>JAJJMC010019642.1:2562583-2636580 GCA_023531435.1 Papaver californicum
GATGAAACTGGTTTCATCCTGTTTTAAACTAAGAAAATAAAAATATTCGAATAATAGCTAGGATGACCTGTTTTAACCTAAGAAAATAAAAATATTCGAATAATAGCTAGGATGAAACTGGTTGCATCCTGGTTTAAACTAAGAAAATAAAAATATTCGAATAATAGCTAGGATGAAACTGGTTTCATCGTGGTTTAAAATAAAATTGAAAAAAAAAATCGAATTATAGCTAGGATGAAACTGGTTGCATCCTGGTTTAAAATAAAATTGAAAAAAAATATTCGAATAATAGCTAGGATGAAACTAGTATCATCATGTTCAAAACACTCTAAAAAAATCGGTACATGGCTCAAAAGTGCTTGAGAAGGAAAAAAAAAAGCTAAAAATAACAAAACATGAAATCTGCAACGTTTTATTGGTGTTACAAATTAACTGTTACAATAAAGCTAAAGATAAACGTTGCAAACCTGAAAATAAACATTGTTGATTGGTTGATGAAACCGTTGCAGCTGAAAATAAACATTGCAAAGCTGAAGAAAAACGTTGGTAATTGGTTGAAGAACCGTTACAACTGAATATAAACGTTGCAAAGCTGAAGAACAACATTGCTAATGGGTTGAAGAAACCGTTGCCTTTTCTCTGTTCTTCATCTTCTTCATCAGCAGCAGAAAAAAAAATTGATTTGATTTTTTTTTATCTTTTTAACTTCCTGAGATCGACCCAACCTTCCTAACATAGTTTATGACTCAATCAAACCTTTTTATACACCAAATGAGCAAGAGTTAACTAGATTTATTTCAAAAGTTAATTAGATTGCTTTCCATATCAGATTCATTTCAAAAGTTAACCATAACTATCCTAAATTCACTAGTAAAAGCTTATCATCATCCTCTACCAAATAACTTGGATAGATGACACTGAATTATTTCAGAGACTTTGAAAGTAGTTTCCAACTAAAAAATCACCCGTCGCATTGGAAACCCCCAGCATTCCGTTATAGTCTAAGCAGTAGAAATCCCTTTATAGAAAACTGGATTGTTGATACATGGCATATATTCGTTCAAAGAGTAGCCTATAGATCCAGATTCCCATGAAGATTGATATATGAATTCACGAGTAGTCCAACCAGTTGTACTCTTTCCCGGTTCAGTGACTAAGAAACTAACATATGAGTTATCCCCCGTCCACTCATACCAATTGGAGATGGCAATGATTACACAATCGGGAAAAGTCCGTAAAGACGAGAAGGACATTCCACCATTGAAGTGAGGGTATATTGGTACATTAATTTTAATTTTTTTGGGTTGAATATCCAAATTGGGTTTTAGAAGAGTATCTTTGGAATCTTTGGATATTAAAACAGTATCTATGTTTGCTTGTCTTCTACACCCAGAAAATAGAAAATATGGATTATTCAACCAATAAACTATTATTTCAAAATCGACTAATATGGATTGAATAGACATTCATGGTCATTATCTTAACAAAATCGACCTATCAAGTATAAACATGTCCATTTAACGAAATGGACATATACGACGAGTATAAATATGTCCATTTGATTATTTATATTTATTAGAGTAAAATATAAAAACACTAACTATTAAAAAAGGTTGTTTTAAAAGTATACTATATACAAAGAAAAAATATAATTTAATTTGGGACAAAAAAAAAAGAATACATTATTTACGAGTGTTGGGAGTGCCTTTTTAACTTTAATTTCACAAATTTTTTATAAGTTAAAATATATTTATATCTAGTTATGCTAACTTTCTATTACTAAATAAGACGATATATTTATATTCTCAAGAAAATAAAATATCTTTAAATAAGGTTTTTCCATATTAAGATTGAAGGCGTTTTAATTTTCTTAAAAGCAATTTTTTACTTAAAAATATCTATTCTTATATTAATTAATTTAATAATGAAAAGTTATCGATAAATTTTTTAGTAATTTAGAATATATTGGAGTTTAAAAAAGTACTACAATTATTAATTTCGATTTTCAAGACTAATCTCGTTTTTCTTTTTAAAATAAATTAAATAGGTCCTGTGTTACCCAATTTATATGAGCCCACTAAAATGGTTAAATCTTTTTGATTTGGTTAGTTTTTCATGTTAAAATTACTACTCTCTCCTTACATAACCCTAAGGCCAAGCACTATGGTGAGTTTTTTGTTTGACTATAGTTTAAATCTAGCCAAAAGCAATTACTATAAGGCATCGTTTAGCAATAATCTGGTCAAAACCTTTGGCTTGGCTAGACTAGGGATCACATCTGATCCCTCCTCTAGCCAATCCATAGAGACAAATACTAGGTTTCCGTCAAAAAATGCAATTTACGGAAACCCAGTATCCGTCTCATTTTTGACGAATTTTGGGAATCCGTCTCAGTAATAAAACCTAATTTGATTTTTTACCTATTATTAACTCATTTTTATTATTTTATTTACTCTTTTTTTATTATTTCTCTAATATATTTCTCTTTTAACTATTTTATTTACTCAAAAAAAAAATTCTATTATTTCTCCAAATTTCTATCTTAATTAGTCAGTTTTTACCTATATTAACTCATAATATTTAACTTTTAACTGTTTTATTTACTTTAATTATTTCTTTCATATTAGTTCTCTAATTTCTATATTAATTAGTCACTTTTTACCTATATTAACTCATAATATTTCTCTTTTAACTATTTTATTTACTCCAAAAAAAATTTCTATTATTTTTCTAATTTTTAATCTTAATTAGTCGGTTTTTACCTATATTAACTCATAATATTTTTCTTTTAACCATTTTATTTAATCTAATTTATTTTTTTCCTAATATTTCTCCAATATATTCTTTTAACTATTTTATGTACTCAATTTTTTTTTTCTTATTATTTCTCTAATATATTTCTTTTTATTAATTTTTAAATCTAAAAAATATACTAAAAAAAGAAGAATTGGACGGATACCTAATATCCGTCTGACACTATTTGGACGGATAATCAGTATTTATCTCGATAAGCCAAGCGATAGCTTTTTACCATAATGCAGTTTTTAAGCTTCTTCTTTTGCTTGGCTATAATAAGCTATATCCAAACAAAAAAACATCATCATAGTGCTTAAAGGATAACTAATCATCATTTCCATCTAAGGCTGCACATCGGGTCGGGTGGGTCGGGTTTGGCCCCACCCACACCCGACCCGCCAGTTGGCGGGTGACTGAAATGTTCACCCGTACCCAACCCGTCGTAGGACGGGTCGGGTCGGGTCTGACCCGCCATTTCGGCGGGTGGGTGCGGGTCACCCGCCCAGACTCCAAATGCAGAATCCAGATAACACCATATCCTAAAGTTCCTGGTCTTCGATTAACAGGATCAGAATCTGATGAATCTGTAACTATATAGATCTAACCTCCTTTTCCACCTAATGAATCTCTACCAAACCCTATACCACAACCTGCTAACATCACAATAAACATTTCAAAGTACCGATGAGACTAGCCATCTAAGACTAGCGTATTCTACACTTAACATCACAATTAACGTATACAGAAGTAACAGAACCAATATATAGAGTTATAAGCTAACAAAGCTACTAAAGACTGGAGTGTTAATAAAACAAGAGTAGTCTACGGTTGGCACTAATTACATCCTGCACTAGTAGTCTACAGTTGAAAACAGGATTACTTAAAAGAAAACAAGAGTTTAACATGATTAATTGTCTACAGTACAGTTAACATCAAAGTGATCCCATACCCAAGATTTTTTCGCACTAACTCTAGGCTTCTTATTTGAACTGTCGCTTACTCCACAAGATGATGAAGGTTGAGAAGATAGTGCCGCAGATGACCCAGCTGTACTCCATGTCCCTGTTATGGAATTCGGTGGACGTTGGTGGATGTCCCATTTGCGTTTACGCTGGAATTCCTTGTATAACTGGAAGATTTGAACAAGAATCATCTTCTGAGATTTCAACCATGGTGGTAACTGCAAGTGGTAACCTGCAAAAAAAAATAAGTCAGAAGATCTAATGTGGAATTATTAGCAGTAGCGAATAACGGAACAAGGAAGAACAAAGACAACTAGGAGATAGCAGCAAGTCAGGAGTCTGACATCATGAGTATAAGTCTCCAAGCACCAAGTGGAAACTTTTGTGAATTATCACAGAAACATATGTAGAAAAAAATATTATGTTGATAACCTCAAGAAGATGTTGCGCAAACAAACACCATTTGACAGGAACAAAAATTGAAAAATAACAACAAAAATGGGCAACAATAAGGATACCATGCTTCCTGAACCTACAGATTTTAGCTTGATCACGCAATGTTCCACAATAAGGATACTATGCTTCCTGAATTTGTATGAAGGCCATGAGACTAAATTATTACATTTGTTAGCTCCACATAACATGCATTAGTACTAATTCCAATTTTCACTGTTGTTATAATGTCTTTGTCATCTAATCTATTGCTAGATTATTCAGACATCTATTAATCAACTATTTTTATGGTGCATAATCGCTAGAATACGGAGCAGAGCACTCATAACTTGCTTGCTGCTGATTCCTTTCTCAAGCTAGGAATACATTCCCCTTACCAACATTTTCCAGTTGATTTGTTATAACCACTCATGACTGGATTGACTCTTGAATTTCATCCGTTAAGGCTACTTGAATCATAAGTCTGACATCATGCTTGCTACCAAGCTAATCGAAGTGCAAATAACTTTACAACGAAATATATATCACAACAATCCACAATATATCATACAACACTAAACCCAATAAAACTATTTAGGTATACCTAATTTGTGCTGATAATAACCTTAAATCTACTATAAACAAACCTAAGATAGAAGACTAAACTAGAACTGTTGGAGTTCAGTAGCTTGTCAGGGACTATGCTTGTCATAGAACTGGTGGTAAATGCTTAACCATGGTGGTACCACAGACCACCACATACCAAGTTAAGGCACAGTGAAAACCTACCAAGTTAAGGCACAGTGAAACGTATGCATCAACACAAGTTAATTGTATACCATGGAGGGAAAGGAGCAGAATTCACAAAGCTTTAAGCATAATATCTTGTAATGTCTTTTACACACTATCCAAAGCATGTCCAATATAAACACATTGAAGATCAATGTATTCAATCTCAACACTCTAAAGAGAGTTAAATACATAATTATCCAAAGCAAGAACCAACAATCAAACAACAGACATATGACAGAAGGCATTTGATTTCACTATGAGAACACCAAATAAACCCTAAATTACAAAGAGGGTGAGACACAGACCAAATAAACCCTAAATTACAGAAAAAGAAAAAAAAAAACAAATTTTACTGAACCCTAAAATTTTAATTTCATCAATTTATAAATTAATACAAAACATTAGGTGATTCATAGGAAATGAAGGTTTGGGTTCCATTTACTTACTTGTTTCGACGTAAAATTTGATTCAAATTTTCGAGTTTTCTTCAACTATTTCTTCATGAAGGTCTGCAACTATTTCTTCGAGTTAGGTAGTCTCTGCAACAGTCAAAACAAGAGTGTTAATCGAATATGAAGATGAAGAAAGATCTGATTAAACGAACATGAAAAAAGAGTGTTACCTACCTGATCGATTTTGTTCGCCTCTCGCCTGTGTAAGTTGTAACAGAAAGGGAAAAATGATTACAGTTTTACAAATCGATTGATTAGAGTTTTACAAACAGATGAATCCTCACGCGTGCTAAACTCACGTGTGAATTTTGACGGGTTAGGCGGGTGGGTCGGGTGAAAGAAGGTTTCACCCGCACCCGACCCGCCTGAAAGCGGGTAATGAAAGTTATCACCGCACCCGACCCGTTTATCAGCGGGTCGGGTGCTGGTCGGGTCAAAATGGGCGGGTGTGGGTCGAGTTGGCGAGTTAGGTCGGGTATGTGCAACCCTATTTCCATCTCAATAAGAAAACTCATATTCTCCATCTCATTTCCGCCTCCTTCCACTGTATAATGTTTTTTCTTCTTATTCTAATTCTTGGTCATCTCTAATGGTGTTATAGTTCTTTGTTTTCATTAGGGTTCAAAAAAGGAACTTTAAAGATGTCACACATGAATGGAAATGGGTCTAATGGTGGTGGGGTTAATGAGTTATGGGGTTTACAATACTTAGATATATCTATATCTATGAAAATAGATGTGATCGTTTATGAATCTAGGGTTTTGATTGTTTTATTTGAATGGTAAATGGTGAAATTCTTTTATAAGAGATTTTGGGATTCAATTTTCTGCTGTGACAATTCTTTTGTAAGAAATATAGTTATAAAAACAGGGATTTTAGTTTAGTTTAATTGTTCCAAGAACAACGGATAATGAGAGGACTTATTTATTTTTATTTGAAAAATCAATGAATGTGTTTGCAGACTTGAATTAATTTAGAGATATATTCCTCCTCTTCTTCAAATTCTTAGATTTCCAAGGTTTCAGAAATCCCTTTTTTATCATGTGAATGAGTAATTTTAATAAGGGTTTGACAAAAATTCAAATCAATCTGAATCTGTTTTGGTTTCTGCATATATTATTGTTAAATATTTTGAAGAAGTTTGAGATGGGTCTAATGGTTGTAGGTCGTGTTTGAAAGAAAAACCAGTTAAAAAATTAATCTTGATGCGTTAGTTAGTGGATGAATGGAGAGGAATGATGGTTAAATTAGAGGTTAGAAAGTATTAGGAATAATGGATTGGAGTTGTGTTTAAGGTTGGTGTAGAGATTTGAAAGTTATAAAAAGCTTGAAAGATGCAAAAATGGACAATCTTCCCTAAAAACAACAGTAGTGATTTGAAGAAGATGAACATGAACATGACTGAGTTATGATTCAACTCAATTGACTTGATTCAGCTAGTCTGTTGTCTGACGATTAGAAGAACTTAATAGTCTTGTACAAAGAAACTTAACTGCCACCTAGGCAGTAACGATCATTAACCTTTTTTTAAAAAAAAAGGACGGAAAAACCAAATAAAATATATTTAATATATTAAAAAAAAACAGACCTATTTTATAGAACACATATTCAAAAAAAGATTTTATTGGAAATCCTAATAAAAATCAAGATATTCAATCGAAAAATAAATAAATAACAACCTGAACATTTAAAGTAAATTAATTTAATTTTTGTCCATAAACATGAAAACATAAAATATAAAAAGGAGAATTTTTAGTTACTTGTCTACCTTACTTGGAACATCCACAACCATGAATGGTAAAAGCTATCTTAAATTGGAATATATTTTATTTGAAAATATGACTTTTTTAGCACACCGGATTTTAAACTTATCTTAAAGGGACGGGTGGTGTTTCAAACATCACCTAGAGTTGGATGGTGTTATAAAACATCACCTAAACTCCAAAAGGTGTTTCAAATACTGCTTCAAAATTTATAAATGAGGCTGGCGGCATTTAAAACTTCTTCTAGAGTTCGGAGGTGTTTCAATTATTGCCTAACCTCTAAAAGGTGTTTTAAATTTCGCCTAAAAAATTTGGTATTCTACGTATTTTAAATCAAATAAAGTTTAAAACATGACAGGACATTTAATACTTCGCCTCAAGGTTAATTTTGCATTTTCTATGGCCTAATGCAAATCTTTTTTATGGTCCCTTGTTAATAAAAAAAAAAACTAGATATAATACAAAAGGCATTGACACTGTTAACTCGAAAAGCATTCAATTATAATCGGCCAAAAGTCGATTATCTTTGCACATTCTTAATAGCAAATTCATTAATAATAGAAGTAAAACCTAAGTTTTTAGCCATTCCTTGTTCAATAGGCACTATAGCTAATCCATTTTATTTTTCTTGTGACATAATGGATCGGAGGTAACTTGATTTTTACAAGGAAATACGACATTTTGGGAAAATAAAAGTTTGTATCTTATATTATTATTAAAAGTAAAAAATTATAATTATGGCCCCCTTTAACTTGTGGTCTTAAACAAGGTTTTGGTTGCTTTAGCCGGAGGGTCGGCCCTGATTAAACTGAAATGATGTATATACCATTTAGCTTTACCATATATGGTGTATTTATCCTTTTAGCTTAGTCATACCCGACCCCCTGTACAATATAAATACTATTTTACCGTATCATCGTGGATGCTATTTGATCTTGAACTTTAAAAAGCTCTTTTTTTTTCATAAGAAAAATACTGAAGCACTGTACTATCATATTATTATTGTTTACATAGGGTCGAATGTTGGAGATAAGCTTCTCTGGTCGAATGTTGCATTCCCTTCCTTCCTTCTTTCCTTTGCTAACTCATCCATTACATGATTTCCATTCCTTCTTGTAAAAGATACATCATAGTGAGTGAAGTATTTCGTCATCATCTTCACTTCATCGAGAATTTTCCCATACTTCCATTCCATCCGTACCTCTTTTCCTGCCAGAAGGTCGATGACGTCTTTGTTATCCCCTCCAGAATGATGTTGTGATTGTTATTATTGATGGCCCATTTAACTGTTGTTTGTGCTGCCAAACTTTCCGCCATAGTTGCCGATGTAGCCATTGTCCTCAAGCATTGTGCCAATCTGAAATCTCCCTTGTGATCTCTATTTAGGAAGCCCGATCCCGCCTCTGTGTCATGTTCCTTGAATGAAGCATCAAAGTTGATTTTTGTTATTCTCATTCTTGGTGGTGCGCAAATATTCCCCAACTTTGCCTTGTCTATGATCGTAATCTCTCATGTGATTTTCTTGTTGCTAACATCATGGATTTTCAGCTCCTCCGCTATTTTCCTGATAAGATCCTTCGAGTTTTTCCTTTGATCTCAAAGCACTAGCTCACACCTAGCTTTCTAGATATTCCAAGAAACCGTGCCATATACTACAACCCATTATATCAAGTCGTCATCACAATCTTGGTAGTTTTTAAAACCAACTTATCATCCAACTGTGGAGGTCTATATTATCTCTAGGCCTAGTTGCTCGACTAATGCCAAACCAGATTGCTCTTGCAAAAGGGAAGTCTAGTAAAAGGTGTTGAATGGTTTTTTTCTCATTATTGCACATCGGGAATCTAGTTGTTTCCAAGTCTATTCTATTAGCTAGGATATCCCGAACTAGAAGACAATTGGAGATACATTTTCAAAAGAATATTTGAATTTTTGGTGGACACTTGATCCCCCATATTTTATGGAAGAGTCTAGTAGTTTGGGTCGGTTCTTTTTGACCTTCAAGTGATGAATAGATTGATTTTAAAGAGAAAATTCCAGTTTCAGTAAGGCCCCATCTTAAGGCATCTCTGTTATCCGTACATGGTTTGATGCATCTTTTGAGGTTGATCGTTGTCTGATCAAAAAGCTCTTCCAAAACGGGTTTGTTCCAATCTATTCTAGAGTGTTCCCATAAATGACGAACACAGGTGATGTTTAATTCCTCTACTTTGAGGGATGTAGAGGTAATATGAGAGGTTATACCTGTGATCCAGTGGTTATCCCAAATACTTGTCTCGGAGTTGACTTCCAGATCCAAAAAATTTCGTTGCCCTTCTTGATGCCACTCCGAGCCACCGACCCCTGGTTCCTGTAATTTCCCCTTAACGGGTAAGAGTTTGGAAAATAATTGGATTGTATTATTCTCTCCCATGAAGCATTTGGTTGAGTGACTAACCTCCAAGCTAATTTGGTTTGCATAGATTCATTTATAAGTTTTAGATTTTTGAAGCCCAACCCTCCCTGTATTTTAGATTTGGATATTGATCCCTAGGATTTTAAGTAGGGACCTTTTTTGTGTTCCTGTTTGCCTCACCAGAAATCTCGTTGGAGATTAGTTACAATATTTATGGTTTTAGATGGGAGAAGGAAGCAAGTTATTTGGTAAATTAGGATAGAATCCAGGGTGGATTTTACCAGGACTGATCTCTCTGCTTGGTTAAGGAAGAAACTCTTCCAACCCTTGAGTCTCGCTATGAATTTATCTATGAGATTGACAAAGTTTTAGTGCCTTTCTCTTAAAAAAATGAGGGGTACCGAGGTAGCTATCCTTAAGATTTATTTTATTCATTCTAAGAGTCATTGTCAGAATTCTACAAAGCCTAGGAAGGAGGTTTGGGGTGTGGAAGACCCCAGATTTTTCCATATTGATCAGTTGTCTGGAGGAATCTTCGAAATCCTTCAGGATGGTCATCAGATATCTTGATTCTCTCATATCAGCTTTAGTGAAAATTAGATTATCATCATGGAAAAGGAGATGGGTGACGGACGAGCTTGTTTTAGAAATTTTGATCCCAGAAATGAGTTTTTTGGATTATGCATTTCGGAGCATCTTGGATAGGACATCGATGTAAAAAATGAAGAGGTAAGGAGATAGAGGATCTCCTTGTCGCAGACCCCTCGAGGGTTGAAAAGTTTTACACGAAAACCCATTAAGGAGGACCGACGAAGTAGTGGTACTGATGCATTGATAAATAAGATGACACTAATCGTTGGAGAATCCCATTTTCTTGAATTTTTTTTATAAGATAACTCCACCCCACCCGGTTGAAAGCTTTACTCATGTCGATTTTTGAACCTTGATAGTCAAGCTTACCTTTTTTTCCCCTCTTTTTCATTGCATGAGAGATTTCACGGGCAATGATAATATTATCTGTTATTTGTCTCCCTGGAATAAAAGCCTTTTATATGGAGAAATGAAGGAGTTCAGGTGAGGCTTTAATCTATTGGAAGGTAACTTGAGATGATTTTGTAAACAGAGTTGCAAAGACTAATCGGTCGGAAATCCCCAGCGGATATTGGGTTATCTTTTTTAGGGATCAGAGTGATGAAAGTCTGGTTGATTTCCTTCAACAAAAATTTGGTTTGAAAGAATTTTTGAACAAAGGAGATGACTAGCTTCCCACAATTGCCCAGCTTTTTTGAAAAAATATCGGAAGGTAACCATCCGGGCCAGGAGATTTGGAAGGAGGCATAGATAATATTGAAGAGCTCATTCGTGTATATCGTTTTTCAAAAACTCCGAGTATCCAACAGTTGCTTTTGGTTCTTAACTGGAATTCAGTTAACTAGTGTCAGTTGCCCACAAGAAAAATGATACTTCCTCTGTTTCTATAAAAATGTTACTATCACTTTTTCATTTTAATCTAAAATAGGTTAAATTAAAAAAGTGATAATAACACTTTTTATGAAACGGAAGAAGTAATATTTATCACCTTATGAAAACATTGCAAAAAACTGAACCCTACGAATAATGCATATCTAAGTTACCCCCACTAAACTCTCCTGTCGTTTTATCAATGTTGTAAAACAGACCTTTTTAATTAAACACAAAACAGTGAAAACCGACTGAACTTCAAATTTCTATCAAAACTTACCTGCCATTTTATCAATGTTGTAAAACAGACCTTTTTAATTAAATACAAAACAGTGAAAACCGATTGAACTTCAAATCTCTCCCAGATTTCGAAGCTCACGCTATGAATTTGATTCAGAGGATACTATAGAAGATTGGTTCTTTGGAATTAGTAAGAATTACTTCCACATTGCACGCCCTAATATCTACGCTAATTTCTTCTTACTGAGTTTTTCAAAAAATGATGTTTGTTCCTTTCTTTCTGAATTTGTATTCATGATTCAATACCAAATTGCTATACAATAAATTTCATTTTAGATGTTATTAGTTTTAGTAGGTAAGGAATTTAAGCAAGTTTGGAATTAGTAGCAGTAGTAGTGTTAAAAGTATTATTCAACTTTTGAACAATAGTTTGTTTGTGTAAATTCCTAACAGAATATTAATGTTTTTTGAACTAGAAGAACGAGAAGGATAAAATTAGGTTAGAATAGTAATGGGTTTCTGATGATAATTGTGATAGTGCAATCTGGGGTTTTAAACGCCATGAATCCTTAAGCTGCCTACTTGAGTGAAAATGATTCTTTTTGTAAACTGTTCTGAGTTGGGTGAAAATGGTTCGTAGTTACATGCTTACATATATGCCTTAATTCAAAAGCATAAATGGTCAAGTACACATTGGTTGTCTTGCCTTTCTGGAAACTCTTTGTCCCATTGTTGTGGAAATATATTTGGTTGTAGTATCATAAAAATATAAGTCCAATTAATTTTCCTCTTTCTTAGTCGAGCTGAACGAAGTCTTGCATTTATAGCCCAGCTGAGTATAATAATGTCATTACATAGGTTAGGATCATCGAGTCGCTTATATTTGGCATGCGAATATTTAACCTACATGCCGTGTATAAGTTGTAGGTTACATAGGTTAGTAATTTTTTTTCGTAAACGAAGAGAGTACAATCCATTTTTAAACTCAATAAGATTGTTTCACTGTTAGTGGCGGAACCTATATATAACAAAAGTATAGAGCTGCTATCCATATCCAACTGGTTCCTAAGCCTAATTATTTTATAGAAATTTACCCCCTAATTCCTTTTCACTTAATTATTATCCCTGACAAGACGTTGCTTTCTCGTGGAAAGATTTCTTGCTCCCCGCCGCTCACTGTCGTATAATAAATTTAAGGATGTCGATCTTTTACTTTGAATTCATAATCCACTATAATCCTAACTTGGTCTATATTTGGCTACCCTGGGATTTGACTAACAACTTCTACAGTAGAACCCAAAAGTTAAAGTTTCCCTTCAAAGGGAACTTACGTGAGTTACGTAGAACCCACAGGCTCACTCGTTTCTTTAGCCTCTCACAGCACAACCACCTCCACCATCCCATGTTGTCAACTTCATAACCATCAGATCATATAAAAACAGCAAAAACCGTCCACTTGTCCGGTATAGATAAAGTACACGTATAATTAACACTTTGTTATAACCCTAGTAGTACAATATCATTTTTTTAAATTAACCGAAAACAACAGAAAGTGGCAGGAAATACTTTGGTGTTTTGTTATAAATACAAGCTGGAGACAGACGCAAACACTCGTTCAAACATCAACAGAGAAGAAGACCCTCTAATTTCTCATTTCTTCATATCATTTTCATTCAATGGAACCAACAATGAAAAAGCAAACTAAAACGATTTCTATGTCCTCATTAATTGGATTTGATCAGATTTCAACAAAATCTGATCAAATCTCATTCGAAGATGTTAAAATTCTCACTTCCGATGGACTTAAAATCTTTGCTAACTCAATTATATTGGTAATTCTTCAACTTTAGTTCCTTAATTTTCTGTTTCTCTTCTTTTTTTTTTTTTTTATAATAAAATACAGATCAAGAAATGAGAATTAACAAAATTCTAATTTATTTTGCAGGGTTCAAGTTCTAAAGTATTGGAGAAAATCTTAGATCGACCAAGTAAACATCTGAATTCTGTGAAAGTGATCCCAATTCTTGGAGTTCCATGTGATGCTGTAATTGCTTTCATTCAGTTTCTGTATTCATCAAGATGCACAGAAGAAGAAATCGATGGATTTGGGATACATTTACTAGCTTTATCACATGTTTTCTCCGTACAACAACTGAAACAGAGATGTACAAAAGGATTATCAACAAGATTAATGGTGGAAAATGTTGTTGATGTTCTTCAACTCACTAGATTATGCGATGCACCTGATCTTTATTTGAAATGTATGAGATTTTTATCAAAGGAATTCAAAGCTGTTAAGAGAACTGAAGGGTGGAAATTCTTAAGAGCCAATGATGCTGTTCTTGAACTCGAAATCTTACAATTCCTCGACGAAATCGAATCGGTGAGTCTTTCGGATCTTTCACAAATTATTTGTGGGACAATCTCTGGTTTAGTCATTTATTTTCTTTATTATTTCTAATTTGAAATTTAAACAAAATTACAGAGAGATAAAAAGAGGAGTAGAAGCAAAGAAGAACGGGGTATATATCTAGAGCTAAGCGAAGCAATGGAATGTCTTGAACATATTTGTACAGAAGGTTGTACAAACGTTGGACCATATGATAGAGAGCAAACCAAGAAAACTGGACCATGTGAAAAATTCTCCACATGTCAGGGTCTACAAGGTTTGATCAAACATTTTGCCATGTGTAAGAAGAGAATGAACGGTGGATGTTGTAGGTGTAAGAGGATGGGGCAACTTCTTAAACTTCATGCTTCGATTTGTGATCAAGATGATCATCGTTGCAAAGTCCCTTTGTGCAGGTAAATCCATCTTAACCATCCAATTTCTTATAATAACCTCTTTTGCGATATGGTATAACGATAAAAGATATTTGGGTCAAGGAATAGGTCAGAAGATATTTATAAGATATTTATAGCGGGATTGGATACCTATCCAGAAGTAATTTTTCGACTAATTTTTCGGTTTTTAGAAGTTAAAAAATAAAAGTTAGTTTGGATAAATTTTTTTAAAAAACTTTTAAAAATAAAAAGGTTAGTTTTTTATAAAATAAAATATCTTTGCTTTTGATTTATGATTTCTGTTTTTGGTATAATAGCTGAATGGGATTGACTGTCATTTTACAAGTTTGGATCCAAATAGTACTTTGATTGGGAATCCGGATTGATTTACTTTGTAATTGACCAACCACGCCCAAAAACTATCTAAGTAGGAATAAAAGTATTTTACTTGTGGTACAATGGATGATTCCAATATTCCAGTGACTAATGATATTTCTCCTTACTATGCAGACAATTCAAGTTAAAGAATCAA
The DNA here is from genome assembly GCA_023531435.1 of Papaver californicum. Lineage (NCBI taxonomy): Eukaryota > Viridiplantae > Streptophyta > Magnoliopsida > Ranunculales > Papaveraceae > Papaver > Papaver californicum. The sequence continues at coordinate 2,577,193 of JAJJMC010019642.1, forward strand.
CTAGAAAGAAAAGCAGATGATGGAAGATGGAGACTACTAGTAAAAAAAGTGGCATGTGCAAAAACTGTTTCTTCCTTGTCATCGCCAAAAATGATGATGTTGAGAAGGAAAGAAGAAGACAGGTCAAAGGTGAACATCGGGTGATTAGAAGCTTCAAACCCTAATTATTCTTTTTAGGTGATCTGTTTGAGATCAAATTTTGGGTAATAAGGTTTTTATCATGGAGATATTTCAGTTAGTGTTGGTAGGAATTATTAGTATTATATACTGTCTTCAGGGAAGTAAATAGTGGCTGAGCTTTCCTTTTCTTTGTAACAAGATGGCTAAATTGGCCGAAATGTAATTAAAGAGGAAATATGTAGTGTATAATATTGTTGCTAATATAAAGGAAATGAATGTTTATATTTTATTTTATACTCTCTATTTCTTGAAAATTAAATTATTTATTTTAAAATTTTATTTTTTAAAAGTTGAAGTATTTTATTAAATAAGATAATATTTTTAAAGTTATTTTTTTAATTAATAATTATTAATATAAGAAATATATATATTTGATAGTCATGTTTATATTCGTTAGTTATATATTTTAAAATGTTTTTTAGCGATATAAAATTTATAAATATATATTGTATAGTCTTTAAATTCTAAAAATCAATCTACACCGATCGAGGTAACCTGAGCCGCTCGGCCTCGACGTAACCTAAACTGAACAACTCACGTTGGTTCAATAACAGTCAGATCCTAACGGCTTTCAGTTCTTTTCCTATAAATTCAACCGATTTCAACTCCAAAATCACATCTTCTCCACTCAAAAAATCTTTTACTTTCACTTAAATCTAAATCTTTCCATCTCAGACTCTTGATCTCAACTTCTGCTAAAAAAAAATCAAAAAAAACAATGACCAACTCATCACAAACACAAAATATTGAATCAGAAAAGGGTTCACAAAAGCCTTGCGGTCCAAGGTTTAATCTCATAGAAGATAAAACTATCTGCAAAGGATATGTATCATATGCGCTTGATGTTGTCAACGGTGTTAGTCAACAACACGCAACGCTTTGGAAGAAATATTTTGAATCATTTGATAAGGAAACTGAAAATCCAAATAAACGTGACTACAATGGATTATTTGGTCGTTTTCATTTAATCAGCAAAGACGTGAACGCTTGGGTATGTGTGATGAGGCAAGTGAATCGCCAAAGAGGAAGCAGTGATATTGAAGTCGACATAGTAAGTTAGTTGCATTTCAAATTGTATTATTGATTTTTAAAACTTTTATCAAGTTATTGTATGACTAATTTTTAAATATTGAAACTGCATATGTGAAAAACTTGAGAGGCATGAAAACTCAAAAAAAAAATCGGATTTCAAATACGAAGAATGTTTCCGTATTCTCAAATACATGTGGATAGTTTTCGAATACATCCACTGATCCTTACTAGACATGATTATATATTTGACTGGACCCATTACATAATATCTATACAAAATCTAATCGCTTGCTACAAAATATCACGTATCTTCGTCTTAACACCGAGTTTGAACAAAACTTATCTGCTAAAACAGTGAGATTAGAAGAGGAAAGAAGAAAACATTTGCAAAAGAATAACTCCCATGTGGTCCTGGTCAAAAAAACATTAACAAAAGATCAACTCATATTGTCTTGGTCATCGATTAGGATTGTGCCATCAACAAACAACTTGACCACCAACCACTAGAGAAAATCAAATCTAATGTATGGTCTCATTTGTTTAATATACGTTTTATAGACAGTGGTTGATAGTGAGTCGGATTTGATCGGAACACAATTTTTGATGACGAATATTGCGTTCTTATAGTCGTGCCCAAAGAGCCAAAGGTCGTCTATTTCATCGGCTTTTTTTACCTTTCCCTTCCATGCAAGCTAGAATCATGGAATAATACTCTCTACATATCATAAGAGCTGAGTTATTTTAAATTTATATAATTCTTAAAAAAATATAAAAATATGATATTTTTAGATATTTTTTTCAATTATATTCTTATAGATAATAAGATAATAAACTGTAGAAAATGATATACTTCTCGAACCATGACACGTATATTTATAAATTATATATCGTTTAAAAATATTTTAAAACAATTAAGTAACGATTATAAACATGATTATCGAATTATATATATTTTTCGTACTAAATTTAATAACAATAACCAGTCAAATGAGTACTTTTAGAAATATTTTCTTGTTTAATGAAATAATTCAATTTTTATGAAACAAAACTTTAAAACAAATAAACTATTTTTTATGAAATGGAAAGAGTAATTAATTACTCCTGTTGTTTTATTATTTCCGTCCTCTATACTGTTTTCGTCAATTTCTAAATAGTGTGTCATGCTCCTGTTTCAAGACGTACTTTTTGAATAAACTCTCAAATATACCTTTAATTTTTATAATTATAAATTTATTTTCATTAGGACCCAATTTAACATCATAAAGAATATATATTTAAATTAGAAAAAAAATATCTAATTAAAAATATTTCTAATTTATTTTGCTCCAAAAGTTTCTAAAGAATTTAGATATTTTTTATATTTTTTTATTTCCTATTATAAATAAATTTATTACCAATCTATATGATAATTAGACTTAATAATGAAATTAAATTTTAATTTTAGTAACTATATATATAGCTTTAATAAAGGGTTTTTTAGGAAATCTAATGATCTCCATAATATTTTAACTTTGTCTAAACGGACTAAAAATAAAGAAACATATGGAGTAATAATTAATCCATATCCCACTTCCCAATATCCTTATACCAAACTCATGTTTATTCATGTTTGCTCATATCTTTCCAGCAGAATTTGAAAAAGTAAATTTATAAACTTAAAGAAAATTAAATGGTCAAGTGGGGAGACACATACAACCATTGTTCTTGTTGTAATCGTAAAATATACTGTAATGATTGGACTATAATTGAACTCCCATCTTCTATGGTATACTAGATGGTCGTTTTTACGATGGGAGGCCAGTGTATAACTTAAATTGAACAAATTAGAGTGGAACTATAGTGAAATTATAAGATTATTGGAAGAAATAAAAAGAAATTTGAATGAGATTGGGTAAAACTGAAGCAATTGGAAATTCAATTTTTTTTTAATGAAGGAGATTGTATTAATTTGAAAGATTACTAACAAATTATAATATTTCAATTGTAGTAAACTGAAAGTAATTTTGAAAATTTTGATGAAAATCATATCAAATTTGATGTTACTGTGATGAAATTGAAATTGAGGAGAGAGAAACCATTTCATGACATCAAACATTTAAGTCATCCTTAAAAGAGACTTATCTTTTCCTTTAATTTTTTCAATAAAAGGATAAAACCTCCAACAAAACACTGAAAGAGCCAATTTCTAAAAATCGGAATATTTTTTTCTTTCCGTAAAGAGAAGATTATATTAAAGAAAAAAAGGCAGAGCCAGTTACAGAGCAAACAAAGGTACAACTTACATGTGCAAAACCAATTCCCAGTTATGAAGAATTTGGTTGTTGTCGATGAATCTAAAAGTATCCACATCACAACTCCACAAAACAAAAGTTTGTTTTATGAAAATGATAACCTCATATACAGATCTAGCTCTCTCACCAAAAACTCGACCATTCCGTGTCTTCCAAACATTCCACATAACAACATAAGGAAATAAATTCCACACCATTCTACGTCTTCCGCTAAGAACATTCCATCCCCATGAATCAAAGAAACTTTTAATAGTTGCTGGAATAGCAAACATATACGGAATGATTTAATGAAATAATCCCAAATTTCAAACGTGAAGATGCAATGAAGGAAAAGATGATCTGCAGTTTTGACCTCTATGTTACACAAAACACAAACGTCACTTTCCAAATTGATACATATATGAGTTAACATGTCTCTTGTTGGAAGAGATTTGTTGAATATAGCCCAAAACAGAAAGCTTACTTTATGAGGGATATACTTCTTCCACAAAAACTTATGAAAGTTACACTCCCACATATCCCCTGCCAAGACATCATAGCACTTTCTAATACTGAAGTTCTGCATGATTTCTATTTCATCGTCTTCTTCCACAAGATCCGGGACGTCACCTAAATCTCTGCAAAGTAAATCCCACTCCAATTGTTCATTACCATTTAAATGTTTCTTAAAATCACCATGTCATCTCCCTTGTTGTATCATATGTGTAATGGAAGCTTGTTTACCTTTAGACACTTTATGGATTGCAGGGAAGAGGTCTTTTAAACATCCATTAACCAGCCACCTATCATGCCAGAAACGAATGCCTTTACCATTTCTAATCTTGACAGTGACATGATGTTGAAATTCAGGTACCATTCTTGCAGCATTCCTCCATAAACTTCTACACTGAGCAACAACATCTTCTAAAGGCATAACAATTTCCTTATTTTCCTTGAACTTATGTTGAACTATTTTCCTCCAAAACATTTTCTTCTTCTTAGTGTATCTCCGAACCCATTTGGAGAGTAGTGATTTGTTGATAATCCTAAGACTCTTCACTCCTAATCCTCCATACTTCTTTGATAAGCGAACCTTTGACCAATCCACCTAAGCCATCTTCTTTCTGCCTTCAACATCTCCCTAAAGAAAAAAATTCATGATTTTAATCATTTTCTTCTCTATACTCACTGATAAGTGAAATAAAGCGAGGTAATAAATAAGCAGACTAGACAAACAACTTTTTACGAGTACTAATATACCTTCTTTATTCAGGTACTTCTTCTTCCAGTTAGCCAACTTCATTTCCATTTTCTCAAGAACATAATCCCAATTAGATGTACTTCTGAAGCTTGCACCAATAGGCCTTCCAAGATACTTGAATGGTAATTATTCTGTTCAGTTCAGTTCTGCATCCAAGCTCCTTATCTAAAACTCCCACAACATCATCTGCACCAACACTAACCATTGTGCTTTTTGTCTAGATTAAGTTTCAAAACAGTGAGAGCCTCAAACACTGAAAGTATGATAAATAATCTAGTTACTTCATCAGAGTTAGCATCAATAAAAATTAAAGTATTATCTGTAAATTGTAAATAAGAAATCACCCCCCCCCCCCCCGTTTTCAGCCACTTTAAATCCTTGAATTTGACCTCTTTCCACTGCATCATTCATCAGTTTTGATAAGATTTCAACAACCAACAAAAGCAAATATGGAGAAAGTGAGCCACCCTGCCTCAACCCTTTCGAGGGCTTGAACTTTTCAGTAGATTCTCCATTTATTAAAACAACTAAATGAGGAGAAGATACACACCATTTTATCCAAGATATTCATCTCTCCCCAAAGCCATGTTTATGCAGAATACAAAAGAGAGCTTGCCAATTAACATTGTCAAAGGCTTTTTCCATTGCAAAAAATCCCTGGCTTTTTAGATTTTATTATACTATCCACACATTCGTTGGCTATAATAACACCATCAACAATTTGCTTATCTTTCAAAAAGCTCCTTAAAATTCTTGGCATCACAACCTTCAATCTTTCTGCAACCATCTTAGATATGATTTTGTATGCACTTCCTATAATTACTTTTGTTCTTGGGGATAAATTGTGTAGGTACATGAATCCCCTTTTTCTAGTGAATGACTAAACTATGTTGATTAATAGACACCTATTCTCATAAAACTCCACTTAATCCACTGATTTAGCACAATTAGAAAGATCTTAATATCTTAATATCTTAAATTCGAAAATAAAAATAAATCAAATTTCAATTTCTATTAAAATCGTGCAATTTATCACATCGATTAATTTCCATAAAACAAATAAGTTAATCAATTGATCGATACAGCCTTTACTCTTTTCAGTTTTATGAAACTAAATTGAAAAAAAAAATACAGAGAAAAAATCAAGAACATAGTTTCAGAAAATCGGGTAAGACGGGTTTTCAGGTCACATTCCATAATTCGACTAAGATGGACTATCGCATGGGTAGGGCTGCACATGAACCGACCGGAACCGAAGAACCGGACCGGAACCGGCGGAACCGTACCCTATAAAAACCGAACCGAGGGTACAGGATATTGGGTACGGGTACAAAAAATAGGAACCGAGTATAAGGGGGTACAAGGTACAGGTACATGCTCAGAACCAACCTGTACCGGACCCAAAGAACCGATCAAGTGATACTAAAGTTTGGAACTGTTGTTTGGAAAATCTCATAATAGAATACAACATATATGAAGCACACCGTGCTCATCATCAGAATTTTTTTGAACACCATAAAGGGTCTCATCTAAAAGATCTTACAGGGAAAGGAATCAATCGAAGTTCTGAATGTGATGATACCCTACAGAGTCTAAGATATACTAAATTGCAACAAGTAAACAAGTTCTGCATGTAATGAAATTCGTACTACCAAGTTCTGATTTTTCTGAACCCAAATAAGAAGTTAAGAATTCAATAGTTACTTAAGTTACCTGAGTGGCTGAGCCTTAGGAAAGCGACCGCCGAGATTAACTAGCCATCACATTCGACGGAACCACCAAACTTTTTGTGTTTATGTTTATTTGACGGAACTTAATACTGTATACATTTCGTAATTAGATTGAAATGGTAGAAACACTTAAACTTTTTTTTTTTATTTTATTTCAACAATTTACATTTAAATTTTATATGTAACCCAAAAAAATAAAATAAAAAAGGTTACAGGGTACGTACCCGGAACCGGACCCAGGGTACAGGGTACAAAACCGGAACCGGACCGAGGGTACAGGATACAGGGTACAGGTACAAAATTTAAGAACCGACCATGGGGAGGTACAGGTACAGGGTTCCACCAAGAACCGAGCCGAACCGACCTTTGTGCAGCCCTACGCATGGGTACAAAAACATTCCATATCCGTCATGTCTTTGTAGCATGCCATTCGCACAATGATTGGTTCACTCAACTAGACTGGATTTCACATGAGCTCAGTCCAATGATGTTCAACATCCGTCATAGTTTTTGGGGATTTTTAAACCTCTTTTCTTGTAAATCTCTGTAATTTTGTTAATAATTTAATATAATTTTGTGCTTACCAAAAACAATTCAACATCCATCATTATACGGAAGTATACCATGGAACTAAGCTGGACGGTTATTTTTTTTCTTGGCCCATTTAAAAGTTTTGCTTGAACTGACAATGGAAATATATGATTACGTTTATTTTTTTACAGGGAGTTAGTAGATTGAGGATTATAAGGAGTTTCAGAAAGATCTTAAATCTCATGTTAGTCGTTAGAGACTTTAAAATAGTCTTTTAAACACCCTTGTTAGTGAATAAGGATTTTATTTAAGTTTTTGAAATTCTCAAAAACTGTTTGTTATTGGTTAGGGAATTTTAAGAAGTTCTTTAAATGCTCATGTTATTGGTTTATCAACTTGAAAGTCATGACTTTGTAATTTTGAGAGACTTTGAGAGACTTTTATGCAAAAATAGGCATGGCAAAAGTCCCTCTAAAATAGGTGATATTTTGGGAGACTTTAAAATTAGTGTTGATTTATTTATTTATTTTACAAGTGCTTTTTTTTTTCTTATGTATCGAACTTTTAAACTAATGATTAATCAAGCTATGTTGTATTATCCTTAAATAAACCATTTTTTGCAACTATATTAACATACTAATCATCCATAATATATTACCTATAACTTGCTTAATTATATATAAGACGAGTTATTAGAAAAAGACATAATTTTTCTTAAGGAATCTAAAATGTGTGGATATTTAATTAAATTTGGGTTGTTAAGTACCATGTGAAATTTTTCGATGATCATGAAATTTGGGTTATTTTATGTTAAAGTCTGCGGGCATCCAACTCAAAACCAATTGGCAATGAGTGGAGTGGCCCTTCCATATTATATTTTAAGTTCATTATGAGGATATTAGCAATGTGAGACTATTATTCTTCACACGCCCCCTCACGTGTAGGGCATCTCTGTGGGCCTCTAACACGTGGAACATTGTATGTACGGGTAGACGTTGGGCTTACTCTCGTACGTGTCTGGCTCTGATACCATGTTAAAGTCTGCGGGCATCCAACTCAAAACCAATTGGCAATGAGTGGATGACCCTTCCATATTATATTTTATATTCATTATGGGATATTAACAATGTGAGACTATTATCCTTCACATTTTATACGAACAAATGCATGGACAATATATATTGTATTATTTTCAGTAGTCTTAGTAGAATGTGTCACGATGAAGAAGAACGGACAAACCAATCCACCAGGTGCTTATATATAGTGATTAGAACTAGGTTGCATGTCTTGAATAATAGTCTCACATGGGCTATCAACAATTCCTACGTGGTATCTTGGATTGCTCCCCCAATTGATTTTTTTCTTTAAACAAATGATTAAAACAAACCCACTATGTTCACATTTATTGTCTCTACAAATCACAAAAACTCCCTAAAAATCCTCTATTTAGTTTCTGTAAATCATAAAGACTTTCTAAAACACTTGAAATCTCTAGATTTCTAGAAAATCTCTGAGAGTCTCTCAAATAAAAAATCTTTAAAAATTCAAAGAATTCTCATTTGACTATCCCTTATTAATGTGTGCGCAATCCATTAACCTGATGGACATGTTTGGACGTGGAATTAATCCATTTTGACGAGTTTTGTTGGGATTTTAATTGTTTTGGCTCTTCTAAACATATTTTAGTGCGGATTCCAGCACCAGGAACTTACAATATTTAATTATCTATTTATAAGACTTTCTAAGAGAAACTTACGCATAACTTTTTCACGGGACTTGATTCTTAACGGTTACAATTTCGTATCTAAACATACCATCCAAAACAATATCCGGGAAGTAAATTTTTATAAGTTCATCGTTTCGTCAGCTCCCTACTCACAAGTGGTCATCTAGTTTATATATGCTCATATTTTTGGATGAATTTTTATCTGGACAAATTCTATTATTCTTTTTTTTTTTCTGAAGCATAAATTCCATGGAACCGTGTGAAAATATGGGGTGGCATATTATTATATTCGAAGTAGACTTGAAAATATATTCAAAGTGTAACTTAAGAAAGACTTCACCAAATTGAATGGCATTTGGAAGGTGGTATTTAAGGTGTAATCCCTAAGAATACACCTTCCCATAATAACACCCTAGAAACATTTGTATTTAAAAATGGATGTTTTTTTATAGTAATGCTAGTTTTCCTGAATCTTTTTCGAATGTTTTTCCGAATAGGGGATCCGATGATCCTCATCCAAACTCTCTATCATTGGGATGGTAAAAGACGAAGGTGGGCCATCCTTTTTGTAAAAATTTAAAAAAAATCTTCGGGAAAACTAGCATTTCCGATTTTTTTATATATTATTGAAGCATAAAGTGGAGGTTGTAACGTTGTATTGTTATACTATGAGGAGCGTGTCATTGCTAATGCCTTAACCCCATATCAGATACTCCCATCATTCATCATCATATCATTGTCAAACATCCTTTTCATAAATTCAAAGTTGATTCCAACCGAGTGTTATGTTTTTTATACGACTGTATTTTATGGTTTTATTTTCTTTAACGTCGGCTGCAACACAAAACCAGGGAATCTGGTGGAATCATGTTGTCGTCCAGCAAGTTCAGACTATGAGGCAAAAAAAAGATTTTTGCTTTTCTTCGGGCCCTAGCTTCTTGGCATGCTTGAAGCCTTGAACAGTCATGATCATTCTTGTCATCGGCACAAAGCTAATTCATGCCAAAAGGCAGACAAAACGAAGCGCTTTAGAATATAGTAGGATTACAACTTTTGCTCTATCTTCTATTTTAGCGTTACTTTAACCCATTTTTGGACATTCTTGAGAACGAAACACACTAGGTAGATGAGGCCAGCCACCAGCGGCTCTCGTGATACATATTCCTTCTGCCCCACAAAAAATAAAAAATTAGAGTCTTTTTTCCCATAACTTGGTATAAAAAACCTAAATGACCGAACTTTCTATACAAAAACTCCTTCTATATTATTTTTTATAAATAAAAACTATTTTAATTAAAAATAAAATTAAAACCCCATTTCCTTTAATATTGGTTAACTTTAGTTTTTACCATTTTTTTAAAACCATCCTTACCTTTTCTTTCTCTTCTTTCTCATTTCTTCTTCTTCTTCTTCTTCTTCTCCCCCCACCATCACCAGCAGCAATAGTACCTCCTCCGCCACCATCACCAGCAGCAACGGTAGCTCCTCCGCCACAATAACACCTTTATCTCCTTCACCAAAACCCCTTTCTCTTTTTATTTTGCTTTTATGTTCACCAATAATAAATTTTGTCACGCATATCTACCACTAACAACACCTCCGTTTCCTTCACCAACACCACCAACAACACCTCCTCCTGCCCCATCGCTTCCTCCTCGTTATTTTTTCTCCTCCACCATTACATGTCCAGATCCACCACCAACAACACCTCTTCTTCCTCTTTCTATCCTCTACAAACATCACCAACACCTCCAGATCATCATCAATCATCATCAAAATATAATGATACATCATCATTGTCGAAATTATGATTTTTTGTTGGTGAAACGTCAGAAAAATGATGAAACCAAATTTGCCAATTTTTGTGTTGGTGAAATGTCAGAACCAAAACAATGATAAAACTGTTTTTGGTTTCATCATATTTTTTTTCATCTGGAATAAGGTGGAACCAAAACAATGATGAAACTTTTTTTGGTTTCATCATTTTTTTTCATCTGGAATAAGGTGGAACCAAATGAATGATGACACTTTTTTTGGTTTCATCATTTTTTTTCCATCTGGAATAAGGTGGAACCAACTAAACAGTGAAACATTTTTTGGTTTCATCATTTTTTTTCTTCTTGAATAAGGTGGAACCAAATAGATGATAAAACTTTTTTTGGTTTCATCATTTTTTTTCATCTGGAATAAGGTGGAACCAAATAGATGATGAAACTTTTTTTGGTTTCATCATTTTTTTTCATCTGGAATAAGTTGTGTTGGTGAAATGTCAATTTTTGTTGTGGTGGTGGTGGTTCTGGTTTTCATTGTTGCTGGTGGTGGTGCTCGTTGGTGGTGGACCTTGTGGTTGTTAGTGGTTCCCTTTGATATTGGTGGTGAATGTGGTGTTGGTTGTTGGTGTTGGTTGGTTGGTGGTGGTGGTGGGTGTTGGTTCTGGTTTTTCGTTTCTGCTGGTGGTGGTTGATGGTGGTGCTCTTTGGTAGTAGACCTAGTGGTTATTAGTGGTGCTCGTTGATGGTGGTGGTGGGTGATGGTGATGCTGGTTGGTGGTGCTCGTTGGTGGTGGTGGTTGGTGCTGCTATTAGTTGGTGGCTGGTAGTGGTGGTGTTGCTGGATGATGGTGGTTGGTGGTGAGTTGATGTTGGTAGTGTTGGTGGTGAGAGAGAATAAAGTTTAAAAGTGGGGTTGATTTTTTTTTATTGGGTTGAATTAATGTAAAGGGTAGTTGAAGAGTGGGTTAATTTTTATTTTTTTGTTGGGTTGAATTAATGTAAAGGGTAGTTTAGGGAGATTTATTTAAATGAGTTTTTGTTTCATTTTGTTTTTAGTGGGTTTTTAGTGGTGAGAGGTATAGACTAGTGGGGTTATAACCCATGACCTGTTTTTTTCCCCACACATATCCTATATTAGTATTTATGTTTTAAATTTTTAAAATCCTAATTTTTAAAATCCTAATTTTTAAAAGTCCTAATTTTTAGTTCCTAGTTTATTTTAGTTATAGTAGAGAGAAAAAATTTAACTCAAGAGTAAATTTTTTTTATGAATATATATAGAGTATTTAAGAATGGTGTTTAGAAAATTAAACTTACACACTTCTCTAAAAAAAGACTAATTCCAAGTTAAAAATAAATTAGGAAAAGAAATAGAAAAATACAGATTATAGCAAGCAAATTAGGATAAAAGTAAAATCCTAATAGAGAAACTAAATTAGGACGGAGGGAGTATGAAATTATAAATAAGTAATAACAGTGTCCAATAGGTATTTATTGTTGGAGAAAATGAGTTTTAAATAAATGTATTGTTGGTCTTGGTGTGGTTTGATCTTAGGAACTAAGGGTTCTATGGATGCTCACTCATTTCCTTGAGTGAATGAAACTCTTTAGTTTAGTCCCACATTGGGTATTCCAGAGAATGATGTCTACTATATAACCATTCTCATATGGATAGTTAGACAAAAGTGGGTAGAATGGGGTGGGCAAACAATACATGGCCCAACCCATGCAATATGCACATATACCATGCACCAAGTCCTATATCTACACGAAATAATTTTTTGCAACAATTTATTTAGGAAATTAATTCCAAAAATATTTTCGTTAAGAGTTTTATTTATGGGAATTTCCTTTTTTCAATTTTAATTGTTTTACAAGAAACAAAACCTTGTTTTATAAGAAAACCTAAACCTAACTTGGTTTGCAAGTAACTTTCTCCTATAAATACAACTCTTGAAACTGTTTTCAAGATATCCCAGAAGCCACTACTATCCTGTCTTCTTTTCACCATATTCTCGCTTTGTTTTGTTCTTTTAAGTGTTTATTTCCCTTTCTTCCATGTTCCTAAGTTCAAGAGTAGGTAGTTTTTATTGTGCTAATACAAGCTATATCGGGCAGTCTTATCCTGGACACATCTTCGCATGTTGGGATTTAGCATTGCTCTTCTCGAGTATACCCGTGAACTAATGTGTTAAGGACAACTTGTGGAACCTGTGATTCTGCCCTCGTAGCTGTCCGTGGTAGAGTTGTTTTCAATTCAGTTCTTTATATATTTTTCGGATACATCTAACGTTGATGTTCATTGTTGCAAGACTCTAACAATCTTAACACATTAACTTTTATCTTGTAACAATGGGAAAGAACGATGTTGAAAAACCACAGAAGTTCAACGAGAAGGATTTCAAGAGATGGCAATCAAAGATGTTTTTTTTCCTGAGTTTTCATGATTTAGACGCAGTACTGGTTCATTTTGATGATTTAATGAATACTAAAGATGATAAACGTTTTACAAGAGGCAGAACTATCTAGCTAAAAATCTTATTATGAAGTGTTTGGAAGATTTGATGTATGATTTTTATAATACGAAAGAAAATTTCAGTGATATGATTTGTGGACTGTGTTAGAAGCAAAGTACCAGGCATAGACTGCTGGTAGCAAGAAATTTCTGGTAGCGAAGTTTATGGATTTCAAGATGACGAATGATAAGCCTGTTGTTGATCCATTCCTTGAACTTCAACAAATCATCAACGAGATTCTTGCTGAAGGTATGGTCAATGATGAGACTTTTCAAGTATCTGCGGTAATTGAGAAGTTACCATCTTCTTGGTTAGAGAACAAAAGAAAATTAAGGCATGAAACTGGTGAAGCCAGCATGGTTGAATTGGGAAAGAAGATTCAAGTTGAAGGAAATGTTATGCACCAAAGACAAGAATGTTTCGTATGCAAGAGATATGACAAATAAGACTCATATGACTGAACAAAAATCTGGAAAAGGTGATAACATCAAACGCCACCCTACGCATGGTCCTCACAACAAAGGTACGTTTCTTAAACCTGAATCTGGCATTAATAAGATTAAGGGTGCTTGCTATGTCTGTAGAAATCGTGGCCATATAGCAATTCATTGTAGACAACGTAAGGACCTTAATAAGAAGAATAATGCTAACTTGGTTGCTGAGAATAAGAACGAGTTTTCTTGTACGATGTCTGAAGTTAATCTGGTAACAAATGTGAGGGACTGGTGGGTAGACTCTGGAGCTACCAAGCATGTATTTGGAAGCCAAGATTTGTTCACCTCCTATCAGAAGGTAAGGGAAGGCGAGAAACTCTATATGGGTAACTCATCTACAGCAGAGGTTGCAGGAAAAGGCAAGGTTGGGCTGAAACTCACATCTGGCAACACTTTCACATTGAATGAAGTTCTTCATGTTCCAGACATCTGCGAGAATCTTTTTTCCATTTCTGTTTTAGATGATACGGGTTTTTAAGTTGTAATTGATTCTGGAAAAGTTGTAGTAACTAAGGGCAAAGATTTTGTGGGTAAGGGTTATAGGACTGGGGGTCTATATAAGCTTAATGTAAAATCAGATGAAGTAAATATGAATGATTCTTCTGCTTATATGTGTGTGTCATTGAATGTTTGGCATGGTAGACTTGGTCATGTACACTATAAATCAATGCATAAATTGGCTAGCGTAGGATGCATGATGTAATTTTAATAGTGGTAAAAGGTTCGATACTCAGATTTGTAAAAATTCAATTTCTAGACCTAATTTAATGACTAAAAATAAAGAAGATTAAAGTAAACTTTATTTTTAATTGATGGGAGGAACTAGTGTTAGGGATTCCACTATTAACCAATATTTCAAAAGTTTAAAACTAAGTATGACCCATCAAAGAAAACACAATTATTTGAGAAAAACCATTTTTTTCAATTTAATTCAAATCAATTAATAAAAGAATTATAAAAAATAGATGAAATAGAAGTTACCACTTTATTATTGGAGAAATAGCTTCCTTCGTCGCCCCAGTGATGGTGATTAACTCATTGTATTGTAGTTTTAATAGTGGTAAATAAAGTTCGTTGAGACTTGTGAAGAGTTGTTTTTAAATCTAATTTCTAAAGCTAAAAATATGAAAACTCAAATATTTTTTTAATAAAGTTGAGAGAAAACTGAGGCTAGGATTCCACTATTTTCCAATTTTAAAGTGATTAAGTTTAATAATTTTAATTGTGCAATTCTAACATTTTAATTTGATTCTAAATCATTGCAAAAATAGATTTTCAAAATAACAATTTATAACAAAATCATGGAACATCTAAAACCTAAGCCAAAGCATGTACCATCTAATGGAATCACAATTGTTTAACAAAAATCTTTAAATCAATTTTTTTTACCAAGGAAATTAATCATAAATGACTTGCACTAATTAATTAAATAAATTACCACATAATCGTTGGAAAATTAGCTTCCTCCGTCGCCTCAGAGATGAAGTTTAGCTCCTCATTGTAATGGCAAAACCCTCAGAAATCGATTTTATAACTCAAATGATGCTTACAATGGTAACAAAAACGCTCACAGGAATTTTGACACGCTTACAAGCGTTACAGTGAGTAGTTTTGAGTGTTATAGATGAGAGAATAGAACAAGGGAAAAAAAAGGATTGGTGGTGCGGCAGAAAAAGTACGGTTCTGAGGCGCAGTTTGTTCTTCGTGTTCTTCAGGCTTGCAGCAGCAGAATTTTTTTTTCGTCTGTCAACTTCTTCCCGAGCTTTGGATTGTCTCTAAGCTTCAGCAATGACTCTCTCCCCCCTCCATAATCTTCTATGGTCTTCTATTTATACTACCATAACCCTAAATCTCTTCAAACTTCCCTTTAATTCTCGGTTGATTCACCGAAGAAAATATTCCAAAAATCAGAATTTTTTTCTTCCTGATTTCGTTTTTTTCTTCGTTTCTTGATTCTATTAAGAGAATAATTTGATATCCTTCTCTTTTTATTCTTTCCCAAACAATTCAGTTTCCTAAGTTAAGAAAATTCCATAAACAAAACTTGTTTTCAAGTTCCCGTGAAGTTTCCTATTCCTGTACGTGAAGAAAGAATTTTCTTCCCGCCCAAATTTGAGTTCAAAATGTTGGGTGTGGTTGCCTTAATCCAATGTGAAGGTGCCTTTAACATTTCTCCAAAAACACCTACAAAGAAATAAAAACCATAATAAATACAAAATCGAGAACCAACAATAAATATAATTGAGATTAAATCAGACACAAAAATGTGTCTATCAATACCCCCAAACTTATTGTTTGCTAGTCCTTGAGCAAATCTAATCTAGAAAATAAAATCCTAACTCACTTTCGCAGGAATCACGACTACATTTAGCATACGTAATAAGCCGTTAAACCCCTAGGTATCCTTAGTGGACGAGTTTTGTCTCGTGAGGGTTTACAAGAGGTATACCCGCAAAACCTTTACTCCATATTTTAGCGGCTCGTGAACAATTAAGGATGAACACTAAACAAGTTATTTAGTTGGCTTATGATGTGATTTGGAATTACCCAATATAAATAACCGCAATCGCACGGCGTCTAACTAGTAGACAACGGCAAGTACGGGTCGAACCCACAGAGAGCGGGAAAATACTGCAATTAATATCTCTAATAAACTAACCAAGAGGATTATTTTTGTGATTTTTATATTAATAAAGAAAATAATAAACTAACTAAACTAATAAAATGTGACCGAGTAGAGAGAGTCGGTAACTAGGGTTTTCAGTATCCACCACTATTTAATTCATGAAATATTTAGAGTCGCAAATATCGCTGGGACGCTCTAAACATGATGCATCAAAAAGCCCTAGTCTCAAGCATACACCATAAAATTGCGCTAGCGAGAAAGTTGTACAAAACTAATTAAAGGTCTATAAATAATACTTGGCTATTCTAAGTATACCCCATCAAAATATTTAACCTAAGCATGGAATATCAAATAAGTAGACAAATATATTTTTAGAATAACAACTGTATACCAGAAACATGGAACATCAAAACCATAGGCCAAGCATGCACCATAAACGACAATACAATTGTTTAAAGTCATGAATTTAATCTATTTAAATCATAATGGTCTGTATCAAATATTTAATTCAATTGATCTAAAACTGTAAGTGGTTTCAACATTAAACCCTAGTTACAAATTAATTAGAACATGGAGATGGATTTCTTAAAACCCATAAAAATAAATAAAAGAGTAGGAAGAATTAAACCCAATGAGCAGCAACGCTTTCTTTCTTTCTCCTATCTCCTCCTCTAATCACCGTCGTCTGTCTGCCTCTGTACGTTTTTTTTCTAACCTAACAGCAGAAGTATCCAGGAGCCAAAACTCCAAATTCCGAACTCCTGTACGACCCCCCCTTTTCCTTCTCTCTATCTTTTCTTTTATAGTCTCTCTAGGCCTTCTTTTTACTAACACGGTACAGGCCTATCTCTTTTACTGTCCAGCCCAAAAGTCATCTTTGACTTCTCTTGTGACTGTCCGCTTAGCCAGCCAACGTCTACTTCAACAGCACCTACTTATGCCTCTTCTCCACATGACGCAGCTAGACTACGCCTTCCAACAGCTACCCTTCTTTTCAGTCTAGCTATCTAACGTCCTTCACTAACCTTCTTTCCATACTATTTCACGGGTGTTGTCAGAAAAACAGCCACACACTTCACGTTTGCCTTGTTCCCCACTAGCCACAGATAGCCTGATGCCTAACCTACTCTCTTAAAGCTAGAAGACGAAACGTCCTTTTTCCTTTCTTTTAGCCAACATCCTACTATACTAAGCCTACTTCTTTTGTTTTATTTCACTCCATACGCTCTATGTCTTCACGTGTATAAGAAAAGTTGCTTTTCTTTTTAACCAATTGTCTCAATCACTTCTTGTTTCATACTCTAGCCGTCTCTTTCACTAGACTTTTCAAAAGTTTATCCCTTGTCTTCCATCACGTGTCTAGGCTAGCTAAAGCCTTGTCTTCCATCAATGTTGCATCGGTTCTCCCTTCTCACGTCAACTTCTCTTTAGTTCATGATTTACGTCAGCTGTACTTCCAAGTCTACTCTCGTTTTATGATCAACACAGCCACCTACTGTTTATGTACGCCCACACATAAACCAAAAGAAAAGCTCCACACGGTTTGTCCATTCAGCTGCATTTAGCCGTAATTAATTTATAACTTTGGATTTATGTGAACCATCTAATAAAACAATAAAAATATATTATTAATACAAATTCAAGTACTAACAAATATAGATTAAGTGGTAAAAATGTATGAATTACGTGCTTATCAAATACCCCAAACCTATATTTTGCTAGTTCTCGAGCAAAACTAATCTAAAATAAAAATCCTAACTCACATTCGCAGGAATCGCGACTACATTTAGCATATGTAATAAGCCTTTAAACCCCTAAGTGGCCTTAGCGGACGAGTTTTGTCTCGTGAGGGTTTACAAGAGGTTTACCCACAAAACCTGTAATCCAAACTTTAGCTACCTGTGAACGATTTAGGATAGACACTAAACAAGCTATTTAGTTAGCATACTAAATTTCTTCGACTATAAGAATCATTACCCGGTATGAATCCAATTACTGTACACAAGTTTGTACTCAGTGTACTAAAATTCATATAAGAATGCAACTCTACTCAAATAATCATTGAACATTCATATTAATCGAAATCATTAAATTCAAACACAGGGATATATTAGAAGATGAAAATAGAAATAATGAATGGTGCATATGTTGACTAAGGTGAACGGTGTTACCCATATCTGTCTGAAGGTCAGTGCCAGGATGAATCCTATTTTTATTATTATTTATATACATAATTTTTTTTTCTTTTTTTGTTCTCTTTTTTTTTTTCGTTTTTTTAGCTGATACATGATAGTTCCCATGGATCCTGCATTCCACGCTTGCTTAGGCGACGGAGACAGGGGAAACACACACATATTACTATCACATCATTTTTTTTATTGAATAAAAATTAAAAATGAGCGTGAACTCAACAATCTATTTCATCCTTGCAGCGATAACAATTTGATACTGGGCCCCACCAAATCACTTAGAGAAACACAAAATTGCAAAAATAAAAATAGAAAGTGATATGATTCTGATGATTCCGAGAAATGCTTGTTCAATGATTATCATGTTATTTCTAACACCTGAGTGCATTCAGAGATGAATAGACTATTTAGCTGGGCACCCAATTCTATAGATAAGAGCTATGTTTCCATCTACCTAGAATGGTTAGTGTCACCCTGAATTGTTCACATGTTTCTAAATTTCGGAGTTTCTTTATTGGCATCAATTTTCTGAAACTCTACCCCCAAACCTAAATTTAATATTGTCCTCAATGTTTCAAACTGTGCAACCTAGAATGGTGTGCAATAAATATAAATACGAGAAACAAATGTAAATTAAAGAGAAGGGATTGGAACGTCTCACCTGATTGACGCAAGAAAAGCAGTATTCTCTGTCATACAAATCAAACGATGGTAATAACAAAGAACACTGAAAATAAAAATAAATAAATGCCTAAAAGAAAATAAAAACGAGAAACTAAAAATCTACCTACTGGATATGTACAGAAAGAATCCCCATACACTAATAACCTGAAAATTTGGGGATCAACCCAAAATACAATATATACAAATGACAGTTTCACAATTATATTATTTTGACACGGTGACACTGAAACTATCAAAAAGAAGTGATTACCCCCAAACCTAGTTTTTACTACACTGGGAAGTGCGTAAAGAACATAATAAGGGGATACATTTGGGACTGGGGAAATATCAATTGGTTCCTGCACAGTGTCAGGAATAGGCAAGTCCTCTGGATATTTGGATGCAAAGTAATCCAACAAAACTTGAGAAGCACACAACTCTAACCCTAAATTAGGCAACTTTTGGAAGTCTAGGGGTCTAGAAACAACCTCTAAGTCGGGTGAATGATCTTGTGAGATAGATTCATCAATGAAACTAGGAAAATCATCTACAAAATCATCCACAGGGTCATCTATATGTTCTGTTTGGAACTGAGAGTCACTACAAAATTGATCATCATCACCAAATAATTTCTGGTGGCGTTCTAGAACTCTCAATCTCTGTTCCAAACTAGACAGTCTCTGATTATAATACTCCTCATCCAATGGTCATCTACAATAGTCTGTATGGAACAGAGGGTCAGTACAATACTGATCATCATCAATAAATAATATCTGGCGTTCCATAACTCTCACTCTTTGTTCAAGACTAGACAAGTTATACTCTCTAGTTCTAAACTAAGGTGATTGTTGACTTACCGTACTTGAAGAATAACCATGTATGACGGAACGATGTGGATGCCAAGTTCCATACACGCGACGATTAAAAGCACAAATTTCCTTATATCCTGGCCCATACATTAATTCCCCCATAGTCATCTCAGATGACGTCTTCTGAGTAGAATTCATCATCCTCGAAAAAGTACCTGGAAAGAGATACTAAAGCACAAAACGAGTCAAATAGAACTAAAAATCATAAAATAACTATAAATATATACAAAATAAAATAAAAACCTAAACTACGATTAGAAAATTAAAAATACTAATCGCAATATTCCACAATCGCTCCCCGGCAGTGGCGCCAAAAGTTGATGTGATTTGGAATTACCCAATATAAATAACCGCAATCGCACGGCGTCTAACTAGTAGACAACGGCAAGTACGGGTCGAACCCACATAGAGCGGGAAAATACTGCAATTAATATCTCTAATAAACTAACCAAGACGAATATTTTTGTGATTTTTATATTAATAAATAAATAATAAACTAACTAAACTAATAAAATGTGACCGAGTAGAGAGAGTCGGTAACCAGGGTTTTCAGTATCCACCACTATTTAATTCATGAAATATTTAGAGTCGCAAATATCGCTGGGACGCTCTAAACATGATGCATCAAAAAGCCCTAGTCTCAAGCATACACCATAAAATTGCGCTAGCGAGAAAATTGTACGAAACTAATTAAAGGTTTATAAATAATACTTGGCTATTCTAAGTATACCCCATCAAAAGATTTAACCTAAGCATGGAATATCAAATAAGTAGACAAATATATTTTTAGAATAACAACTGTATACCAGAAACATCGAACATCAAAACCATAGGCCAAACATGCACCATAAACGACAAACAATTGTTTAAAGTCATGAATTTAATCTATTTAAATCATAATGGTCTGTATCAAATATTTAATTCAATTGATCTAAAACTGTAAGTGGTTTCAACATTAAACCCTAGTTACAAATTAATTAGAACATGGAGATGGATTTCTTAAAACCCATAAAAATAAATAAAAGAGTAGGAAGAATTAAACCCAATGAGAAGCAATGCTTTCTTTCTTTCTCCTATCTCCTCCTCTAATAACCGTCGTCTGTCTTCCTCTGTACGTTTTTTTCTAACCTAACAGCAGAAGTATCCAGGAACCAAAACTCCAAATTCCGAACTCCTGTACGACCCCCCCTTTTCCTTCTCTCTATCTTTTCTTTTATAGTCTCTCTAGGTCTTCTTTTTACTAACACGGTACAGGCCTATCTCTTTTACTGTCCAGCCCAAAAGTCATCTTTGACTTCTCTTGTGACTGTCCGCTTAGCCAGCCAACGTCTACTTCAACAGCACCTACTTATGCCTCTTCTCCACATGACCCAGCTAGACTACGCCTTCCAACAACTACCCTTCTTTTCAGTCTAGCTATCTAACGTCCTTCACTAACCTTCTTTCCATACTATTTCACGTGTGTTGTCAGAAAAATAGCCACACACTTCACGTTTGCCTTGTTCCCCACTAGCCACACATAGCCTGATGCCTAACCTACTCTCTTAAAGCTAGAAGACGAAACGTCCTTTTTCCTTTCTTTTAGCCAACAGCCTACTATACTAAGCCTACTTCTTTTGTTTTATTTCACTCCATACGCTCTATGTCTTCACGTAAATAAGAAAAGTTGCTTTTCTTTTTAACCAATTGTCTCAATCACTTCTTGTTTCATACTCTAGACGTCTCTTTCACTAGACTTTTCAAAAGTTTGTCCCTTGTCTTCCATCACATGTCTAGGCTAGCTAAAGCCTTGTCTTCCATCAATGTTGCATCGGTTCTCCCTTCTCACGTCAACTTCTCTTTAGTTCATGATTTACGTCAGCTGTACTTCCAAGTCTACTCTCGTTTTCTGATCAACACAGCCACCTACTGTTTATGTACGCCCACACATAAACCAAAAGAAAAGCTCCACACGGCTTGTCCATTCAGCTGCATTTAGCCGTAATTAATTTATAACTTTGGATTTATGTGAACCATTTAATAAAACAATAAAAATATATTATTAATACAAATTCAAGTACTAACAAATATAGATTAAGTGGTAAAAATGTATGAATTACGTGCTTATCAGCTTACTCAATTCTTCGACTATGGGAATCATTACCTTATATGAGTCCAATTATTGTACACGAGTGTTTACTCAAGCATACTAAAATTCATATGTAAGACAACAAAGCTCTACTCAGATAATCGTTCAACCACAAATCTCAGAATCTATCACAGTTCAATTACATGAAAAGATTTAGAATATGGAAATTGAAACTATGAAGGTTGCAAGTGTCGACTAAGGTGAACGGTGTTTCCCATATCTGTCTGAAGGTCATTGTCAGGATGAATTGAGATACACATCCACTGTTCTTAAATCTAATACTAATATCAATTCAACTGGTATATACACGGGTTCCCATGGGTCCTGCATTCCACGATTGCTTAGGCGACGGAGACAGGGAGAACCCACACAAATTTCTAACAAAGAGTCAATAATTTTTTATTTATTTTTTTGTCTTTTTTTACTAAAACTAAAATGCAATAATGGGGCTTGATCTCAAAACACTCTATTTCATCCTGACGCCGATAACAATTTGATGTTAGGCCCCACCAAATCAGTTAGAGAAACACAAATTTGCAAAAGTAAAAACAGAAAGTGATATGGTAGAGATAGACTCCGAGATGTGGTGACAACTATCATGTTATTTCTAACACCTGAACTCTGTCCTTTTATGAAAAGACCATTTCACTGGGCACACCAATTCTTATAGAAAAATAGCTAAGTTTCCATCTACCTAGAATGGTTAGTGTCACCCTGAAGTGTTCACAAGCTTCTAAATTCTAGAGCTTTATTATTTTAGTAAAAAGTTTCTCCCTTACCCCCAAACTTAAATCTAACATTGTCCTCAATGTTCTAAAGATGAATGATTAAATATATGAACAAGGAGAAACTGTTACCAATCGAAGGAAAGGAGTTAAGGTAAGATATTACCGTGTCGCATGAGCATGGGTTACCTCCCAAGAAGTGCTAATTTTAAAGTCTTCATCCAGACTAACAAAAGATTAGCCACAACTTACGGACCATATAATAATAACCTGAAAAGTTATGGGTCCCTAACATCAATCAGATTTGACCAAAACAACTGACCACAATTGAAAACACGAAAGTGGTGGTCATTCTTGAGAAGATGTGTCGATTCTAATTTTCTATAATAATTAGGTTTAGTCCAAACTCTAGTAACTGACACATTTGAAATTCATACGTTCTCACATATGGAAGAAAATATTTTGGTGGGAAAACAAAGTCAATCTTGGTATCATCTCCTGAGTAAACCACATCAACCAGAAGATGGGTTTCTAACAACTGAACTTCTTTTTGGACATAGTTAGGCTCAGGATAAAGTGTATGAAGATAATCTCGCAATATGGTAGAGGCACAAATGTCAAGTCCCAAGTGAGGGACTTTAAGCAGGGATACTTGACAATCACAAGAATCATCGGTACCCCCAAACTTAGTGTGGACACTACTCTCAGATGGACTCAAAACTATTGGTTGGATTCTAGGGTCTTTAGGTTCAGAACTACACTCAGTTTCTTCTATAGGAGGAAATAAGGCAGACTTAGAAACTGGTAGAGGTTCAAACTTAACTTTCCATATACTATAAGTGTCCATCAAAGGTGCAAAATCTAACAAAGTATTCACCTCATTAATAACACTATCATCGTCAATATCAAACCCAAAGTGGGCTAGGCATTTCTCTGATGGATCTTCTAACAGAGTGTTTGGTAAAGATTTCTGAACTGAAGTACTAGTTATGTTCACTTCTTCTAAATCATAGATATCACAAGAAGGTTGTCTATTCAAACTAAATAGATTCAGTTTAATAGCCATTTTACCAAAAGAAAAATTAACTATTCCATTTCCATAATTGATGACGACATTAAAGGGATGTCCTAAGATCACTAGTATTCGAGCCTCTGGGACCTGAAAAGGTTGGGTTTCTAGGACATCAAAATCCACTGGGGAAACAACTCTATCAACCTGAATCAAATCATCCTCTATCACGTTTATGAGTCTATCATCTTCGTCAGAGACTATTGTCTTCGAATCGTTAGACTCCAAATCACTAGTTTCAGAAAAAACTCGTTCCTCTAAAACATCATCATACTCATAAGAACAAGGAAATATTACTCCATCCAAAGCAATGTTATCTCTAGTCAACTCCTCTTCCTTTTGAATAAGTGAATAATCATCAATATTATTAGGATGTAGACTAGAGACAACATTATTATCGTTATGCTCAATTGGTGTAACAGTTTCCTCGTCATTATGACTACGGATTTCTTCATCAACACTATAATCATCATCATAATAATATGAAGATGTTTGAACTTTATCTAAATACGTAGTGTCTTCTATTCTAACCTCGTCCTCTAAGGTGGGTAAATATTCATCATTATTATCAAGGGTAAAAGTGGAAACACTGTATTGGCAATTAAGATCATTTTGAGCAATATTATTCTTTGCAGAAATTTCATTCATACTTAATACAAACCTATTTTTATCCTCAATCATCTGCTTTTTATTCTCAGCTATTTGCTTGTTATACTCAGCTATCTGCTTGAGGGATTCTTCTAGAGAAAAAGTTGGGCTACTAATTTTTTTCCCTACACTTAATGTAAAACTATTTGTTATCTCAGATAGCTTCTTGAGTGATTCTTCTAGAGGTGTAATAGGTTCATGATGAGTACTAGGTTGCAACTGCTGTAGGTTATCCCTCCAAGACAAAGAACTCGAATTTTGCTCATTTTCATGTTCAAAAGACGGGTGCATGTATGAATAGTAATTGGGATCACCTTGGTATGAACCATAACCTTCAGAAGGTTGGTAGTGGTTCCAAGTACTATCCACACTATGTTGATAGTATGGATAATGTCTATTTTGAAATTCAGTCGGATATTCATTGTATTGGTCCTCATAATACCAGTTCGACATTTTCTAAAAAAAAAATCCTAATAAATTTACAAAAAAGTTCTAAGAAAATAAATCCTAACAGGAAGGGGTTCTAAACATACACAAACAAGGCCGACTCAACCAAATCAAACCTATTGAATCTAGCAAACAAAAAGCATGATGGCTCCACTTAGATTGTTTTTAGACCAACTTCTATTCTTCCAAAAGGCAACTAGTTACAGTTTTAGCAAATCTCTTAGAACGATCTGAATTAGATTAAGTCGAATAGAAGCAGGATAAACTCTAAGGAGCTTTGATAATCCTGCCTCTTTGACAACTTTTCCCTGGGTTACAAGGCGGATCTAATCAACTTAAAAAAATCATCCTGAACTTTAAGTTATGCTAATAAAGTAACCAATATAGTCCTTTTGAATGATTTTCCAATAAGCTCGTTACCCTATAGGTCACTTTCTATTCAAATTTTAGGCTTAGGTTCGCGTTAGGTAACGTGTTCCTAAGGCGGGCAAGAAGGAAACGGTGATGAAATCCGAGTCCTTATCTTATATGGCCAGTCCTTTCCCTTTACTAGAAAATTAATTATGTATTCAAGTCCTCAACATATATGCATTACAAAGGAATACAGAAAACCCACTGAAAGGGGATTCATGGATGGTTAGAGTCTTACCTCCAGTACCAGACGGGGGATGAATCTGTTGTAGTCGACTCGGCCACCGACTCCTGTGTCAGTGTGCGAACCCAAGGGGTCGAGACAATATCGTAATTGTCGTCCTTCCCTGTAGCAGTTTATATTTAAATTACCCTTCCATAGGGTTTAAAAATAATAAAATGTCAAAAGTCCAAAAAGTGTCAAAATGTTTTTTACAGAAATAATAAAAATTCCTAATATAAGTTTCTAAACAAAGAAAATCTAAAGAAAATAAATCTAATAAAATCTAAAACTAAAAGTCTTTGTCTTCTTATCCGTTCTTTTAAGCTTTAACTTTTAACTCCAAGTCCTTAACTTTAACTTCAAGTCTTTAATCACCAAAATCTTTGGCTTTATTTTCCTTCAATCCAAGATCCAACCTCTAGCAAAAAGAGAAATACCCAAAAAAACGTAAATAGAAAAAAGTAAAAAATAAATAAAATAAAAATCTATATAAACTAATTAACCTAATTTTTTTTTTAAACAATTCTAAAAACAAGTCCGCATCGGCGGCGCCAAAATTTGATGTAGTTTTAATAGTGGTAAATAAAGTTCGTCGAGACTTGTGAAGAGTTGTTTTTAAATCTAATTTCTAAAGCTAAAAATATGAAAATCAAATATTTTTTTAATAAAGTTGAGAGAAAACTGAGGCTAGGATTCCACTATTTTCCAATTTTAAAGTGATAAAGTTTAATAATTTTAATTATGCAATTCTAACATTTTAATTTGATTCTAAATCATTGCAAAAATAGATTTTCAAAATAACAATTTATAACAAAATCATGGAACATCTAATACCTAAGCCAAAGCATGTACCATCTAACGGAATCACAATTGTTTAACAAAAATCTTTAAATCAATTTTTTTTTACCAAGGCAATTAATCATAAATGAATTGCACTAATTAATTAAATAAATTACCACATAATCGTTGGAAAATTAGCTTCCTCCGTCGCCTCAGAGATGAAGTTTAGCTCCTCATTGTAATGGCAAAACCCTCAGAAATCGATTTTATAACTCAAATGATGCTTACAATGGTAACAGAAACGCTCACAGCAATTTTGACACGCTTACAAGCGTTACAGTGAGTAGTTTTGAGTGTTACAGATGAGAGAATAGAACAAGGGAAAAAAAGGATTGGTGGTGCGGCAAAAAAAGTACGGTTCTGAGGCGCAGTTTGTTCTTCGTGTTCTTCAGGCTTGCAGCAGCAGAATTTTTTTTTTCGTCTGTCAACTTCTTCCCGAGCTTTGGATTGTCTCGAAGCTTCACCAATGACTCTCTCCCCCCTCCACAATCTTCTATGGTCTTCTATTTATACTACCATAACCCTAAATATCTTCAAACTTCCCTTTAATTCTCGGTTGATTCACCGAAGAAAATATTCCAAAAATCAGAATTTTTTTCTTCCTGATTTCGTTTTTTTCTTCGTTTCTTGATTCTATTAAGAGAATAATTTGATATCCTTCTCTTTTTATTCTTTCCCAAACAATTCAGTTTCCTAAGTTAAGAAAATTCCATAAACAAAACTTGTTTTCAAGTTCCCGTGAAGTTTCATGTTCCTGTACGTGAAGAAAGAATTTTCTTCCCGCCCAAATTTGAGTTCAAAATGTTGGGTGTGGTTGCCTTAATCCAATGTGAAGGTGCCTTTAACATTTCTCCAAAAACACCTACAAAGAATAAAAACCATAATAAATACAAAATCGAGTACCAACAATACATATAATTGAGATTAAATCAGACACAAAAATGTGTCTATCAATACCCCCAAACTTATTGTTTGCTAGTCCTCGAGCAAATCTAATCTATAAAATAAAATCCTAACTCACTTTCGCAGGAATCACGACTACATTTAGCATACGTAATAAGCCGTTAAACCCCTAGGTCTCCTTAGTGGACGAGTTTTGTCTCGTGAGGGTTTACAAGAGGTATACCCGTAAAACCTTTACTCCATATTTTAGCGGCTCGTGAACAATTAAGGATGGACACTAAACAAGTTATTTAGTTGGCTTACTCAATTCTTCGACTATGGGAATCATTACCCTATATGAGTACAATTGTTGTAACGAGTGTTTACTCAAGCATACTAAAATTCATATATAAGACAACAGAGCTCTACTCAGATAATCGTTCAACCACAAGTCTCAGAATCTATCACAGTTCAATTACATGAAAGGATTTAGAATATGGAAATGGAAACTATGAAGGTTGCAAGTGTCGACTAAGGTGAACGGTGTTTCCCATATCTGTCTGAAGGTCATTGTCAGGATGAATTGAGATACACACCCACTGTTCTTAAATCTAATACTAATATCAATTCAACTGGTATATACACGGGTTCCCATGGGTCCTGCATTCCACGCTTGCTTAGGCGACGGAGACAGGGAGAACCCACATAAATTTCTAACAAAGAGTCAATAATTTTTTATTTTATTTTTTTGACTTTTTTCACTAAAACTAAAATGCAATAATGGGGCTTGATCTCAAAACACTCTATTTCATCCTGACGCCGATAACAATTTGATGTTAGGCCCCACCAAATCAGTTAGAGAAACACAAATTTGTAAAAGTAAAAACAGAAAGTGATATGGTAGAGATAGACTCCGAGATTTGGTGACAACTATCATGTTATTTCTAACACCTGAACTCTGTCCTTTTATGAAAAGACCATTTCACTGGGCACACCAATTCTTATAGAAAAATAGCTAAGTTTCCATCTACCTAGAATGGTTAGTGTCATCCTGAATTGTTCACAAGTTTCTAGACTTCGGAGTTTCATATTTCACTAAATTTTTTTCCCTTAACCCCAAATTTAAATCAAACAGTGTCCTCAATGTTTCTAAAGATGAATGATTAAAAACATGAACAAGGAGAAACTGTTACCAATCGAAGGAAATGAGTTAATGAAAGATATTACTGTGTCGCATGAGCATGGGTTATCTCCCAAGAAGTACTAAGTTTAACGTCTTCAGCTAGACTAAGAAAGAATTAGTCAGCTCATAAAATCATATACCCATTGTCGGAATAATTGTGGGTCATATGAATCAAATAGTGTTATCACAAATAAAAGGAAACTACAACAGGCTAAGAAAATGAACAAACCGAGCACACCCTTATCTAATTTTATGTTTAAGACAACTACTTCTAGTTGTGGCTCAGGTTCAGGCTCTATAAAAGGGTATAAATAAATTATTTTCATGGGATGGATTTTCTCGTAGGCAGGATCAACAGGATCAGGTTGTAGAGTCCGGGAAAACTCAACTAAGAACTTAGAAGCACATAATAATAATAACCTGAATAATTGTGGATCCTCAAAGTCAATCAGATTGGACTCACACAGTTGACTACTATGAAAGTGGTCATTCTTAAACAAATGTGTCGATTCTAATTTCCTAAAGTAATTAGGCTTAGTCTCAAAACTTAATAACTGACACATTTGGAATTCATACGTTCCCACATGTAGAATAAAATATTTTGGCTGGAAAACAAAGTCAATCTTGGTATTATCGCCTAGGTAAACCACATCGACCAGAGGATGTGTTTCTAACAACTGAACTTCTTTCTGGATATCAACAGGCTCAGGAAATAGTTCTTGAAGATAGTCTCTTAACATGGTAGAGGCACAAACATCAAGTCCCAAGTGAGGGAATTTTAAAAGAGTCAAAAGTAAAGCACATGGAGAATGATAATCACCCCCAAACTTAGAATTTTGGGTGTCTCTAGATATACTAGTCACAATTCCCTAATTTGTAGATCATCAGATTCCTGAAAATGGTCAATTGTTACTTCTGAGTTATAGTCAAGTGGTGCATCCTCACTCATATTTAAAATCTCTACGGGTCTATCTTTGTTATCTAAGAGTATTGTTTCTAAATCGTTGGACTCTAAAACAGTATTCTCAGGATAAACCCATTCTTCTAAACCATTATCGGCTTCAAACAAGAAAGTTCTACATCGTCTAAAATAGTGGTATCATTAGTCAAATCCCCTTCCTTTTGAATAGGTGAATAATAATTAAAATTATTTGGATTTGAACCAGAAATAACACTATCATCATGAAGCACAATTGGAGTGACAATTTCTTGATCACTCGGCCTGTATATTTCAAGTTCTTCATCAATACTATCCCCATCATCATAATAATATGAAGATGTTTGAACCTCGTCTAAATAATTAGTGTTACCAATTATATCCTCGTCCTTTTGAATAAGTGAATAACTATCAAGGGTTTGGCAATTAAGATCATTTTGAGCAATATTATTCTTTGCAAGACTTTCATTCACACTTAATGCAAATCTTTTTGTATTCTCAGTCAACTTCTTGATGGAATTCTCAAGAGAAAAACTAGATCATAAGTGCTAGATCGCAACTGCTCGTGTGATTCTTCTAGAGGCATAATAGGTTCATTACTAGGTTGCATCTGCTTTAGGGCATCCCTCTAAGACAAAGAACTCGAATCATTATAGGAAGTACTAGATTGCATCTGCTTTAGGGTATCCCTCCAAGAAAAAGAACTAGAATTTTGCTCACTAGCATGTTCATAAGACGGGTGTATGTACGAATAGTAACTGGGATCACCCTGGTATGAGTAATAACCTCCAAAAGGTTGGTGGTGATCCCTACTACTATCTATACAATGTTGATAGTATGGATAATATCTATTTTGAAATTCAGTCGGATATTCATTGTATTGGTCCTCATAATACCAGTTCGACACTTTCTAAAAACTTTTTAATATATTAAAAAAAATCTAAGAAAATAAATCCTAACATGAAGAGGGTTCTAAACATTCACAAACAAGACCGACTCAACCAAACCAAACCTATTGAATCTAGCAAACAAAAAGCATGATGACTCCACTTAGATTGTTTCTAGACCAGCTTATATTCTTTCCAAAGGTAACTAGTTACAGTTTTAGCAAACCTCTTAGAACGAGAAAGAGAAACAGGATAAGCTCTAAGGAGCTTTGATAACCCTGTCTCTTTGACACTTTTCCCTGGGTTACAAGGAGGATCTAATCAACTTAAAATAATCTTCCTGAACTTCGAGTTAGGCTAATAAAGTAACCAGTACATTCCTTTTGAACGAGTTTCCTATAAGCTCGTTACCCTATCGGTTTCTTTGTAGTCAAATTTTTAAGGTAGAGGTTCGCGTTTGGTAACGTGTTCCTAAGCGGGCAAGAAGGAAACGGTGATGAAATCCGAGTCCTTATCTTCTATGGCCAGTTCTTTCCCTTTACTAGAAAAATAAAACCGTATTCAATTCCTTAACATATATGCATACGAATGAATACATTAAACCCACTTGCAGGGGATTCGTGGGATGACCGAGTCTTACCTCCCATACCAGACGGGGGATGAATCGGTTGTAGTCGACTTGGGCGACCGACTCCTGTGTCAGTGTGTGAACCCGAGGGGCCGAGACAATATCGTAATTGTCGTCCTTCCCTGTTGCAGTTTATATTTAAAATACCCTTCTGTAGGGTTTAAAAATAATAATAAAGTCCATAGTCCCAAAAGTAAAGTCCAAAAAGAGTCCAATGATAGTGTGATTGTATGTGAAGGATGACCTTTAAGAAGTCTTAATGAGTTCTATAGTTTCAATTTTTGATTGAAGTGGGGTGTGGAAGTAACACTCTTGATAGAACTCACCTATCGGAATGAGGAAGTAGACCGCTTCCTATGAGAATTTGAGTGAATTCTCTAGAGCATTCAGAAAAATGGGATACGCCCAGGGCCAAAATGGACACAACGGCACGAACTTAGCAATGCTAAGAGGATATCATTTGTGGTTGTTATTTTGCAAATTGCATCAACTAGCAATTCAAGAAATCGCGTTCACTGTCTCTAGCAAGTAGTTTTGGTAACTTCTCACTAAGTAATGGTGCAGACTTGATGGACACCTTTGCCTATATGGTATTTTCCGCATTCTGATTTTTTTCGTTTTTTACCGAGATTTCATTCATGTGGGGGTTGTTGGAGAAAAATGAGTTTTAAATAAATGTTTTGTTGGTCTTGGTGTGGTTTGATCTTAGGACCTAAGGGTCCTATGGATGCTCACTCATTTCCTTGAGTGAATGAAACTCTTTAGTTTAGTCCCACATTGGGTATTCTAGAGAATGATGTCTACTATATAACCATTCTCATATGGATAGTTAGACAAAAGTGGGTAGAATGGGGTGGGCAAACAATACATGGCCCAACCCATGCAATATGCACTTATACCATGCACCAAGTCCTATATCTACACGAAATAATTTTTTGCAACAATTTTATTTAGGAGATTAATTCCAAAAATATTTTTATTAAGAGTTTTATACATCGGAAATTCCTTTTTTCAATTTTAACTGTTTTACAAGAAACAAAACCTTGTTTTATAAGAAAACCTAAACCTATCTTGGTTTGCAAGTAACTTTCTCCTATAAATACAACTCTTGAAACTGTTTTCAAGATATCCCAGAAGCCACTACTATCCTGTCTTGTTTTCACCATTTTCTCGCTTTGTTTTGCGCTTTTAAGTGTTTATTTCCCTTTCTTCCATGTTCCTAAGTTCAAGAGTAGATAGTTTGTATTGTGCTAATACAAGCTATATCGGGCAGTATTATCCTGGACACATCTTCGCATGTTGGGATTTAGCATTGCTCTTCTCGAGTATACTCGTGAACTAATGTGTTAAGGACAACTTGTGGAACTTGTGATTCTGCCCTCGTAGTTGTCCGTGGTAGAGTTGTTTTCAGTTCAGTTCTTTATATATTTTTCGGATACATCTAACGTTGATGTTCATTGTCGCAAGATTCCAACAATCTTAACACATTAACTTTTATCTTGTAACAATGGGAAAGAACGATGTTGAAAAACCACAGAAGTTCAACGAGAAGGATTTCAAGAGATGGCAATCATAGATGTTGTTTTTCCTGAGTTTTCATTATTTAGACGCAGTACTGGTTCCTTTTGATGATTTAATGAATACTAAAGATGATAAACGTTTTACAAGAGACAGAACTATCTAGCTAAAAATCTTATTATGAAGTGTTTGGAAGATGTGATGTATGATTTTTATAATGCGAAAGAAAATTTCAGTGCATATGATTTGTGGACTGTGTTAGAAGCAAAGTACCAGGCATAGACTGCTGGTAGCGAGAAATTTCTGGTAGGGAAGTTTATGGATTTCAAGATGACGAATGATAAGCATGTTGTTGATCCATTCCTTGAACTTCAAAAAATAATCAACGAGATTCTTGCTGAAGGTATGGTCATTGATGAGAATTTTCAAGTATCTACGGTAATGAGAAGTTACCATCTTCTTGGTTAGAGAACAAAAGAAAATTAAGGCATGAAACTGGTGAAGACAACATGGTTGAATAGGGAAAGAAGATTCAAGTTGAAGAAATGTTATGCACCAAAGACAAGAATGATTTGTATGCAAGAGATATGCCAAATAAGATTCATATGACTGAACAAAAATCTGGAAAAGGTGATAATAACAAACGCAACCCTAAGCATGGTCCTCACAACAAATGTACGTTTCGTAAACCTAAATCTGGCATTAATAAGATTAAGGTTGCTTGCTATGTCTGTGGAAATCGTGGCCATATGGCAATTCATTGTAGACAATGTAAGGACCTTAATAAGAAGAATAATGCTAACTTGGTTGCTGAGAATAAAAACGAGTTTTCTGGTAATGGTGTCTGAAGTTAATCTGGTAACAAATGTGAGGGACTGGTGGGTAGACTCTGGAGCTACCAAACATGTATTTGGAAGCCGAGACTTGTTCACCTCCTATAAAAAGGTAGGGGAAGGCGAGAAACTCTATATGGTTAACTCATATGCAGTAGAGGTTGCAGGAAAAGGAAAGGTTGGGTTGAAACTCACATCTGGCAACACTCTCACATTGAATGAAGTTCTTCATGTTCCATATATCTGCGAGAATCTTGTTTCCTGTTCTGTTTTAGATGATAAGGGTTTTAAAGTTGTAATTGATTCTGGAAAAGTTGTAGTAACTAAGGGCAAAGATTTTTTGGGTAAGGGTTATAAGACTGAGGGTCTATATAAGATTAATGTAAAATCTTATGAGGTAAATATGAATGATTCTTCTTCTTATATGTGTGTGTCATTGAATATTTGGCATGGTAGACTTGGTCATGTAAACTATAAATCAATGCATAAATTGGCTAGCATAGGATATATACCCAAATTTACTATTGAAAAAGATCATAAGTGTGAGATTTGCGTAGAATCTAAAGATATTAAGAAATTATTCAGTAAGAATGTCCAGAGAAATTATAAGCCCTTATAATTAATCCATTCTGGCCTAGTCGATATGAAGTCAGTTCAAACTAGAGGTGGTAAGAAGTGGTTTGTCACTTTTATAGATGATTGTACAAGGTATTGGCACGTTTATTTGCTTAAAGGGAAGGACGATGCCTTAGAAGCCTTTAAGATATATAAATTTGAAGTTTAAAACCAATTGAATGCTACCATTAAAACTGTTAGGTCTGACCGTGGTGGTGAGTATGAAATTATTGTAGGAGAATTCTGTGAAGAACATGGCATAATACATGAGACAACAACCCCTTATTCACCTCAATCCAATGGTGTAGATGAACGTAAGAACCGTACCATTAAGGATATGATGAATGATATGTTGATTAGTTCCGGATTACCTGTAAACTTGTGGGGGAGGCCATCTTCTCAGCTTGTTATATCCTTAATAGAGTACCCTTTAAAGGATCGGATAAAAATCCATATGAGTTATGGAAAGGTAGACAACCCTCTCATGCTTAGTTCAAAGTGTGGGGGTGTTTGGAGAAGGTGGCCATCCATCCTCCTAAGAGAACTAAGATAGGACCAAAAAATTGTTGATTGTTTCTTCATAGGGTATCCTGAGCATACTAGTGCTTATAAGTTTATGGTTCTAAAAGTTCATACATTGGGTTGCATACTATTATGGAGTCTAGGGATGCAGAGTTCTTTGAGAATGTTTTTCCTTTGAAACTTGGTTCTCGAAAGAGATATTTAGATGAACCTCTAGATATGGCTTCAACCAGTCAGTTATTACCTTTATATGTAGATGAACCAGAATTTGAACCCAGAAGAGGTAAAAGGGTTAGAACTGAGAAAACGTATCCTGGTTGCATTACATACCTTTCCGAGTCTGAGCCACAGACTTATAGAGAAGTCATGACTTCTAATGAATCTCCATGGTAGAAAGAAGCCTCCATTAGTGATATGGATTCCATCCAACAAAACGGTACTTGGGAGATTGTAGATTTACCTCCAGGGTGTAAGGCCATAGATTGTAAATGGATCTTCAAGAGAAAACGTAATGTATATGGAACTGTTGAAAAATACAAGGCTAGGTTGGTAGCTAAAGGCTACAAACAGAAAGAAGGTATATGTTTCGTTGATACTTATTCACCTGTGACTAGAATTACTTCCATTAGGATGTTAATTGCTATATCCTCTCTCCATAACCTAGAGATACATAAACTTGATGTAAAGACAACGTTTTTAAATGGTGAATTAGATGAGAAAATTTACATGGAACAACCCGAGGGCTTTGTAGTGAAAGGTGTGAAAATAAAGTGCGTAAACTAATTAAATCTTTGTATGGTTTGAAATAAGCACCTAAACAATGGCATGCAAATTTGATCATGTGATGATTTCTAGTGGTTTTAGGATTAATGAATTTCATAAGTGTGTTTACACTAAACTTGTTATGGATGCTTGTTTAATTGTATGCTTGTATGTTGATGATATGCTTATACTAGGTAAAACATGGATGTTATTAATTTTATGTATAGCTTGTTCCACTATGGAATCAGAGTTTATTGCGTTATATAAAGCAGGAGAGGAAGCTGAATGACTAAGATGCTTTTTAGAAAACGTTCCTCTTTGGTATAGGCCTGTGCCAGCTATATCAATATACTGTGTCAGTACATCTGCGATAGCTAGATCTAAGAACAGTGTTTATAACTGGAAGTCTATACATATTCTTAGAACATATAATTCTTTGAAACAACTTATCTTTACCGGCGTTATTACCGTTGACCATGTGAGGTCTAAGGAGAATATCACAGATCCTTTGACAAAAGGATTGTCTAAAGAGATAGTTAGTGTTGCATCGAGGGGGATGGGACTTAAGCTCATAAAATAAAATTGCCATGAAGGATACTCAACCTTACTGATATGAGATCCCAAGACGAAGGTTCAATGTGATAACTAATTTGTGGTGATTAAAGGTATGCATTATCAAGAGAATTACATTATATGTCCCTCCATATGGTATATTGTTGTGATAGTGTGACTGCATGTGAAGGATGACTTTTAAGAAGTCTTAATGAGTTATATAGTTTCAATTTCAGATTGAAGTGGGGTGTAGTAGTAACACTCTTGATAGAACTCACCTATCTGAATGAGGAAGTGGGCCGCTTCCTATGAGAATTTGAGCGAATTCTCTAGAGCATTCAGGAAAACGGGATACGCCTAGGGAAAAAATGGATACAACGACACGAACTTAGCAATGCCGGGAGGATATCATTTGTGTCTGTTATTTCGCAAATTGCATCAAACGCTAGTAGTTCAAGACATCGCGTTCACTGTCTCTAGCAAGTAGTTTCGGGAACTTCTCACTAAGTAATGGTTCAGACTTGATGGACACCTTTGCCTATATGGTATTTTTCGCATTCTGATTTTTTTATTTTTTTAACGAGATTTCATTCATGTGGGGGTTGTTGGAGAAAAATGAGTTTTAAATAAATGTTTTGTTGGTCTTGGTGTGGTTTGATCTTAGGACCTAAGGGTCCTATGGATGCTCACTCATTTCCTTGAGTGAATGAAACTCTTTAGTTTAGTCCCACATTGGGTATTCTAGAGAATGATGTCTACTATATAACCATTCTCATATGGATAGTTAGACAAACGTGGGCAGCATGGGATGGACAAACAATACATGGTCCAGCCCATGCAATATGCACATATACCATGCACAAATTCCTATGTCTACACGAAATAATTTTTTGCAATAATTTTATTTAGGAAATTAATTCCAAAAATATTTTCGTTATGAGTTTTATTTATGGGAATTTTTTTTTTCGGTTTTAATTGTTTTACAAGAAACAAAACCTTGTTTTATAAGAAAACCTAAACCTAACTTGGTTTGCAAGTAATTTTCTCTTATAAATACAACTCTTGAAACTGTTTTCAAGATATCCCAGAAGCGGCTACTGTCATGTCTTCTTTTCACCATCTTCTCGCTTTGTTTTGCGTTTTTGAGTGTTTATTTCCCTTCCTTCCCTGTTGCTAAGTTTAAGTGTGGGTAGTTTGTATTGTGCTAATACAAGCTATATCGGGCAGTCTTTTCCTGGACACATCTTTGCACGTTGGGGTTTAGCATTGCTCTTCTCGAGTATACCCGCGAACTAATGTGTTAAGGACAACTTGTTGAACCTGTGATTTTGCCCTCGTAGTTGTCCGTGGTAGATTTGTTTTCAATTCAGTTCTTTATATATTATTCTGATATATCTAACGTTGTTGTTCATTGTTGCAAGATTCCAACATTCATTTGATCAATCTAGTGCTCATTGATTTATAAGAATTATGTGGATGAGTTAAAAATGGCACTTGGAGTACATCATCATACTGATAGGTGTCTAAAACACCTTATTTATTATGAATTGGTTACATCTTTTTTGCTATTTTTCTTGTAAATTTTTTATTTTACATTTGTTTGGAGTTTTATATATATTACGGAGTCATGAGAAGCAAAAGAGGACAAATAGAAGATTATGACATCGCATGGAGACATTGGGAGTTGGCGGACTTAAAGGGATAGAAAAGTACAAGTCTTTATGTGAGAAAAGAAGAGACTACTAAAGGCACACCAATTTTTTTCCAGGGAAGGCGTTTTATTTAATTAGTAGATTTCTCAGGCTGCCCCATATCCAACCAGTGGCTAAAGACATTATATTCTTATAACCTAAAACCTAGGTAACCACCGAGAAGGACAACTTCAATTTTTCTAACTTTCAACATTTTTTATTCTTGACCATAACTGCACCAAAGGTTCACGCCAGCTAGAACCCAGTCTCGAAGTAAAGAAGACATGATGACGCTACTGCCATGGGTTTAATTTTGAATCAAGACAACAGAGAGTTCTGTTATGTTTTGGAAGACAAGAACACGTTAAGGAGAATTACAAGATCTTTAACACTAAAGATAATGCACTTGAATATATTTAGATTTTATTTTATTTATTTTTGATCCGAATTTATTAAGGTTTCAATTGCTTAAAAAAATCGTCATACAGATTTTGAGAGAGAAAACATCTTAAATTTAGAAAATGCAGTTGATTGTATTTAGATTTTATTTTATTTATTTTTGAATAAGCCGAATAGATTAAGATTTCAATTGCCTATATAGGAAATTTTGTACATTTAGTTAAGTTGAAGATAATTAATACTTTAATAGAATTAACAGGATTTAATGAAGGGTAAATTTGGGGTAGAAAATTAAAAAACTTAATTGACAAAAAACAGTTAAAAAAAACACAGATGGCATGTTACCATTTGTCTTGTAGACCTCAACGAAGGGAATTTATCAACTCATTAGTGAAACTGCAAAAGAAGAACTTATCTTATCGATCAATTCATGAACTCGGAACTAAGGGACTCACTTTCTAACCTAGTGAACCGAGCGTACAAAAGAAGACTTCTTCTCTTAATATAAAAGTTGGATTCTCAGTCAAGCTTGAAGCCTCAAAAAACTAGGCACTTTAGATATCAGTTGAACAAGTCATTCATCAATAGCCGAACTAAGGTGAGAGGCCCAAGTCCAATCTGTTGGTCAATCTTCGGACTTCGGTAGTCAGGAATGGGTAGCTAGGAGCAGTTGGCCAGTTCAGACACAAAACCACAGTGGAAGATTTGAGCAAAGGCTAGGTATAGACCTGAAAGCAGCCCCTACATAGGTTACTAATTTTCCCTCTTCTCGCTAGACTGAACTTGTGTATGCCCTTGGCTCAGCAAGAGACGAGCAGTTCAAAAATAAAAAATTCTAAATGTAGGATCGAGAAATCAAACTTCTTGGGTTTCTCCTCTTTTGCAATTGGTTACCAAGATCTTACACTAACCTATAAAAAGGTGAGAAGGCGCTCTCCCTTCCTTGTGGGACAGAGACCCCCTAAAAAATAAAGGAAGGCGACTTGACTATAAGTCGGATCCTTCCGTGAGCAGTAAGTAGCAGATCTCCCCTTATTTTTGGAAAGCAGGTGGAATTCTTTCAAGGTCGGTAGATCCGGTCGAGGTGGTTTTCTCAGCGCGTAGGTAGTCTAACTTCCTATGACCGAGTCTTTCTGGCCCCTGTGAACATGTTTTTTGGATGTATTAAAGAGGGCCTCTCTAACTGGTGAAAAGTGGTCGGTGTCCACTAACAGCCATTCCTGGTTCGGCTCCGATAACACAATTCCGGGAGGAGTCAATCTAAGGGCACTGGATCCCTTAGAACCTGGAGAAGGTGTGACGCTGGGTCGGGGTTTGGTGAACCAACTGCTCGCTCCTCTAGTGTTGATGAAGTCTCGGGCATGTCAATATTAAAAATTATCCCTCATAAAAAATTATCCCGATGAAAATAAATCTGTGTTTTTAAAATATAAGTTAGATGACGTAACATATGGAATTTTAATCGAATGATGCGGCATAGATATATATTAAGCTCATCATAGATAACCCGCTTTTATACCATATTACAAATTCATGTACCAAGCAATGACCTTGAATATATGAATGCTCTAAACAAAAACTGTATGTATTTTGCGTATTAATCCAGGTTTTAGCTTCAATCCCTAGATAAAACGGAGATTTCAACGATCCGACCATATTTTAGATAATAGATGGATATTTGCTTGCTGGGATGTTGTCTAACCATTTCTTCGAAGTGTTCAGGAGGAAATCCCAAGATATTTAGTTGAAACTTAATGTAAAAGGCAAGTTACATTAAGTTGGCTGGTAAAATAAATTTCCACTTATCCAAATGTTTGTTTTTGAAACCTTATAAAAGGGCTTTTCATTTTAATAGAGGGATTTTTCATGTGAAGATAAAATAGGGACACTAAGTATGAATTTTAAAACCCCCTTATCCATTATATTTTTATAATGGCTAAACTACCCATGTTTAGTTAATATTAGTAAAACTACTTAGCTAATAGATTAGATTAATAATAATTAATATAAAATAATCTTATATTTAATCAAATCAAATTAAATTTTTCTTCTTTTTAGTTTGGTGGGAAGAAAAAGTAGAAGAAATGAAAAAGAATTTTTTGTAGTTTTTTCAAAAACCCTAGATTTTGATTCACTCAACCAAAGTAGTTAGGTATACCTCTAACTTAAACTCTTGGTCTTTTTATGGCTCAAATTTGATGAAATTACGTAAAAAAGTATAATTTTTTTTATGATTCAGGGAACATTATGGTTGAGTTTTCTTGTCGAACCAAACCGTAGACAACATTTACGGTTAGGTGTTCATCC
Organism: Papaver californicum; assembly: GCA_023531435.1. Classification (NCBI taxonomy): domain Eukaryota; kingdom Viridiplantae; phylum Streptophyta; class Magnoliopsida; order Ranunculales; family Papaveraceae; genus Papaver; species Papaver californicum. The sequence continues at coordinate 2,617,259 of JAJJMC010019642.1, forward strand.
TAACCAAACCATAACCGTACTTTCATGGAAAAAAACAAATCGTAACAGTTTTACGGTTGTGTTTTCAACATCGTACCCAACCGTAACAATTACACAGTATACCCACCTAGTTAGTCGGCCCCTCATAACCGACTATTTAATCTTTTGTGCAAACTGCACCATGATACTATAGTACCCTGTACACATCACAATGTCCTAGACTGTAACTCCAGATTGTAAAAATACATTAGTTCTATTTCTATCTATGATTCTCCTAAATCATCAGTCCTCAGTTAAATATCACCCCATAGATAGGAAACTAGTAGAAGTAGAGGAAAGAAGAGAAATACTCTGTTATTCTCCACCACAGTCTCCAAGAAGAAGAACAAAGAGTGAGAAAAATGGCAGAAACCGAATCAAAGTCAATAGTGGCAGAATCATCATCATCATCAAATAATTGAGGACCCTTTTCAGTAATTCAAGATATAAGCGCAAATTTCTTATTTCAAGTCAATAATAATAAGAAGAAAGTTGATGAAGTTGTTGTAGTTAGTGAATTGAAAAAGAATGAAGAAATTAAAACTACGCAAAGCCCCCCAGATGTTGTTAAGTTTCCTGATAGTCGTCAAGATTATACTGGGTTGAAGTCGTCTTTTCAAGAAGCTGAACCACAACAAGAGAGCGGTGGGAATAATATGTGGCAGGTTAGTTTTTCTCAAATCTCTTTTCAAAACCCTAATTTTATGTTATTTTTTGTACTAGTTTTTGAATCTTCAAGTTCGATTAGTGCTGAATCTATTACTGTATTGATAGTTTGATGTTTATAACTTGAAAGACTTTCACTGTAATTGACAATAGTCCATTAATTTTGGTGGTGAATTTTTCGAGGAGTTAAAAGTGTAATTGGTATTCGTTTAGTTAATTTGATATCAAATTAACCCTAAAATACGACTGTAGGAAGAAAATGATGGGAAATTGATTATAGAAGATATAAAAAATGGTGAGAAATTGTGTCTCTGTTAGAGTGCTTGTTATTGTCTAGGGTAAGAATTAAACTTATGTGGTAGATAGCATATAGCATGATTAGACTGTCATAGAGAAGTGCTTTGCTAACATGTAATGGTGCCTAATTTATATACCCCCACAAACGTTGCAATTTGATGATTTAACAAAGCTCTAGAAAACAAATTAAAGATTTTTGATTTTCATAGATGGTATTTTCATAAGGTTGGTGTTATTAGGGATTAGCTTTCACCTTAACTTAAACCTTGGTCTTAGCCTTACTTATGTCTGACCTATATCCAAAATAAATAAGAAACTGTTCACATGTTGCGTATGTTTCAAACTCTACTCTCTCTCAACTTTCTCTTGTGTCTCGCATTCGCTGTTATGAAGTAGGTATTGTTTGGTATGTTGCCATCATGAAGTGTATGTGCTAAGTTGATAAGTGAGTTGTATGGAACTCTATGACTTCTTTGTGAACTCAAGTGATGGCTACTGTATCTATAACTATAACTATGTCAGTAATCTTGTCTAAGTATTATGGACCAGTATCCTTAATGGGATGTACTTTAATGTTGATTATATGAGCTTACTAGGGTAACCTTATTCCTTCATCTCGGTTAAGAACTGGCTCACAAGTGAACAGGATTGGCAGCAAGCCTATGGTAACAAATTACCAGATACCATGTCTAATACAACCTGGCTAGGTCTCACCTAATAGAACCAAGCGGTCACTAAACATGATAGATAATACGTGACGGATTTTCTATCTGTAAGTAAGATGAGGTAGCAATAAGTCATGAGCTAGTTAAACATCCTAAAATTCGTACTTGCACAAGCTGCAAATTTAGTGATAAAAGTCTGGAGAGGAAAAGATTTTAGTTATACCACTATTAGTAAATTAAGCAAGGGAATAGTATCTCATTATTCTTTTACTTAAATATCAGTTTGTTTATTTGTGTCTCAGATGTGGTTCTTATGATGTTAATAGTGAGCTATGTGTTGTTTGATCTCTATTTTTTTTCTCCTTTTTTTGTGTTTGGGTATCTAACCAACCACCAAGCGATATTGATTTTTCTAAGATAGTGATCTCTGTGATCCTGGATCCATGCTTATGAATTATGGTTTCAGTTTAGGCCTTATTGTTGAGAAAGAGCTGCGTCAACTGTGGCCTCATCTTCCAACTATTAGTGCCGGTGGCTGCTGATCTTTAAGTTGGAAGTTGGACCTGAAATAGTTATCTACCAACTCTGATTTTAGCTGGATTTGTAACCATTGGAGATTACAGTAGTAGATACCAATTAGTCTAAACTTGAACTTATTTGAACAGTTCGCTATCTTTTAAGTTTTAACTCCCTTTAACTCTCATCGAAACATATTGTACACGGTCATACTTCCCTTAATGGAGGCCTGCAGATAAACAAGTTTACCAAGTATATGCCAGAGTTTGCAGTTCTCTTCGTTTGTGCTTATAATGTGCTGTTCCATGATCAAGACTTTGCAACCCATCCTACTCTGTACTCATTTATCAGCTATGAAGGATTCTTCACTAGTTGAAATTCATTAAAAATAGCTACACATGACTCACATATTATCATGGTGAAGCGAATATGCTTATATTACCTAAACTGTATATTGAAATCTTGTTGTGGAAATTAATATCTATCTTTTTGTTTTTCTGAAGGTGTATGCACTCGGAGGTTTTATGCTCCTGAGGTGTGGATGGGCTAAGTGGAAGGATGCACAGGCCAACAAGAATGATAAACCTGACTCTGGAGCCGAAGATGCATCCCCAACATCACCTTCCCCCAATTCATATGAATCAGTTGTTCTTGGTGGAACTTTTGATAGATTACATGACGGTCATCATCTCTTTTTTAAGGCAGCAGCTGAATTAGCTAGCAGTCGAGTTGTAATTGGTGTTTTTGATGGACCCATGTTAAGTAAGAAACATGTATTCTTCCATCTTCTTCTTATCATTATTATTATCTTATTGTATCTATTTATGCCAGAACTCTCCATAAACTCGGATCGGACTTCGATATTCATAAATTGTTTTTCAAATGTATTTCAGACATCTTTGTCAGATTCCCCATATTCAACGATGATTCAAGGGATTTCACAATTGATCTCATGAATTTTGTTATCAATGTAGTGGAGCATCAAAAATTTGGAACTTAAGTCTCAAGTCTGTTTTATAATTATTTATTTATTATTATTCAATGTGTGCGGTGTTTTCCGTTTATATTGGATTAGCAATGCCTTAGATTCGTTTTTGGTAAATGCTTGAAGAGTTGAATGCTTCTTGTAACCGTGGGTAGTGTTTTCGACTTTAAGAATGGATAGATGAACTATAATCTAAGACTCTAAGTTGGTTATATTTAATTGCAATTGATTTATTTAGTGTAAGCTCTTAAAATTACGCCTTTCCTCTTTTGAGGGTACATATAATAAGTTAAGTTGTTTTTTTAAGCTAAGTCATGATAAGTTAAGTTGATTACTATAGATTTCCTGTTCTCTGCTTGGTAGGTTAGCTACTATCTGCATAATTTTGGTTTGCCATTGTTCAAAAAGCACTTTCTGCATAGATATGCATCCCTATGTTGGGATTGAATTTAATCAGAGGATGATGTTCTTCATATCATCTATTCGCCAAGACACACTTGTACACTAGAACTGAACAAGTTTAATGAGTTTGAATTTAGAAGACTGAGAACTTACGTCTTGTTTCCTCTTTACAGTTTGCACATCTAATAGAACCCATCGAAATTAGGATGCGAAATGTTGAAGACTACATCAAGGTACAAAACCTTCTATGTTGCATATAAGTTTTTTGTTTATAATTTACTTGGGTACATATCATAAAAGTGGAAACTGCATTTTCAACATATGCAAGCAAATGACAAAGTCAATGTTTATCTGAAACTCTTGAGTCTTGACTAAATTGCCTTGCAAATGAGCCATTCAAGCCCTTAAATAGATGTAGCTACTGAAATCAATTTAAAACCTTTTACTGGTCAGCGGCTCTATTGTATGAGCTCTTGACCATACAAGTTCAACCTCATTCTTGTCCTGCTCCTCATAAAATTTGAATGAGTATAATTTTTGGCAAGTCTTTTTCCTTGAATCGGTCAAATAATGCAGTTTCTAAACAGAAACGATTATAATCTACCTTGTAGTGCCAGAAAAGAATTTGGAGAGACTTTTTTCTTTCTTTTTGCGGGCTTGAGGAGACCCCAACCTTACAAACCAAAAATAATCAATTGAAAAAGATTGAAATTTCTAAACCCTATACTGCATCTTAAGAACTCTATCTTCATGCAGAATTACTTTGTAGTTCTCGGTTAAAATATTCAGGATCTACTTTTAAATAACTCTCACTAAGATGGATACCCACTAATAGTTCAGCATCTCTATTAGTCTCCAGTAGACGTGGGATATATTAATCTATCAACAATTGTTAGTAGATTCAATATTCTCCCCCAGACATGTATAATTGTAAATGTCTATCTTGGAATGGAATTCTTCTTATTAACAAGTCTATACACCAACGTAGCACTTGTACTATATGTATCTTCTCAAGGCCTTTATCAATCTATTAAGTATGATTTTAGCTTAAATTGAAATGTTACATAAGCTTTGTTGATGGTTAGACCTCTTAATGCTTTGGCTTCAATTTTTATGACATTCATATTTTTTCTCTCACTGAAATTCCTGCAAAACGTCTCAGTCCACTAAACCCGAGCTGACGGTTCAAGATGAACCAATTGAGGATCCTTATGGGCCTTCAATCGAAAATGAAAATTTGGATGCAATGGTAGTCAGGTTTGTACCAACCAAGACTTTTATATCAGATGTTAATCTGTTATCTAGGTGGTATGGATATTGAAGCATGTATGACTCTACTTTTATAACTTGGAATTTTCTCCTTCTAGATCGGACTGAGTCTGTATACTTGTCTTGAGGTGGATGGAACTTCAATTGGATTCGAGTAAGACCTTAGTTATAACGTAGAAATTAGAAGAAATCATTCTCATTTGCTCAGGTCAATGACAATTTAGCATGGCTTAATGCTGAAATATCCTTGAGTGGAAACAATTTTAGCATGCCTTGTAAGGAGATCTCATCAATTTGATTGATTGGCAGCACAGAGACGTTACCAGGTGGATTATCTGTAAACAAGAAGAGAGATGAGAAAGGCCTACGAAAATTGAAGGTCGGATATCCACATTCCTCTCAAGGGGTTTTATGGGATATTGCATTGTTATTTTTATACCACATACAGCTTTGACACAAGGGACCTAATTTTTTTCAAAACGTTACTCGTTTAGGTTGAAGTAGTCGATCTACTCTCCGAAGAATCCACAGGGGAAAATTTAAGTTCCACGTCATTAAGAAAGCTTGAGGATGAGAAGGCCAAACAACAACCGGAACCTACAAACTGAATTCAGGTTCAAGACGACACAAAAGGTTTACTTCTGAAGCAATATTGAATCTGCTAACAATTGTTTATAACATTTACGGTTAGGTGTTCATCCTAACCAAACCGTAACCGTACTTTCATGGTAAAAAACCAAATTATAACAGTTTTACGGTTGGGTTTTCAGCATCGTACCCAATCGTAGCTTATAATTACGGTTAGTTGTTCATCATAATCTAACCGTAACCGTATCTGAATTTTGGAACAATCAATCGTAATAGTTTTACGGTTGGGTTTTAGCATAGGACCCAACCGTAACGCATTATATGCATGGGTATTTGTTGCACCAGTTACGTTTGGGTTCGATTTTTGATTCCCAACTGTAAGCCTGTCATTTTTCCCCCTACAGTTTTACTGTTGGGTTTTGGAGTCCCAACCCAACCGTAAATGTTCTTGAACCCTTATTTTTGTATTTCCTTTCACTCCAAATTTGGGTTTAGAAATCGAGTTTTAAAGTTATTCATTCAATTTTACCAGATTTAAAGTAAATAGGTTATTCAAACAAACAAAAACCTAACCGTAAAGAATCAACACAAAACAAGTTCAACTACACAGGAGAATTTACGGTTGGGAATTGACAATCGAACCCAACCGTAAATAATCATCAAAAAAAAATTAAACTACCCAGGAGAATTTACGTTTGGAAATTGACAATCGAACCCAACAAAGCTACCCGATTGATTGTCCACGTGTTAGACCCAACGAGGCTACACATGAGGGGCGTGTTGAGATTAGTCCCACATTGTATGAGAAACTAAAGATCCTGCAGTTTATAAGTCTTGGGAAACCCTAAACTTGTAAGCCGTTTTTCGAGGTTAGTTAGGCCTATGGACTTCAACATTAGGTAAGCCTAATTAAGTATAAAGCTAATAACTGCACAATATTTCTGTATACCAAGCATATCCATGGGTAACTTTTATATACATGAGCATTTAAACACTAAAAGTAAGCCTAAGCAACTAGACTATCCAAGTAACCTGAGCATCAACACGATTTAAACATCACTAACATGTTGATTAACTATATTAGTTCACAACAAAAATACACAAAAGTTGTTATTAAGGATATTCATTAGCCATCCCTCCCTGTACGTAACAATGTAGTCTTTGCAAGACAAATTTCTAACCTGGATCCTCCTTCTTCTTTCTTCTTTCTCTTTTAAAAGGGAAAGGTCCCATAGAAATTATTAGACCATACAAATAAGAGCATAAGAGTTAGAAAACCTACATGTTTCGATGTTACGACGATCTCTCTATAAACTTCAATTAGGCTTCTTAAATCCGTCTCCCTTCTTGTTCAAAATTTCTCTCTTGGCAGCTAAGAAAAATAGAGGAAAATACTTTAGGCGGTTATTTTCTTTGTGAGTTCTATGAAACGAGGAGCAAGCTTCCCCTTTTTACCGAAACGTAACAAACCTTTCATAGGTGATACCTTAAGAAGCACTAAGTTTCCAACATCAAACTCTCAATCTTGATGTTTCATGTCCGTGTAGCTTTTCTGCCTACTATGTGTCGTACGCAATCTTTCTCTAATCAACGCAATCTTTTTGGACGATTCACGAATAATTTCTGGACCTGTGAGTTTGGCATCTCCAACTTCTTTCCAACTTAAGGGTGAACGACAAGGTCTGTCGTACAACGCCTCAAATTGAGCCATGCCAATGCTAGAATGATATCTATTGTTGTAAGCAAACTCTACTAAGTATAAGTGATTCTGCCAACTACCTCCAGATCAATAATTGCGTACCTCAACATATCCTCAAGTACCTGATTCACACGCTCTGTCTGTCCGTCATTTTGAGGATGAAAGGTTGTACTGAAATTCAACGAAGACCCCAAAGACGACTGAAAACTCCTCCAAAACCGTGATGTAAAGATGAATCTCTATCAGAAACAATCGGCACTGACACACCATGAAGATTGACTATCTCACTTATGTACAACTGAGCCAACTTGTCACCAGAATCAGTCGTCTTGACCAGTAAGAAATGTGCTGACTTCGTTGATCTATCAACTATCACCCAGATTGCATCGTGAAACCTACTCGATCGCGGTAACCCAGTAATAAAGTCCATGGATATGTTCTCCCACTTCCACCCAGGAATAGGTAAAGGCTGCAATTTGCCAGATGGGTTTTGGCGTTCGATCTTTACCTGCTGACAAGTCAAACACTTTCGAACATACTCAGTTACGTCGCATTTCATTCCTGACCACCAATACTGTCGCTTTAATTCCTTATACATCTTGTTACCACCAGGATGTATAGTGTACTTGCTTCGGTGCGCATCATCTAAAATAGTCCTTATACATCTTATTATTGTAGTGTGTTATTATATACGTGTGACAAGTTTGTGCCATTACTGTTTTTCATACCTCCTGGAGGGTCTTCGATTTCGTTCAACCATCTATGGACGTGATGGTAATAGATTACAGAATTCAATGTTGAATTTGGGCATATTAATTCTTTTATGGAAGCATCATATCTTCTCAGAGAGTATCCAACAAAATTGTAATCATAAACCATTAGAAGATTTCAATTCCCTTATCAGTTTACATATATTTGGTACAAAATTTTGTTTACGGTTTTATTCGGTTCAAGATTATTATACTAATCATGTATATTCGATTTATGGATGTAATTGAATATTATATAATTATATTTTATAATCAATGAGGTTTTGGGCTTTATGCTCTTCGTTCTTTCAAAAATAAAAATAAAAACTAAAAGTCCAATTCATTTTTGTCAAAAAAAATTTTGGTTATGATGATTTTTACGAAAATAATAGATTTTTTTAATTATGGTTAAAATAATCAATTACTATAAATTTTGATAAACATTCATATGATGGAATATTGACTCATAATCATTATAATGGTTACCAAACAATCCAATAAATTAGACCATAATTCTGAGTCATGAGTGACTTTCTTTTTATTTTTTTTAATTTAATAGTTTCCTAGAAATTTATCCACATTTATAGGTCTTATGACTTGAAAACAGAGTTAGGGTGAAATTAAAAAGTGTCGTTTACACACTAAGTATTTGGTGTAGACTGTTGTTAATGCTAGGCAAGCTTGTAATTGAATTGGTCATATACAAAAACGGTCTGAATACAACGTTAAGGATAATACTATAAATTTTTGTAGAAGATGGATTTGAAAAGTAAGTCGTTGTAGTATAGTGGTAAGTATTCCCGCCTGTCACGCGGGTGACCCGGGTTCGATCCCCAGCAGCGGCGTTCTTTTTTTTGGATTTTGAGTTCTCTGCTAAAATCCCTTTGCAGGGCAGGAGATACAATGAGAATGATAAATGCTGCAGTGGGATTCTCAAGCAAGGCGAAAGCCGATGTAGTAATGCGAGGTATTTGTGGCGTTTGATTATTATTAAGCTTTTGCACTTAGGTTCTCAGTGCTTTTCTTTTGTTTTAAATTTGTAGCTGCTAAGTATACAGCCTTTGCACTCCATGAATCATCTATGCATTTTGATAATCTTATAGACTCCTTGGTCATTCGAGATAAGTACCATCAAAAAAGAACTTGGTGGTTACGGATTCAACTGTGACCTTGCAACGTATGCCAAATTCGGTCATGACAATTGAAAGTTAGAACATGCATTTTCATTGAAGCACAGCAAAAGTTAAACACCCATAAAACATTAGCATTGTCCTAAAACCAACTACCATTAACATTATTATTATGACAGCCTAACCCCAAATTTATTAACATTTCAAAAACACCTTTCACACTCTACTAAACACAAAATCCTAGCCTACTAGGAGGGTCTAACAATATCTTTGATACTTTTAACAACATAATACGCGGCTGAAACAACTCCAAAAAACTTCTGATAAAAAAAATATTCAAAAAACTAATTCCAAATTCATTGTATAATCTATACCTCCTGAAACTTTCTTAATATCTTTTTTAGATCCGCCGGTTATTTCATCATAATCTTTTTATCATCCCGATTGCTTCATGATCATCCTCTTATATTCAAATGCTCGGGAAAATGTTGCTATTGGTGTGAAATATATGAACTTACCAGAGCATAACAAGGTCGTTGTAGTATAGTGGTAAGTATTCCCGCCTGTCACGCGGGTGACCCGGGTTCGATCCCCGGCAGCGGCGTTTTTTAAAGCATAACCTGTATTTTTACAGCTCAGTATACAGCGTCTTTGAAGGTTCATATCTGGGACCAACTCCTCCACTGTATACGAAGTTTCAACCATCCTATTAAATGGGGCCAAAGAATTAAAAGAGAGATATGCAAATCCATTTCAAATAATAGAAGTTCTTAGATTTCTAAGGCAATGGAATGTTAAGAGTTAAAATCTTTAAATATGCAAGTCATTCTGCTCTCTGTATCCATTCCAAAAATCAAACAAATTCTTCAAATAATCAACGGAGCTACGAATAATTTAGTTTTGTTAGCCATGAATTCAATCAATAAGAGAACTGCAATAACATCATTTCCTCTTCTTATTCATCTTCATGTCTTCTTCTTCGTTTTATTGATGAGCATGACTCAGATGCCCATTTGCTACTCACGGATGCCATGAAGATGAAAGAAGGGCTCTTTTAAACTTTAAGTCATCTTTGGAAGACCCTTCCAATCGATTATCTTCGTGGCAAGAAAGTAGCAACCAACATCAAAATTGTTGTACTTGGCATGGGATCCAATGTTCATAAGAGTCTCGTGTCATATCCATCAATCTTCGAAATACAAAGCTTGAAAATTACCGGTATGATGAATATAAGCTTGAATATGAATATCAGCTTGAGAGTGGATATTTTCCCGCCTATTTTCCTCGAAATGTGCTACCACCAAATACAGCACTACGAAGTAAATTATCTCCTTCTCTTTACAACCTCACTCATCTGCAATATCTTGATCTTAGTTTCAATGATTTTAGTGAATCAGATATCTAAAATGAGTTTTCATACCAAGAAAATCTTGCTGAACCAATTTTGTATCTTTCCAACCTTAGACATCTTGATATCTCTGAACTTGATATCTCACATAGCATGATCCCATTCTTTTCAGTCCACGACTACTATTACAATCTTTCACGTCTATTCTCTCTCAAAATGAACTTCAACTTTTTGAGTTCTTCAATCCCCGCACAACTTGCTAATTCAACTTCACTTTCTATTCTTGAATTATCTGTCTGTAGACTACAAGGTTCAGTTCCTTACCTTCCACAACTCCAAACACCTGATGTCAGTGTTAATTTTGATCTTCGTTTTGATCGAGCTAACATGTTTGAACATCGTTGGCCTAAACTGCAAATACTTGATATATCGTTTAATGAATTAACCGGATCATTTGTAAGTTCAATTTCAAATGCGCCAATGCTGGTCAGTCTTTCTGCGCAAATTGGTTCCATTCAAGGATCTTTACCTCCTTCAATCTACAATCTTTCCCAGTTGCAGTATCTAGACCTCTCCAACAACAACATAACAAGTCCTATCCATTCTTCAATCTCCAATCTAAAACAACTTAACTTTCTTGACTTATCACAGAATAATTTCCAAGGACCCATACCAAATTCAATCTGTGAGATTGTTTCTCTTCGGCGGCTTGTTTTAGAAGGTAATAACCTTACAGGAACAATACCAAGTTGCATTACCATGCTCACTAACCTTGTTGAGTTTCGCATTTCTAAAAACTCTATTGAGGTCAATTTTTCATTGATCTCTCTGATCAACAAATTTAACATATCTACCTTAGATCTTACCTCAAATAGGCTATAACCATCGATACAAATGAATACTTACATTTGGACTCGACGCCTAAACTAGAGATTTTAGTGTTGGGATCATGCAATTTGAAAGTATTCCCTACTTCCATTTGTAATTTGACTCAACTTATGGTATTGAATTTGTCTCATAATAACCTCACAGGAGTTATCCATCTTGCATCATCAAGCTTGAAAATCTCATTTACTTAGATTTGTCTAACAACAAACTTCGCAGTCCTCTGCCTCTTCTACCTCTAGGTGTGCATACTTTTGATTTACAAAATAATAAACTTAGCGGTGCAATCTTATTAGAAATTGGAGAAAGACTATCTAGTTCTAGTGTCATTTTTCTAAATGGCAATGAACTTTCAGGTTCAAATTCCTTCTTCAATATGTTCACAAGTACCAGCCTCTATTGACCTCTCCAACAACAAATTATCCGGGATTATACCTTCTAGTATAGGGTACTGCAATTCTCTTTTTTATCTAAAACTCGGCAACAACAATCTCACTGGAAAAATTAAGGAAAGTTGATGATGATGAAGCTAGCAAGTAGTTCTAGTCCTGGAAACTCACAAACGAGCTCTTTTACCACACAATATCAGTTGGTTATCAAGGGCCACATGCGGCAATTTGAGCAACTGTACGACTATAGTTCAGGAATCGATCTATCATGTAACATGCTTGATGGACACAATCCAAAAGAGATAGGTTTATTGAATCGACTTGTTATGCTTAATTTGTCGCATAATCGTTTCTCGAGTAATATCCCAGCGATTGTTGGAAACATGTCTAGTCTAGAGTCTTTGGATTTAAGTTCCAATAGACTGGCTGGACATATTCCAAACGAATATCGGGTTCAGTGCTTGCTAATGAAAACATATTCACGAAGAATTTAGTAAACGAGCATTGTTATTCTCTGCAATGCTCTAGGGGTCTATAGAGATGGGTCACGGGTGCAGTAAGGCGTTAATTTAGACCCATAATGTCACCGCAACAAAACACAACAAAGTCGTTTTCGATTAATTGCGCTCATTATGCACGCTGTGAGATTCGTGCTCACATTTAAGTGGTGATTTCCACTACAAGCGTGAATTGGTTGCGTGGGTTCATGAAGTTATAAGGTCATGAACAAGAATGTGGGAGAATAAGAGTTATGAAGTCAATGGCTGCAAACCCTTATTGTTCAGAAACAACTTCAAAGGAAGCCATGGATGCTGTGTGGGATGTTTGTTACAACGACACAAAGCCCTTTGATAGAGCTCCTTGAAAGAAAACCTGGCGTTTTTGAGGGCTACTAAAAACTAATTAGGGACTGACTAATAAAATAAAATAAGGTCATTTTAAAGTAATCTCAAGACATCCCTTATCCATCTAATTTTATAATGGCTAATCTACCCTTGCTTAATTAGTGTTAATTTTGATTAATTAGTTGATTAATTTGGTTATTAGAAAATTATTTGAGTTAGTTTTGGATTAGAAATCGAGAGTGTTTTAGATTGATTTTTCGAGTTATAGTTTTTCACAATCGGTAGTATCGTGATTTATTTTCATTTCGATTGTACAATCGGTAGTTTAATGGGTACTTAAACTACCGATTATAACTGTCCCCCCAAATTGAATTTCTCAAAACCTTCCAAAATCGATAACTCTTCATCTTTCACAATCGGTAGGTATTGAAAATTTATATCTACCGATTGTAAACATATAATGAATTAAACTTTAAAATTTCAAACTTTGTAATCAGTAGTTTAAAGATCAATTCTATCTACCGATTATAATGGTTTTGTTGTCCAGGACTTTTCTTGCTACAATCGGTAGTTAGTGAACATAAATAACTACCGATTGTGGAGAATCGGTAGCACGTGAATTTAATAACTACCGATTGTATGTAATCGGTAGTCTAAAAACATTATTATCTACAGATTATGCCGATTTTACTTAACATCTAACTTCGTAATACTATTTCATCATCCGAAGAAAAACTTGTTCAAATAAACTTACTACATATTGTTCATTAAACTTGTTCAAAAAAACAAAAAATATCTGAATAAACGAAACAAAACATATTATAGAAATTCAAAGTGATCAATCTCATTGGTAGATTACACTTAAACACTTAAGCGAACCTCTTCAACGGGTCGTATTACGCCCGGGACGACGTTCTTCACTTCTTCGGAGAATAATCAACACAAAAGGATTGTATTCTTCCATCACCCTTAGGATCTCAAAATGAGGTTGGTACCTGAAATCTGAACGTTTCCATCTTCTCCATTCCTCTAGAGATCTGGCAACAACTTCATCATCAGTTTCATTCCTAATTCTTCTTTCATTCACCTTAGCGGTTAAAGAAGAAAATTCTAGTACTTCCTTTGTGATTTCCATATATCGACAAAAAAGGTCTGCTCTGTTCCGGTTGTTGGGGTTACCGGTTTCGTTACAAAAGTTATCATAGACATGCTCTAACCATTGCATGCTCATTACACCATTCATCCGACGTTCATGACCCCTTGCTGGATAATGTAATACCATGTTTCGACATAGGGATAAATCTTCGTCTAGGCCGACATTACATGAAAACGCTAGATTAGAAATTTTCTATGAAATGTAAAAGATGTGGATTTGAAATGGGAATGATAGATGTAAATTCATTTATTTATAGGCGTATGAGAATACAAATTATAGCCGTTGATCAACGGTAACAATTCAGAACGGTAACAAAACGGTAACAAAATTGGAAATCGAATTTTTTTCAAAAATATCAACAATTTGTACGATCACAATCGGTAGTTTAAAAAATTCTTAAACTACCGAATATGATAAGTAGCCCCAAATTGGAAATCGAGATTTTTTCAAACATTTCAACAATTTGTACAATCACAATCGGTAGTTTAAAAAATTCTTAAACTACCGATTATGATAAGTAGTCCCAAATTGAAAATCGAGATTTTTTAAAAAAATTCAACATTTTGTACAAACACAATTGTTAGTTTAATAAATTCTTAAACTACCGATTATGATAAGTAGTCCAAATTTAGAAATCAAGAATTTTTAAAAAAATTCAACATTTTGTACAAACACAATCGGTAGTTTAAAAAATTCTTAAACTACCGATTATGATTAGTAGCCCCAAATTGGAAATCGAGATTTTTTAAAAAATTTCAACATTTTGTACAAACACAATCGGTAGTTTAAAAAATTCTTAAACTACCGATTATGATAAGTAGCCCCAAATTGGAAATCGAGATTTTTTAAAAAAAATTCAACATTTTGTACAATCACAATCGGTAGTTTAAAAAAATCTTAAACTACCGATAATGATTAGTAGCCCCAAATTCGAAATCGAGATTTTTTAAAAAATTTCAACATTTTGTACTCACAATCGGTAGTTCAAAAAAATCCTAAACTACCGATTATGATTAGTAGCCCCAAATTGGAAATCGAAATTTTCGGAAAACTCCTGGACACTCACAATCGGTAGGTTAAAATTTGTACAAACTAACTATTATGATTAGTAGCCCCAAATTGAAAATCCAAATTTTTGAAAACTCCTGGACACTCACAATCGGTAGTTACAATTTTGTACAAACGATCGATTGTCGTTGAATGTACATAATCGGTAGTTTAAGAAATTCTTAAACTACCGATTACTGATGAATTTACTCAATCGGTAGTTTGTTCAAACCCGCTAATTACCGATTGTACATGTAAAATTTGAAGAACATAACTTGTTAAAAATAAATCGATGGCAAATCAAATGATAACTAAAAAAATATATATATAATCATCTCAAATCGGAAACCTTCAAACCAGAAATGTTAAACACTAAAATAATATCCTTCAATTTAACGATTACAACCTAATTCCTAACTTTTTTTGGTTTTAGGAAGAGGAGCACGAGTAACAGAGGCTTCAGGTTCATTGGCTGGAAGAGCAGGGACATTGGCTCGAGGAGCAGCACTCGTTGAACCGCGAGAATGTTTACTCTTCTTAGAAGTTACATTCCTCGTCGCGGTCGTGATCGTACATGTATCTCCGAACTGGAGAGCATAAGCTTCGTTATCAAGGTTGTCAAGGAGGTATTTATCTCCCGCATTGAGGCACGAACCTCCGTGTTTGATAGAAATGTAATCCTCTTCTTCTTTTTTTAGGCAATAATAATCAAACGATTATTATCTATAATATTGACCCATAAAACTAAAATCAAAAGTAAATAACATTATATACCAGCCTTGCTAAGGCCGACGGGTTGTCTTTGAAGATGGACCTATACTCCTGCACCCTGGTGCTCTTTCCTTTGTCTTCACGGATCACTTTAAGATGAGAATGCTCCTGGTACCATACCATATAGGCTGAGGTTATCTCATCACCTCGGTTTACAGATCTCCCCTCGTCGATCATGTAATGCATTCTGTTGTTCCAATCTTCAACAGATGGGTTGCGCGTGTAAACAACTTGGATCGTGTCCTTACCACAAACACTATTTGGAACGTCCAATTTGACTTCCCGTGGATGTGAGGCCTAGGTTCTACTTGTACATAACCCATTTGACGTAGGACCCTAGAGGCATTGTAGATGGCATATCCTGTCGGATGCCACAAGGGTCCAAAGTACATGGCCAACTCAGACATTCGAGGTATAGTACGATCAGCTAGCTCTTCCCTAGGTTCCTCCTCAAAGCAATCAACTCCTGCTCCTTGAACCTTGAATGGTTGCCCGAAAAGATGTATTTTTTGCCTAGGGTTGTGCCTCTCTCCCAATCCGGCTTTTGTCTTGCCAACTCCAGGGAGGGAAAGTGATCGTAGATCCAATCCTAATGAACATATCAAACCAAGTATGAGAAAATTGAAAGACCAAAAGAAGAAAGAATAAATAGCAATCAAACCATCAATGGAGTTACTAAAATACCTGCAATAAGCTCACGTTCTCGGCTATTTGGCTAGTCTCCTCCCGGGATGCCTTCCTCATCTCTTCCATCAAAAACGCAAGACAAGCAGTGCCCCACGAATAGTCTCTAACTTAGTGGATGGGATCCAAAGTTGTAGCAGGTTGGCGTCAACCCGGTTGCCTCTAGCATTTGGGAAAATTACACATCCCAAAACGCACAGAAGATATGCAGTTGCTGTAGCTCTGACCTGGTCATCGCTGAACTCTGGGTTGGCCTTCTCTTTTTCCAAGGTGCCTCTGAACTTTTCCATAAGATGAACCATACTAAATTGCCTGGTTCTGTATTTAGCGCACCGATCAAACTCTTCGTTAGAGGTCTCTCGGTCCCAGCCAAAGCACTTCTCGTTCAAAGCATAAAGCTGGTCCCATCTTAACTGTTTCACATAATCAAACTTGACCGCCGTACCATGGTCGGTCAGACCTAGAATCTACACCACATCATCGGGAGTGATGGTCATCTCTCCCCACGGAATGTGGAAAGCATCGGTCTCTGGATAATACCGCTCCATGAATGCCGATATCGACACACGGTCGTGTTTTAACATGGAGTTTTCGGCAGCCGTAGATAGCCCCGAGCTCAGTATAATTTCCTGGAAACAAGGACACTCATCCTTCAACGGCCAGTCGTTCATCTTGTATGGTGCGACAGTAGGTTTCAGTAGACGAACCGCATTAGAATGGTCCTAATATACACGACGAATTAAAAACAATTAGAATAAAAGTTAACACTTCTATTTGGTGGACCAAATATGTTAAGAATGGTGTTTAATAATTATTACCTCGGTAGAGTAAATTTCCTTGGCCCAAGAATCCTTGTAGCCAAACAATAGACGTCCTCCATCTCTTGGGGATTTGACCTTCTCGTAGACCCTTAATCTTCAGAGAGTCGGGGAACTTGTGCCCTCGTCTCTTCCTTGGTTGTTTCTTTGTACCACTTTCTTCTTCTTCTTCTGTAGTATTTGGTCCACCTCCTTAGAAGTGTTGAGCTTGAGGAGCACTTGGTCCTCCTACTTCGTTTTGGCTAGCGCTCCTTTGTCGTCTGGCACTAGCGGCAACCTTCTTACCGCCTCCACGACGAGGCCCCGATAGAATTGTATCGTGGGCTTGCTTTGATCGTGTTTCCCTTTTTTGATACAAGATAAAGAACAATTATTTCAGTACATAATACGGTAGACAAAGTAAGTTGAACTCAACATATTATTTACAATCGGTAGTCAAAAAAAAAACTTAACTAATGATTGTGTATAATCGGTAGTACAAAAAACAACTTAACTACCGATTGTTCACAATCGGTAGCTCGGGCTCTACATTAACTACCCATTGTGCATAAAAAAAATGGGAACACAAAAGTCTATGGACACACACACAATCGGTAGTTATATAAAAAATTTAACTACCGATTATCACTAAATTTGGATCCAGTAGAATAATCGGTAGTTTAGGTGTAAAAATAACTACCGATTGTGATCGATGTTTTTGAGGATCACTAACTAGCACAATCGGAGGTTTAACACTAAACGAAACTACCGATTATCACTACTTTTGCATCCAGTAGAATAATCGTTAGTTTATGTCTAAATCTAACTACCGATTGTGATGGGTGTTTCTGAGGTTCACTGAACACTCACAATCGGTAGTTTAAGCCTATACAAAACTACCGATTATTATGAAATTTTTATACATAAGAACAATCGGTAGTTTTAACCTAAAGATAACTACCGATTGTGCATGATCTTCATGAGCAGTGAAGAACACTGCCACAATCGGTAGTTTAATACAACCACGAAACTACCGATTGTGCAATCTAACCTAAAACCTTTGGTATTTTACTCATGCGATTTAAACAATATAAACACAAATTATGGTAAACCACTTACCTTATTGGAGCCATCAACTTCTCGAGAGGCAGATTTTCGTAATAGGACTTCGTTTCTACTTCATCCTCATCGCGTTTATCGCGTTCATGACTTTCATCGCTTTGTTCTTGAACAATTTCTCGATCTCCTGCAAATAGGGCAAATGGCGGCCACTCTGCATTAGGAGGTTGACGAGATGTTTGCTTTTGTCGAGGCATCTTTAGATTGTAGTAAGTACGATTAATTGGTTTACGATTATACGATGAATTGGTTTACGATTAATCGGTTGAAGATGAGAAGAAAATGGTGGAAAATCGGTAGTTTGAAGAGTAATCGGTAGTTTTGAAATTGAGAGGAGAAGAAGAGAATCGGGAGTTTGAATGGTGAAAGTGTGAAATAGATTTAGGTTTAGGTTTTATAAATGTAAGGTATTTTGGTAATAATTAGATTAATGAAAGGTTTTATGGTAATTTTATATACCCCTAGGTTACCCCTTAGCTTCTCCCATCTGATGGCTTTAAAAAAGTCACCCCTAAATGGTTTTTGTTAGCCTTCAAATTCGCCAGCGAAGAAAAATGTTGTTGCCTTGCCTTTGCTTTCTGAGATCTACCAACACATTCAGTATATTATTATTTGCTTTCTGAGAATTGCGTTTGGTACTTGTTGTACAGAAACCGGCAATCTGCTTCAGAAGTGGATCTTGGATTTGGAAGGACAGCATTTTTTGTGTCAGGTTTTGGGGGAAGATTGTTGATTTTTACAGGAAAAGAGATGGTAATTTGGGAATTGAGGATAATCTATGTTCTGTCAGGTTTTGCTTATCTTCTATTCTACTACTACTACTTTCTGAATTCATCATTTTAACTACAACATTTTCATATTGAGACATGGAGGGGGTTAAAAGAATGAACTTGACATACCTCCTCTTTTGCTGAAGAATCTCTTTACTGATGATTCCATTATTATATCTTTAGCAGAAATCTCCTGTTGGTTTTCTTTCATTTGTTCAGCAATGAATGAATCATAGAATTCGGTACTACCTTTGCCAACTGGCTCTTCACATTCTTGAATCTTCTTGACACCATTATCCATCTGAGAAATGGGTTCTGAAATTGTGTGCCAAACTGTACAGTGTGGCAATGGATGCTAAAACAAACCAGGAATCTGACATTACCAAAATAAAATTATTATCCATAAATTTTGGCCAACCGATTTGAAAGAACTCGCAAAAGAAAGTTTGTTTCATTCAAACAAGGAATACATGTATTTATAGGTATGAGTTCATCAACATCTACCATCAGTTTTTCTTAATGCTGTA
>JAJJMC010019642.1:2636980-2749625 GCA_023531435.1 Papaver californicum
TGTGAAGCTTGTTTAGGGTCCACCTGGGACAGGAAAAACCAAGACCATCAGTATATTACTGTATTGCTTGCTAAGTATGAACTGTAGAACACTTGCTTGTGCCCCAAAAAACATTGCAGTTGCTGAACTTGCGCTATGTATCTTAAACCTTCACAAAGATGCTTGCGAATCAGAGTTGGGAAGAACAAGTCAGGTTGTTTGTTAGGGGACTTTCTCTTGTTTGGGATTATGAATAGATTGGAGCTATGTGATGAGCTTGGAAAGATTTATGCAGATCATCGTGTGGACAGTCTTGTCGAGTGTTTTGCTCCATTAACTGGTTAGAAGAAACATTTCGCTTCCATGGTGGATTTTCTTGAAGATTGTGTATCTCAGTATCGTTTGCTTTTGTAGAATGAAATAATTACAGAGGTTCATGTAATGGAGAAAATTGGAACTACTCCTGAAGTCCACACGTCAGTTCGCAAGTTTGCAAAAGACCGATTCAGAGCTTTAGCAGTACCACTCAAAAGAAGCATTAAAATACTATGCACCCATCTCCCTCAAAGACTTATTTTGACGGACAATTTTGAAAAGATGGTTACTCTTGGTGGTTTGCTTGAATCTCTTGAAATTTTGCTCTCTCAAAGTCAGGTGGCTGACAAGGAATTAGAGGAACTCTTTGCACGACAAGAAAATTATCTCAAGGCGGCACAAGGAAGTCGAGCATTTAATTTTACTTCAGCCACATTACAAAAGATGAGAATTGAAATTGTGCAAGTTCTAAGATCCGTCGGTCATTCTCTTGGTGATCGCCTTCCAAGTTCCACCAACAGAAGTTTCTTAACAGAGTTCTATTTCTCTTTTTCTCCACAGTGTCAAGCTCATATAATCTGCATGAGGTAGACCTGGAACCACTGGATTTGTTGGTAATCGACGAAGCTGCTCAATTGAAAGAGTGTGAATCAGTGATTCCCACGCAACTTAAAGCTATACGACACGCTGTCCTAATTGGCGATGAGTGCCATCCAGAAGCTAGGGTCAAAAGCAGGGTAAGTACAACATCAATTTCTTCGCTTCAACATGATGTTTTGTTCTTAATATTTTCCAACGCATTGTAATCTTAGGTGTCTGATGAAGCTGGCTTTGGAAGAAGTTCATTCAAAAGGTTGGGTTTGTTTGGGCATTCGGAGGAACTTCTCAACATTCAGTACAGAATGCATCCTGAAATAAGCTCTTTCCCAAATCGCAAATTCTATAAAAACCAGATTATAGATGCTCCAAGTGTTTTTTGTGAAAATTTTCAAAGTAATTATCTACCAGGACCTATGTTTGGTCCCTACTCATTCATAAATATTTCTAATGGAAGGGAGGAGCTAGATGAAGCCGGGCATAGTATGAAAAATATGGTTCAAGTGGCAGTCGTAATGGCAATAGTGCGAAACCTTTATATGGTTAAGTAGATGATTCAATGTAGTTTTACATTTATTGTTCTTCCATTCTTATATTTCAGTTTTTTAACTTTCAACTCCACTGTTGTTGTACATAAATACCATAGATGTGATATATATTTTAATTTACATTTTCGAGTGAGACTGTTTAAACAAGTGTTGAATTGTTAGCTCATGATTAGTCCATTTATTATGTTTCTAACTGTTAACAGAGTGGGAAGGCTCAAAGCATAGCTTAACCATTGGTATTATATCTTTTTATGCTGCCTAAATTGTTGCAATAGAGAATAAAGTTGGTCAGAAATATGAGAAGCTAAAGGACTTTGTAGTGAAGGTGAGCTCTGCAGATGGATTCTATGGCGGCGAGGTAGATGTCATAATAATATCGACTGTCGGAGCTAATCATAGTGGGGGATCAGATGGGTTCCTTTCTAATCCGCAGCGTAAGTCGCTCTGACACGGGCTAGGTACAACTAGTGTATTTTTTGGGAAAATGTAGGAGATTTCTATATATGCTAATTTTGATAACACATCTTTGAGTCTTTGTTAACTGGTTGTGTGTTAACTTTTCAGGCACTGCCTTTCGATTTTGGGGAATGACAAAAAGTTGTGTAAAATTAGATCTTTCTAGGAAGATTTAATTCGTGATGCGAAGCAGCGGCTATGTTTTTTTAATGCTGATGAAGATGAAGAGCTAGTGAAAGCAATGATCAAGGCCAACAAAGAGCTTGATCAGTTAGATAATTTACTTAATGAAGATAGTATGCTTTTCAAAAGTGCATCGTGGAAGGTAAACTATTCCAAGAATAAAAATCAAATATCTAGCATTTTGTTAGTTTCTACTCATTGTTCATTTCTCTTACCTCAAACTTATAGGTCATGTTCAGCAATAACTTCAGGAAGTCATTTGGGAAGTTGAAGTCATCAAAAACACAAAAGTCGGTGGTTAACCTATTGGTTAAACTTTCCAATGGTTGGCGTCCGAAGAAGTTTAAGGTTGAAAGTTTGTGTGGTAACTCTATCCAGCTTGTGAAACAGTATAAGGTTGGAAGTATTGATATTATTACTAGCGTTGATGTTGCAAAATACTCATGCTACACCCAAGTTTTAAAGATATGGGATATTTTATCTGATTTTTTTGAGGGCTACCAAAAACTAATTAGGGACGACTAATAAGATAAAATAAGGTCATTTTGAAGTAATTTCAAGACATCCCTTATCCATCTAATTTCTATAATGGCTAATCTACCCTAGCTTAATTAGTGTTAATTTTGATTAATTAGTTGATTAATTTGGTTATAGTTAGTGTTAAATGATGAATTTGAGTATTAGTTTTAGAATAGAAATAGAGAATGTGTTAGAGAGGAAGAAGAAGAATAAGAATTTTTGGAAAATCAGATTTTGACTAAATTCAATCACAAACATGGATGGGTATGAGAAAGAAGTTGAGATTGAACATGAAGAACATAGTATTGAAGGTTCAAACACGTTTAGAGACGACGATTTTGGGTTATTTGTTGGATGATCCAAATTTTGGTGTGGAAGAAAACCTAGACGATGAATCACATCAAAATGAAGATAATAATGCATCAAACAATCAGGTATTGTGTTAAGAAGCTCAAAACCCAATTTGTATGCGTTTTTGTATGTGATCGGCAACAAAAAACATATACTTTTGCATGCATTTAATGCCATGGACGTACCATAATCGGTAGTTTAAGCTACTCCATAAACACCGATTGTACGTCTGTTCAGAAAAAATTCAACAATCGGTAGTGTCGTGTAGATTACTACCTACCGATTGTACAAAATCCCCAAATTGAATTTTTTTTTTGAATTTTTTTTACATAATCGGTAGTTTAGGAAGACTTATTGACTACTGATTATTGTAGTCGCCCCAAATTGAATTTTTTTTTAATATATTTTCACAATCGGTAGTTAAGGAGAACTTTTTATCTTCTGA
The DNA here is from genome assembly GCA_023531435.1 of Papaver californicum. Taxonomy (NCBI): domain Eukaryota; kingdom Viridiplantae; phylum Streptophyta; class Magnoliopsida; order Ranunculales; family Papaveraceae; genus Papaver; species Papaver californicum. Next base: position 2,640,374 of record JAJJMC010019642.1, read on the forward strand.
TTGAGTTAGTCGCCCCAAATTAGTTTTTCTCCAAACCTCCAAAGTTATTATTTTGCAAACTTTCCAATCGGTAGTTAATGTCAAATAGTTACCTACCGATTGTATTATAATCGGTAGTTGTGTAACACACTAAACCTCCGATTATATGTGTACAGGACTTGAGTTAATTTCTTCCGTGCTAGTCGCCCCAAAACTGAATTTCTCCAAACCTACAAAGATAATATTTTGCAAACTTTACAATCGGTAGTTTGATCTTCCTTATATTACCTACCGATTGTAAATAATCGGTAGTTTTTAACAAATTAAACCTCCGATTATACTTGTTTTTGTGGACATGACTTGAGTTAATTTCCACGTTACAATTGGTAGTTAATGAATACATCTTACCTACCGATTGTAAATAATCGGTAGCACGGGGGTTTTATTAACTACCGATTGTTCATAATCGGTAGCATGTGAACCTGATTAACTACCGATTATCATTGTTTAACGCATTGCTATTTTACGTAGATTATTGAATGGGTTAATCATGTTGCATACGAGGGTCCTGATACTTCCCTACACTATGCAAATAATTTGGTACGCTACATACCCACTCTTAACTTGTTCTTAGAATGTATGTTACATGGTTAGGCTTATGATATTTGTTTTGTTATATGCGCATTAAGACATTTGGAAGTAAGGCGGAGGCAAAGGAATGGCTTCTCAACAAGGCTAAAGAGAAGATGTGCGTTGTAGTTCAGAACAATTGCGTGAAATTTGATCGATTTGAAATGATTTGTGAGAGAGGTGGCGAGCGAAAGAGTCATATGGGAAAGAATTATAAATACGTAAAGAAGACGGATAAGATATACCGAGGTAATTCAAAGAAGATTGGATGCCCATTTAAGATTATCTTCCATAATCCCGAAGATAAGAAAGGAAAAGTATGGAAAATGTATAGAGTTGCTAATGGTCGTCATAACCACGAAGATCCGGAAAATCTTGTTGGGTACGTAATGGTTGCCAAGTTAAAACCACAAGAAATGGAGACGGTGAAGTCTATGAGGACTGTAATGAAAGTGAGTTCAATCCTTTATAAGGTAAAGGCGGACGACCCCAACAACTTGTTCTCGTTGTATACAATTTATTCGGCGCTAGCACAGATCAAAATGATGGAATGGGACAGTCGAATGGTTATGCAACAATCTGAGTGGTTAGCCGAGAAATACAATTACACGTTGAGGAAAGAAGAAAGGGATCGTAGGGTGATTCGTATTTTCTTGGCACATCCGGAGATGATCCAATTGGCTCAATGCTTTCATCAAATTTTGTTGATAGACGCTACTTAGAAGACAAACAGGTACAATATGCCGTTGTTGAACATCGCTTGCCACACTTCGGACAAATGCACATTTACTGTGGCTTGGGGTTTAATGGATGCTGAGAACGATGTGAGTTTCATTTGGATGTTGCAAACGTTGAGGTCGATCTATAATGGCGATAATTTTCCAAGGGTTATTGTAATGGATAATGATACAGGCTTGATGAATGCAATAACGGTAGTGTTTCCAGAAGCCCAGAATTTGCTTTGTACGTGGCACATTCAATGCAACATCAAAATCAATTGCAGACATCATATCCAAGATAAAAAAAGAAACATAGGTACCAAGAGGTCAAAAGAAGAGGATGAACGTATTAGTAAACTAACCGTCGAAGAACAAAAAGAAGAGAAAAGGTTGGCCGAAAAAAAGTGGGCCGAGAATGGAATGAAGTGGTCTTTATTTCAAAAAGCATGGGATAAGATAGTTTGGTCGATGACGGAGGAAGATTATGAATACAACTTGAAGAAGTTTGAGGATGAATGGGCCAAGGACTACACCAAAGCAGTTAAGTACTGCAAATCACAATGGTTGAGACCGCATAAGGATAAGTTTGTGTATGCATGGACATATGAATATCAGCACTTCAAGAACGAGGCAACAAGCATTGCAGAGGGGTCCCATGGCCGATTAAAGAAGATACTAGTCGGAAGCAAAAATGGGGTCGTGTCGGTCCAAGAAGCAATCCATGAGTTCTCCGAACGTGACCTCACTAAGATTCATGGTTCAATGGAAAAAAGTTGGCATAGATTCCCGTTGGCACATTTAAAACATAAATATCTTCTAAGGGGTATAGTTTACAAAGTTTCTTGGTGAGCAATAAATTTCATGATGAAACAATTGGAGTTGTACAGAGATCACGATGATGAGACTACGGTTTGCAACTGCAAGATGATGATAGGTATTGGACTCCCGTGTCGTCACATGCTTGGAAGGTACAAAGAAGTGATTTACATTAATGATATTCATCCTTTTTGGAAGCAATTAAATTTCACTCCAACAACCCCGGAGGTGGATGGTATGTCGTTCGTAGAGGCGGAAATATTTGCACGACTACGTGCGCGTTACTCTAGGTCAAATGGGGCACAAAAGCAAATTTTGATACACTATTTAGAGGAAGCCCTTCACCCCTATCAACAGATTGTTCATGAACCAATAAAAGGAAAGCCGATTGGTAGGCCGAATACCGAAAAACCGAGGTCAATTCAAAGGAAAGAGTTGAAGGAATTGTTATCTAGTCGTCGTGACCTTTCTAGGCATGAACATACTGAAGCTGAGTATGAAGATTTCCCGGCTTCAGCGAAAAGGGGTCGTCCAAGGAAGGATCAAGGTGGACCAAGCTCACGACAAGTCAAAGCTAAGGTGTCTACGATTCCTTCCCAACAAAGTCAAATCCAACATATACACGGTAGGTATTTGGACCAACTCCCTCTACTCATTATACCATTTGTTTTGTCCACCGACGATGTAGATGGGGATGGAAATTGTGGTTTCCACGTTGCTTTGAAACAAATGGGAAACTTTAGTGAGGCATCTACCGAGAATATGACCCAGTGTAAATATTTAAGAAATAAGATGGCCGCGCATTTATTGGAGGATAAATATTTTTATATTGAAATGATGAAAAAATGATACACATGGCGGAGAAGAAGGGTTCAACGAGTTATATACTCGTGTAAAAGGAGAAAAGGGATTGGAGGTGGTCGGATCCAGGTATTGGATGGTAATGCCGGTATGTGGGTATCTTTTAGCGGATGTATTGAACTGCGTGGTACATTTTTTCTGTCCTCCAAGAACAGGAGTTAATCTCACATTTGCACCCACAAGGACGATGTGTGATGATTCGGTGAAGGATAGACGAACCATTAAGGCTTTTGTTAATGACAATCATTTTATCGGTTTAACTTTAAGAAAAGATTGTTCATTACCTTCATTAGCCAGGTGGTTTGGATTACTTCACAACTAACCATTGTAAGGAGTGTTAAAGCAATACGATCAGAACATGAAACGTTGGGATCGCTTTTTTGGAAGTTCAGTACAAAACGTAATTGAATGTATCCAGGATGATGAATAGTTAATTTTGAATATATTTTTTCAATATATACAAAAAAATATTAATACAATGTTTTGTTCACAACGACTAATTCATTTTTTGCATGCATTTAATTCCATGAACAACTGATAATCGGTTGATAAAGGAGTAATATATCTACCGATTCCACCACATTCGGTAGTTTAAATTTTGTGCAACCTACCAATTATGTAAGTTGCCCCAAATTGGAATTCGAATTTTTTTCAAAAATCCTGGATACTAATAATCGGTAGTTTAAATTTTGTGCAAACTACCGATTATGTAAGTTGCCCCAAATTGGAATTCGATTTTTTTGCAAAACTCCTGGATACTAACAATCGGTAGTTTAAATTCTTTGCAAACATCCGATTATAATAAGTAGCCCCAAATTGGAAATCGAATTTTTTTGTAAAATTTTAACATTTTGTACAATCACAATCGGTAGTTTAAGAATTTCTTAAACTACCAATTATAATAAATAGCCCCAAATTGGAAATCAAATTTTTTTATAAAATTTTAACATTTTGTACAATCACAATCGGTAGTTTAAGAAATTCTTAAACTACCGATTATAGTAAGTAGCTTCAAATTGGAAATCGAATTTTTTTGTAACATTTTAACATTTTGTACAATCACAATCGGTAGTTTAAGAAATTCTTAAACTACTGATTATAATAAGTAGCCCCAAATTGGAAATCGAAATGTTTTGTAACATTTAATCGATTATAATAAGTAGCCCAGTAGAATAATCGATAGTTTAGGTGTACAAATAACTACCGATTATGTTCGATGTTTTTGAGTATAACTAATTAGCATAGTCGGAAGTTTAACCGTATACGAAACTACCGATTACCACTAAATTTTTATCCAGTTAATTAATCGGTAGTTTATGACTAAACGTAACTACCGATTAAGATTGAAGTTCATGGACAATGAAGAACAACACAATAATCGGTAGTTAACACAAACCCGAAACTACCGATTATAACATGTTAGATTTTAGGTTTAGGGTTTCAAACTTTTATTAGTGAAAGGTTTTGTGGTAATTATTTGATACATAAAAGGATATTTTAATATTTTTACATATCCTAGGTCACCCCTTAGCTTCTTCCATTGGATGACTTTAAAAAAGTAGCCCCTAAATGGTTTTTGTTAGCCCTCAAATTCGCCAGGATATTTTACCTCTTGAGGAAATACCTAAACTAGTGAAGAATCTGGACAGCATATTCTCCATATACACTGACGATTACCTCAACCTCTGTAAGCTGGAAGTTATTAAGGGGTATGTCTTCTATCTTTGATCTCACAAAACACCAGTGTTTTCGTTGTAATGTTTCTTGAATTCTGCGTTCAACTTTAGATGGTGAATATTGATCAATTCTTTATATGCACATACTTTTCATAATTTTTTTTGCAGGGATGTGGTTGTGCCAATTACCTGGAGAATAGATGATGAGACCGTTAGACATAAAAGTACTAACAATGCTGCGTTAGTAGATAGTTCAAGTGACGGGGTATCAGATGGGAGATGTTACATTGAAAACTCAAAAGTGATAGATAGTATATTGCTCATGAAGTTGTACTCCCTATCAGCTGGTTTTGTGAACCATTTGCTCTCGGGAAGTGATGGAAAAGAGCTCGATCTTCCTTTTGAAGTAACAGATAAAGAATTAGATATCATTCTTTTCCCTAGAAGTACTTTCATTCTCGGCAGGTCTGGAACAGGGAAAACCACTGTTTTGACTTTCCAATGGTTTCAGAAGGAGCAGCAATACTACTTTTCTTCTAAAGGATTTGTGGAAGCCACAGGAGATATTTCTTTGAGTGATCCAACTGGGAATGTTAGCAGAGTGGTTGGGAATGAGACGAAAGGTAATTTCTTACGGCAATTGTTTGAACAGTCATCCCAAAAGTATGCTCTGCCGTTAAAAACGAAATTTCTAACTTGAAAAGGTATCAAATTACTTTTGTAGTGTCAGCTTTGAAATTTCTCTATTACCTTTCATTTTAATATTTGTATGTTTGTTTTGTAGATTGTGGTGCCTTTGTGGTTTAGATGATATGTGTTTATGGAAATTATCTTTCTTCACTTCACATTTGAGTACTTTGTGTATTCTAATTAACTTTCTTGTCCATTTAATATAGCTTTATCAGCAGTGGCAGGGCCTCAACAGAACACAATTCCATTGAGTTGCCTGATATTGATGATGTTGTCCAATATCGAGATATACCAGATTCTTTTAGGGAAATTCCACCTGAAAGTTATCCACTTGTCATAACATTTCAGAAACTCTTAATGATGCTTGACAGAATTACTGGAAATTCGTATTTTGATAGATTCAATGATATAAGGGAACTTTCACAATCCAAAATTGCAACCTCAAGGTCATTTGCTTTGTGCGCTCTTAGAAGAACAAAAGAAGTCAATTATGAAAGATTCAGCTCATCTTACTGGCCTCATTTCAATTGCCAGATGACCAAGAAGCTTGATTCATCTATGGTTTTTATCGAGATAATTTCACACATAAAAGGTGGTCTATTTGCTGGAAGATTACCTGATGACAAACTTAGTCGGGAGGATTACATATTACTATCTGAGGGACGGGTGTCATCCTTGAATACGAGAAGAAGAAAATACTAAATGGTGAGTTTGATTTGGCTGTTTTGTCATTGACCTTCACCGTCAATTGAAAACTAGGTGTTACGAGGGTGAGGAAATGGATTTCGTGTATATTGATGAAGTACAGGATCTCACCATGAGACAGACTGGTCTTTTTAAATATATTTGTAGAATTTTTGTGGAAGGATTTGTTTTTTCTGGTGATACTGCGCAAACTATTGCTGGTGGGGTTGATTTCAGATTTCAGGAGGCAAGATCTTTGTTCTTCAGCGAGTTTATTTTGGATTCAGGAAGTGATGGCATGGGAAATGCAAAAGACATGGATCAATCTCGTATCTCAGACATCTATCATTTGAACCAGAACTTCCGTACTCATGCAGGTGTTCTCAATTTGTCACAGAGTGTAATTGAACTTCTGCACATATTCTTCCCACACCACATTGACAATTTAAGTCCTGAAACAAGTCTTATTTATGGAGAAGCACCAATTTGGCTTGAATCTGCAAATGATGATAATGCAATTATAGCTATTTTTGGCAAAAGCGGTGAGAATGCTGGTAGGAGTGTGACTGGATTTGGTGCAGAACAAGTCATTTTGGTGCGTGATGATTCTGTGAGGAAGGAAATTGCTGAACATATTGGAAACAAGCTCTTGTTATGACTATAGCAGAATGCAAGGGCTTAGAATTTCAGGTATACGATAGTGGCTTATGGTATTCCTTTTGTATTTCGAGGTCAAGCTCCATTAGATTTTTTCTTAGTATTATTAAATTTTTTGTGATTGTATACTACAGTGTATGATTCAGCCTGACACTGTGTTTGTTTTTTATGTAGGATGTTTTGCTTTACAACTTTTTTGGAACGTCACCTTTAAAGAGTCAATAGAGAGTTGTTTATGGGTATATGAAGGGGCGAAATCTTCTCGACTCCAATGATGCGAAATTTCCAAACTTTAGCAAGGAGAAACACCAAATTCTCTGCTCTGAACTGAAGCAATTATATGATGCTATCACTCGTACTAGGCAGAGACTGTGGATCTGTGAGAATATAGATGATTTTTCTAAGCCTATGTTTGATTACTGAAGACCTTGACAACAAGGTGAATTTACACCACTCAGAAGACCTGATATGAAGCCTGCGACAAACTCGTGAAGCCTGCAACATGCTTGTGATAAGAAAGGTAAGGTTTTTAGCCAGGACTGCATACCTACCAAAAAGTAATAGAGATCTGATTCGAGCTGCTATGTACTCACCAATGTTGCTGTCGCGATGTAAAAAGACCAACTCACTTCAAGGAAGCAAGTAACATCTTAAATCAAGGAAGCAAGTGGAAGTTAGACGAAGCTCAGCACAATCCACACTAAACACAAGTGATGATATCAGCACCATGAGGACGTCGGCAGTTTGCAGTTCAAGTGAAATGCGCAATCAACAAGTCTGTACACACTCTTGTGTGATGCCAAGTAGATGGTGCTTTTCAAGTTACCATTCCCTCACAATCAATGCGATCACATTAATCGTACCTGTTAGAAGACGCTAACTATGGTCGGAAAAATATGCGACGTGGCTGATCATAGAGAAGCAGTGGCACAATTCGTGCCCAAAAAGGACATCACAATTCCATATACAAGATGAAGACCGAGTATGTCCTGATGAAGCTTAACCAAAGACCAAGTATGTTCGTACTTTGCAAACATGCACGTACATCCCAAGCATAACTAAAATATGAGAAGAAGTTTTGTTCGTACGGTGTGCCTGTGTTATGTTTTTGAAAGCAACAGCTCAATCCCAAGAGATACTTGATACAAGGGATAAAAAGGCCTCAATAAAGGAGTAGGAAGTGAAGAGAGGATGTAATGGACCTCATACGGGCCAAAAAAAGAGAAATCTAAACTCAAAAAAGGTATTATAAAATCACACAGACAAGTGAAAGGCAAGAATGATGAGGCAAGCACAACAACTACCAATATGAAAAAGTGCCTCCGAATTTCGCATAAGAATAGGGGCAAGTATTGATACTTTTCAAGAAGATTGTATTCTTCCACTCAATTCCTACAACAACAAATAAAAGCTGCAAATTCGCTACAACATTCGCCCGTTGTGTTCCGAATCCAGACAAGCTACAATCAACAACTAAAATAAGCATTACCAAGTTCATACAAAAAAAGAAAGTCAATTGAAATCAATCCGCGAGCATCAACAAAAATAAAGATTAAGACTAAGAGGATTTTCTTAAGGATTCTTCTTCGAACAACCCTCAAGAAAATAAGCAAATTGTGATAGGAAAAAATATTACAAGACACATGGCGCAAGATTAAAGCCGGAGCAATATATTAAAATAAGTCATCAACACAATATGTATGTTACCACTTATTTTTATCCATAAAAACAACACTAAGAGCATACTAGTAATGTAATATATATCTCATCTCCTATACAAGAGAAGGTTCCAAGCTCTTTACAGCCTCCAATTACGGAGTTCATGTAAACATATTCAATCATAATGAAACCCTATCATGTGGATGTAGATCATACTGATCGAACCACATAAAAATTGTATGTCTACTTTTACTTTCATACTTTTCGTATTTCATTTTACAATGTTATATTGTGAATATTGGCTCATAGATCTTGTTGTTGTGACTTGTGAGTATCTAGATTTTTAGCACCTACATAGGCTTTTGTTTTGTTTGAAGTATTTTTTTTGTTGTGCTGTTTTGTCAGCTCTGGTCTTGGAGTTGGATTTGTAACTCTAATTGAAGCGCCTAGGCGATCCCTATCTTGACTCGAAAGTGTGACTTTCCTCGACCTTTCTAGTTGTACTAGGAGAAAAAAACATTTTACTTTCTTCAACTTTTTAACAAGCAAAAAGCATTTTAAAGATCTACAACGCAGAACAATGGATTCCTAACATTTAAGAAAACCATAAAAGTAGAGATGATAGAGAGTACTTGCTTGGGAATCGAGCTTGCAACTCCCAAAGTACACCTGAGGAGGGTAGTAGTTGAATGATCACCAGCAGTATACAGTTGGATCGTCTGCAAAATCTCCAATGTGGCATGTTTGTCCATGGTGCTCACTAATTCCCCCAGGCATAGAAAAGCATTAACTCTTACCTGGCAATAATTATATCATCAGATGGAAATCCAAAGTTCATGTATCTTTTTATTTCTTACCGCAGTGTTTTCAAAAATGAAGGCAGTCTAGTGGAGCTTATAAAACATAAGGAAATTTGAGCCTAAGGTATATGCCCTCTTACAGATATAAATAATCTTATATATAACTGCGCAGAATGAATGCGTCTCACCATCCTTATTGAGGCCATTAGCCATTTTGATTTGAAGGTCATTTGGTTAGTCCATATTTCTTTCGAAACAGATGTCATCCACAAAAAATCTCCGTTTGAGATTGTTTCTGGCATGCATCCGCACAAACTAACTACATCTACACATGCATTGCATTTGTACCTTTATTTCAGGCTTGCCAAGAACATGTTATTCTTCTTATCTGGCTATATTGTGCCAAAATGTAACAACACACTAAATGGTATTTGTTTGCTAGTTGCTGCAAAGTACCCCTGCAGCAGTTAATAAACTACGCCATAAACAGTAGTAATAAAGACATACATACAGCAGTCACCGTTGTCTTAACTTTAAGTGTGCTCACCCATGCACACGTGAAAAAACTGCTTGTTTCACCGACTGCACAAAACGTCTTTGCCATCCAATAAATAAAGAATAGAAAATTAGTTAAATGTTTGAGATTATAACAAAGGGAATGTGACTGGAGAATTATGAAACAAAATTGGAAATACGAGCATCAACCATTTCTTGAGTGACATATTAATTGGCTTCATCACATTGAAAGTTGATTTTATATTTCAAAGCATAGATGTATCAGAATAATAAAATTCAAAATAAAAAGAAAAAAAAAACTCAAAATTAACCAAATACGATTTCATTAATTTCCATATAATATATCAATTTTCTCTTTTTATACATAATGTAAGCCTAATCCTCACAAAAAAAAAACCCTAATTTCCCTAAACCTTACTTTCCTGTTCTATTGACATGATTAAGAACACTGTTGACAGTGTAGGTGGCAGCCACAAAACCAAATATCCCAACTCCAACTTTAAGCAGATAATTGGTTTAATCCCATTCTCTCAACTAAAAAATTGGTTTGATCCCATTTTTTCTCAACCCAATTGGTTTGATCGCATTTCTTATCAACCAAATAATTAGTTTGATCCCATTTCTTCTCAACTAAATAATTTTTTGATTTGAAAAAATTACTCCCAAAGCTTTCAACGGCAGACCCAGCCGACTTGTTAATGTTATTACATATTCCTTCCCAGAAACCAAAACCCTTTTCAGTCTTCTTTTAAATAATTATTTTAGATTCCTCTTCTTCTCCATGAATCATACTTGGAGTAAATTTTTGATTACGTGTTCCATTTCCATAAATGATAACTGGAACTGATTTCATACCTAACATATAGAAGAAATTTTCGATGATTCGTTTTTGAAATAAAAGAAATTGAGAACAAACTAGCGAATTTATTTACACCTATTTTATAATAGGAATCGGATTCTCTGATTGGTTCGTATAGTTTGTCATGGATCTACTATTTTAACCGGAAGATTTTCTCGAATCTATAACACTCAACGACCCGCGCTTTGTGTTTTCTCTCTCTCAGGTGTATAAGAGTCAAAATTTAATCCAAAAACACTTCATGGGTCATGGGCCTAATTGTAGGCGCCAATCCACTGTAATATTTTCCAAAAAGTTTTCTCATTGTTGCATTATTTACAATAACATACCTGAGCCACATTTTTATGCCTACAATATGTTACCGGTACACAGCATGATTTATAAAGGGGTATCCATTACTAACGGGGATGATACCAATTGGAGATTTTGAATGTTTTGTCTTTGCTAAACAAGAAACTGATAAACCGGAAGATAATCAGTTTTTTGAGACTGACAGAGTAGTTGGTTTACTAGAACCGACTGAATAAAACCGAAACCGAGTCAGTTCAGCTTAAAACCGAACCGATTGTTAACGACTTGGTGTTGGTTCTTAAAACTAAAAACCAAATACATATGTTTCGGTTTTAGTTTGAGAGAAAAGCAAACTAAACCAAACCATGTACACCCCTAGATAAGGTTCCCATGGTTCTCAGACCTTTTGAAGAAAATGTGCATCTATGAGGTCACTTTAATTTCGGTAATGAAAAATAAAAGTTTGTTTCTGCATACAATTTCTGGTTTACTAATTGCTTATCTTAAGTGCAGTGTTTTTATGATTGTTGATTCGTGTTATTTTTTTTAATTTTTAGAGTTCAAAATTACACGGTTGAGTCAAAAGTAAAATTGGGTTTTACTGGAAAGCCTGAAACATTAATGTGCTATGCAAGTTCATTTCCTTATTGAGTTCTGGTATTTATCCTGTAGCTATCAATCGTCTAATGTTTCCTCAAAATCGTTTTTTGGCATATATGGATACCGACTGGGCTGGTGATCAAACGGATAGACGATCCACGAGTGGTTATTGTTTTTTCTTGGGATATATATCATTTTTTGGAGTGCTCTGAAGCACAAAACTGTTTCGAAATCAAGTAGAAGCTGAATATCGAGGTCTTGCAATTTCCATTGTTGAACTTATGTGGACTGAATCCTTGGTGAAAGAACTCCAGACTCTATTATGCGCTCCGCCTTTTTTATGGTGTGATAATCTCGATGCTACTTATCTCACATTAAACCTTGTCTTTCATGGTAGTACTAAACATATAGAGATTGATTACATTTTGTGCGAAAACAGGTTAAACGTGGCCATTTGGATGTCAGATTTGTGTGTTCTCACGACCAAATTGATGATGTCTTTACTAAGCTACACCGAAACAACATTTCACTTTTCTTCGCTCTAAGCTTACTGTCTCTGACCACACCCTTTAGATAGCGGGGGAGTGTTAAAGAAAAGGAAACATAAATTGTTTTTGGTTTTATTTCCCTGTTATTGGTCTTTCATATTTTAGTTAGCAATTGTTTTGGTATTATTTGTAATTCAAGAGTTATAACTTGTACAAATATATGTTTTCTTTTTTGGTTTTCTCAACCAGAGAAACCAAGCATTCATTTTGTCTAAAAGTATTCAAATTAGTTTGTTATTGTCACTTATTGTTTTCTTGTAGAAGCTTGATATAGGGTCTCCAAAATCCTGGAGGGGCTCCTATAATAAGACGAAATAGAGACATTTTGAAGTAAAACTCAAAAACCCCTTATCCACAATATTTTTATAATGCCTAAACCACCCCTGATTAGTTAATCTTAATTACACTAATTAATTAATATATTAAGCTAATCATGATTAATTAAAGATAATCTTGTACTTAAAAAAATGAATTCAATTTTTTTAAAAAAATTTGTGTTTTGTGGGAAGAAAAACTAGATGAAATTTAAGAAAATTTTGTCATTTTTTTTTAACCCTAGATTTTGATTCAATCAGCCATAGTAGCATTGAGTATACCTCTAGCTTAAACTCTTGATCTTTTTATGGCTCAAATTTGATGAAATCACGATTTGAAAGATGGATTTTTTGTTATTCAGAGAAATTTACGGTTGGGTTTCATGTCGAACCCAACCGTAACCCTAAGAACACCGAAGAACACCATTTTTTTTTTCCAGATTTACGGTTGGTTTTTTAACCAAACCCAACCGTAACTTGAAGAACAATGATGAACACCATTTTTGCCCAAATTTACGGTTAGGTTTTCAACCAAACCCAACCGTAACAAATATTTAAACCCCAATAGTAAAATTATATAAATATATTTTAAGATTTTTTAATTTCTATCTTGTAGAGAATTGAAATACGAAGCTAACCCAAAAAAAATGAGGTCAATCGGACATCGTAAGAAGGAGTTATGATCAAAACGGTGAAATCTATTTGTATTCAGGAATATTTACGGTTGGGTTCGCCAATAAACCCAACCGTACGCCATATTTACGGTTGGGTTTATTGGCGAACTCAACCGTAAATTTTCCTGAATACAAATAGATTTCACCGTTTTGATCATAACTCCTTCATACGATGTCCGATTGACCTCATTTTTTTGGGTTATCTTCGCCTTTCAATTCTCTACAAGATAGAAATGAAAAATCTTAAAATCTATTTATCTAATTTTACGATTGAGGTTTAAAGATTAGTTACGGTTGGGTTTGGTTGAAAACCTAACCGTAAATCTTAATTGAATATTCATCTCCTACATTTGAATTTATGGTTGGGTTTGTTTAATAACCCAACCTTAATATGAAGAACAAACCAGTTACGGTTGGGTTTCCATTCGAAACCAACCGTAAATTCAATCTGTAACCCTAAATCTTCATTAATTTGTTCAGTTTTATCTGGATTGTCACCACTACTACTCTCTACACATTTATTAGTATTCTTTATCACGAAATTGGGAGTTTAATCGACGACGAAATTTTGACTCGATGGAGAAATTCGATTAAAATGGAGAAGGAGAAGATATGGAGGAGAGGGAAAGATTTTAATTAGAGGACAAATTTATCTTTTTTTATCGGGTAAAGGGTAAAATAGACATATAACTTTATCCCTAGGACATCCCTCCTAAAGGAGCCCCTCCAGGATATTGGAGCCCCTATATCAGGCTTCTTCTTGTAATTCTGATTTTTAAGTTCTACTGATCGTATTTATATCGCTAATAAAATAGGAAAGAATATGTCCATGTAAATGCTGCAATATGCTAACAAATAAAATTTGAAGGGAGATATAGGGGCTCCAATATCGATAGAGGAGCTCCTCTATGAGGCGAGGTGACCCAATTTTCCGTTATGGGATGTCCTAGAGGTAAAGTTAAATGTCTATTTTACCCTTTATCCAATAAAAAAAGATAAATTTGTCCTTTAATTAAAATCTTTTCATCTCCTCCATATCTTCTCCTTCTCCATTTTAATCAAATTTCTCCATCGAATCAAAATTTTATCGCCGATTAAACTTCCAATTTCGTGATGAAGAATACTAATAAATGTGTAGAAAGTAGTAGTGATGACAATCCGGATAAAACTAAATTACACTAACTAATTTGATGATATCACGATTTGAAAGATTGATTTTTTGTTGTTCAGAGAAACTTACGGTTGGGTTTCATGTCGAACCCAACCGTAACACCAAGAACACCATTTTTCCCCAGATTTACGGTTGGGTTTTCAACCAAACCCAACCGTAACTAATTTGTTCTTCATATTATGGTTGGGTTATTAAACAAACCCAACCGTAACTTCAAATGTAGGAGATGAAGATTCAATTATAATTTACGGTTAGGTTTTCAACCAAACTCAACCGTAACTAATCTTCAAACCCCAATTGTAAAATTAGATAAATATATTTTGAGATTTTTTTTCATTTCTATCTTGTAGAGAATTGAAAGACGGAGCTAACCCAAAAAAAATAAGGTCAATCGGACATCGTATGAAGGAGTTATGATCAAAACGGTGACATTTTTATTTGTATCCAGGAAGAATTACGGTTGGGTTGGGCCAATAAAGCCAACCGTAACTCTGAGCATTTTGGGCACAACATATATTTATCATCGTTACGGTTGGGTTTATTGGCCCAACCCAACCGTAATTCTTCCTGGATACAAATAAAAATGTCACCGTTTTGATCATAACTCCTTCATACGATGTCCGATTGACCTCATTTTTTTTGGGTTAGCTCCGTCTTTCAATTCTCTACAAGATAGAAATGAAAAAAATCTCAAAAGATATTTATCTAATTTTACAATTGGGGTTTGAAGATTAGTTACGGTTGGGTTTGGTTGAAAACCTAACCGTAAATTTTAATTGAATCTTCATCTCCTACATTTGAAGTTATGGTTGGGTTTGTTTAATAACCCAACCGTAATATGAAGAACAAATTAGTTAGGTTGGGTTTGGTTGAAAACCCAACCGTAAATCTGGGCAAAAATGGTGTTCTTCGGTGTTCTTGGTATTACGGTTGGGTTCGACATGAAACCCAACCGTAACTTTCTATGAATCACAAAAAATCAAACTTTCAAATCGTGATTTCATCTAATTTGAGCCATAAAAAGATCAAGAGTTTAATCTAGAGGTATCTAAATGCTAATATGGTTGATTGAATCAAAATCTAGGGTTTAAAAAAAAAAACGACAAAATTTTCTTAAATTTTATCAAGTTTTTCTTCCCACAAAACACAAATTCAAAAAAAAAAAAAATCAAATCATTTGATTAGGTAAAAAATTATGTTTAATTAATCATGATTAGTTTAAATTAATCTTAACTAATTAATGTAATTAAGATTACTAATGAGGGGTGGTTTGGGTATTGTGAAAATATTATGGATAAGGAGTTTTTTGTGTTTTACTTCATAATGTCCCTATTTCGTTTTATTAGAGGAGCCCCTCAATCAAATTTGGAGCCCCTATATCAGCCTTCTAAAATTTATTGCATATATGTTGTGCTCAAGCTCAATCAGTTAAATATCATGCTTAAAAAAAACAAAAAGAAAAAAAATCAGTCAAATACGTATCTTCACAAAATCTTGCCATACCATTTCTGTGTGATTTGGTTCTTCTAAGGTTTTCATGATACCTAAACATGTAATAAATGACTGACGTAAGTAAGACACTATAAAATCGAAGAAGATACTATATTTTGCATCTCATTTAGAAGAATATACATCAACAAGAAAGTGTTACACAAATAAACAAACAAAATATAGTGGTTAGACGCCTAATCTCAAGTACCACAAAGTATGTTCATTTCATTGATGTCAATTTAAAGTTCTATCAATCATTTTGTAATTTGAATCCATGAGTCTTTCATAGTAATTTTGATTTCCAAGGTTATACTAAGTTATTGGATGTTGGAGTAAATTGAAAATCATGAGATAAGAACCTTAGTCAGTGAGTTCCGGAAATAAGGAAAAAGATTTTAGAGTAAAATGCACAAATTAGGATAATATTGAGCGATAGAGGTCGTAGAGAACTCATTTTGCAGATGGGTTTTGAGTTTTCTTTTTTATTATATTTT
Organism: Papaver californicum; assembly: GCA_023531435.1. Lineage (NCBI taxonomy): Eukaryota > Viridiplantae > Streptophyta > Magnoliopsida > Ranunculales > Papaveraceae > Papaver > Papaver californicum. Next base: position 2,656,503 of record JAJJMC010019642.1, read on the forward strand.
TATATAGTATTTACAATGCTCATAAAACTGTTACATTTCTTTAAAAAGAAATTTAAGATGTTTTTGTGATAATTTTGCTAAAATAGTTATATTGGATCAACACCAAATACTTTGTATTCTGAGAATATAAAACCTGACGAATTTGAGTGCTACCAAAAACTAATTAGGGGCGACTAATAAGACAAAATAAGGTCATGTTGAAGTAATCTCAACACATCCCTTATCCATTTATTTTCTATAATGGCTAATCTGCTCTTGCTTAATTATTGTTAATTTTGATTAATTAGTTGATTAATTTGGTTATTAAAAAATGATTTGAGTTAGTTTTGGATTAGAAATCGAGAGTGTTTTAGTAAGATATGTTACTTAAACTACCGATTATACAAGTTCCCCCAAATTGAATTTCTCAAAACTTCCAAAATTTCGAACTCTTCATCTTTCACAATCGGTAGGTATTGAAAATTTATATCTACCGATTGTAAACATAAAATGAATTAAACTTTAAAAAATTTAACTTTGTAATCGGTAGTTTGAAGATCAATTTTATCTACCGATTATTATAGTAAGTTGTCTCGGAATCGGTTGACGAATTGATTTCAATGGTTTTGGACTCCTCTATCACCATCTTTTCCTTTCCCTTCTTTCGTTGTTTAGGTAAAGATTTTGGAGTCATTTTCAATGGAGTACTTAAGGGTAAAAGGAGTAGAAGAATCGGTAGAGGAAAAGAAATGAAAAAAGTTGATGTTTTAGTTGAGAATAGATTGAGCCACTAATTTCTTCGAAGTTGGAGAGTTAAAATGCATTGGAGGTGCATAAACGAGAAGAGGTCACCCTCCATATATAGATTATAGTCTTAACGGCTCTTTTTTTCAAAAAAAAAAAACCGTTGAGGCCTGGTGTAACAAGAGTGTACAGAAAATATGTACACTAATTTCGAACTAATATAAAGAATCGAAAGTTTTGAGTACACCATAATCTACCAATTCTCACAATCGGTAGTTTAAGAAATTATTAAACTACCGATTATAATAAGTAGCCCCAAATTGGATTTCTTAAATTTTTTATAAATCATTTCATTGACTCGAAAAGGCATACATCGTGTAACATTAAAGGAAATAAAATATAATAAATCAGTAGATTACACTTAAACACTTAAGCAAACCTATTATCAAACCTTCAACGGGTCGTATGACGACCGGGATGACGTTCTTCACTTCTTCGGAGAATAATCAACACAAAAGGATTGTATTCTTCCATCACCCTTAGGATATTGAAATGAGGTTTGTACCTGAAATCTAAACGTTTCCATCTTCTCCATTCCTCCAGAGATCTGGTAACAACTTCATCATCAGTTTCATTCCTAATTCTTCTTTCATTCACCTTAGCGGTTAAAGAAGAAAATTCTAGTACTTCCCTTGTGATTTCCATATATCGACAAAAAAGTCCTGCTCTGTTCTGGTTGTGGGGTTACCGGTTTCGTTTCGAAAGTTAGCATGGATATATTCTAACCATTGCATGCTCATTGAACCATTCATACGACGTTCATGACCCCTTGTTGGATAATGTAATACTATGTTTTCGACATAGGGATAAATCTTCTTCTAGGGTAAAATTCTCTACATTAAGCCTAAAATTTTCGTAACCCGACATTACATGAAAACAAGAGATTAGAAATTTTCTCTGAAATGTAAAAGATGTGGATTTAAAATGGGAATGATAGATAAAAATTCATTTATTTATAGGTGTATTAGAATACAAATTATAGTCGTTGATCAACGGTAACAAAATGGTAATAAAACTGGAATTTGAAATTTTTTGAAAAAATTCAACACTTTGTACAAGCACAATCGGTAGTATAAAAAAATCTTAGACTACCGATTATGATAAGTAGCCCCAAATTGGAAATCGGAATTTTTTTAAAAATTTGGACATTTTGTCTTGGCACAATCGGTAGTTATAAAAATTCCTTACACTACCGATTATGATAAGTAGCCCCAAATTGGAATTCGAATTTTTTTGAAAAATTCAACACTTTGTACAAGCACAATCGGTAGTATAAAAAAATCTTAGACTACCGATTATGATAAGTAGCCCCAAATTGAAAATCGAAATTTTTTAAAAATTTTGACATTTTGTCTTGGCACAATCGGTAGTTATAAAATTCCTTAAACTACCGATTATGATAAGTAGCCCCAAATTGGAATTCAAAACTTTTTGAAAAAATTCAACACTTTGTACAAGCACAATCGGTAGTATAAGAAAATCTTAGACTACCGATTATGATAAGTAGCCCCAAATTGGAAATCGTTGACATTTTATCTTGGCACAATCGGTAGTTACAAAAATTCCTTAAACTACCGATTATGATAAGTAGCCCCAAATTGGAATTCAAAACTTTTTGAAAAAATTCAACACTTTGTACAAGCACAATCGGTAGTATGAGAAAATCTTAGACTACCGATTATGATAAGTAGCCCCAAATTGGAAATCGTTGACATTTTATCTTGGCACAATCGGTAGTTACAAAAATTCCTTAAACTACCGATTATGATAAGTATCCCAAATTAGAAATCGAAATTTTTTGAAAAATTTCAACATTTTGTACAAACACAATCGGTAGTTTTAAAAATTCTTAAACTACCGATTATGATAAGTAACACCAAATTGGAAATCGAGATTTTTTAAAAAATTTCAACATTTTGTACAAACACAATCGGTAGTTTAAAAAATTCTTAAACTACCGATTATGACAAGTAGCCCCAAATTCGAAATCGAGATTTTTTAAAAAAAAATCAACATTTTGTACAAACACAATCGGTAGTTTAAAAAATTATTAAACTACCGATTATGACAAGTAGCTCCAAATTGGAAATCGAGATTTTTTTAAAAATTTCAAAATTTTGTACAAACACAATCGATAGTTTAAAAAATTCTTAAACTACCGATTATGATAAGTAGCCCCAAATTGGAAATCGAGATTTTTTATAAAAATTTCAACATTTTGTACAAACACAATCGGTAGTTTAAAAAATTCTTAAACTACCTATTATGATAAGTAGCACCAAATTGGAAATCGAGATTTTTTAAAAAAATTCAACATTTTGTACAAACACAATCGGTAGTTTAAAAAATTCTTAAACTACCGATTATGATAAACAGCCCAAATTTGAAATCGAGATTTTTTTAAAAAAATCAACATTTTATACAAACACAAACGGTAGTTTAAAAAATTCTTAAACTACCGATTATGATAAGTAGCACCAAATTGGAAATCGAGATTTTTTAAAAAATTTCAACATTTTCGGTAGTTTAAAAAATTCTTAAACTACCGACTATGATAAGTAGCCCCTTGGAAATCGAGATTTTTTAAAAAAATTCAACATTTTGTACAAACACAATCGGTAGTTTAAAAAATTCTTAAACTACCGATTATGATAAATAGCCCCAAATTGGAAATCGATAGTTTTTTTAAAAAATCAACATTTTATACAAACACAAACGGTAGTTTAAAAAATTCTTAAACTACCGATTATAATAAGTAACCCCAAATTGGAAATCAAAATTTTTTAAAAAATTTCAACATTTTGTACAAACACAATCGGTTGTTTAAAAAATTCTTAAACTACCGATTATGATAAATAGCCCAAAATTGGAAATCGAGATTTTTTAGAAAATTTCAACATTTTGTAAAAACACAATCGGTAGTTTTAAAAAAAAAAATTAAACTACCGATTATGATAAGTAGCCCCAAATTGGAAATCGAAATTGTTTGAAAATTTTCAATATTTTGTACAAACACAATCGGTAGTTTAAAGAATTCTTAAACTACCGATTATGATAAGTAGCCAAATTAGAAATCGAGATTTTTTAAAAAAAATCAACATTTTGTACAAACACAATCGGTAGTTTAAAAAATTCTTAAACTACCGATTATGATAAGTAGCCCCAAATTGGAAATCGAAATTTTTGGAAAACTCATGGACACTCGCAATCGGTAGGTTTAAATTTGTACAAACTACCGATTATGATTAGTAGCCCCAAACTGGAAATCCAAATTTTTTGAAAACTCCTGGACATTAACAATCGATAGTTAAAATTTTGTACAAACGACCGATTGTCGCTGAATGTACATAATCGGTGGTTTAAGTAATTCTTAAACTACCGATTACTGATGAATTTACTCAATCGGTAGTTTTTTCAAACCCGTTAACTACCAATTGTACATGTAAAATTTGAAGAACATAACTTGTTAAAAATGAATCGATGGCAAATCAAATGATAACTAAAAAAAAGTACATATAATCATCTCAAATCGGAAAACTTCAAACCAGAAATGTTAAACACTAAAATAATATCCTTCAATTTAACGATTACAACCTAATTCCTAACTTTTTTGGTTTTAGGAAGAGGAGCACGAGTAACAGGGGCTTCAGGTTCATTGGCTTGAGGAGCAGGGACATTGGCTCGAGGAGCAGCACTCGTTGAACCGCGAGAAAGTTTACTCTTCTTAGAAGTTACATTCCTCGTCGCCGTCGTGGTCGTACATGTATCTCCGAACTGGAGAGCATAAGCTTCGTTATCAAGGTTGTCAAGGAGCTCTTTATCTTCCCCATTGAGGCACGAACCTATCTCGTTCGACAGAATTGCAATCCTCTTCTTTTGTATTTAGTCAATAACAATCAAACGATTATTATCTATAATATTGACCCGTAATACTAAAATCAAAAGGAAATAACATTACGTACCATCCTTGTTAAGCCCGATGGGTTTTCTTTGATGATGGACCTATACTCGGGCACCCTGGTGCTCTTTCCTTTATCTTCACGGATCACTTTAAGATGAGAATATTCCTGGTACCATACCATATAGGCTGGGGTTATCTCATCACCTCGGTTTATAGGTCTCCCCTCGTTGATCCTGTACTGCATTCTGTTGTTCCAATCTTCAACAGATGGGTTATCCGTGTAAACTACTGTCATCATTGACTTACCAATAACACAGTTCTCCACGTCTATTTTGAACTTGCCATGGATGTGAGGCCTAGGTTCTACTTGGACATAACCCATTTGACGCAGGATCCTAGAGGCATTGTAGATGATATATCCTGTTGGATGCCACAAGGGTCCAAAGTACAACGCCAACTCAGACCTATCCTGTTGAAAGAGCAAAAGAAGAAAAAATAAGTAGCAATCAAACCATCAACGGAGTTACTAAAATACCTGCAATAAGCTCACGTTCCTAGCTATTTGTCTAGTCTCCTCCCGGGATGCCTTTCTTATCTCTTCCATCAAAAACGCAAGACATGTCGTGCCCCACGAATAGTCTCGAACTTTGTGGATGGGATCCAAAAGTTGTATCAGGTTGGCGTCAACCCGGTTTCCACTAGCATTTGGGAAAATTACACATCCCAAAACGCACAGAAGATATGCAGTTGCTGCAGCTCTGACCTGGTCATCGCTGAACTCTGGGTTGGCTTTCTTTTTTTTTCAAGGTGCCTCTGAACCTTTCCGTCAGATGAACCATACTAAATTGCCTGGTTCTGTATTTAGCGCACCGGTCAAACTCGTCGTTGGAGGTTTGTTGGTCCCAACCAAAGCACTTCTCGGTCAAAACATAAAGCTGGTCCCAGCTTAACGACTTCACATATTCAAACTTGACCGCCTCTCCATGATCCTTCAGACCTAGAATATGCACCACATCATCGGGTGTGATGGTCATCTCTCCCCACGGCATGTGGAAAGTATCGGTCTCCGGATAATACCTCTCCATGAATGCCGATATCGACACCCGGTTGTGCTTTAACATGGAGTTTACGGCGGCCGTTTGTAGCCCCGAGTTCTTTATAATTTCCTAGAACCGAGGACACTCATCCTTTAACGGCCAGTCGTTCATCTTGTATGGTGCGGCAGTAGGTTTCAGTGAATGGAACGCATTAGAATGGTCCTAATATACACGACGAATTAAAGACAATTAGAATAAAAGTTAACACTTCTACGAATAAGAAGACAATATGTTAAGAATGGTGTTTTATAATTATTACCTCGGTAGAGTAGATTTCTTTGGCCTAAGAATCCTTGTAGCCAAACAAAAGTTCGCCTCCATCTCTGGGGAGCCCCGGGATTTGACCTTCTCGTAGACCCTTAATCTTCAGAGAGTCGGGACTTTGTGTCCTCGTCTCTTCCTTGGTTGTTTCTTTGTACCAGTTTCTTCTTCTTCTTGGGTATCATTTGATCCACCTCCTTCGAAGTGTTGAGCTTGAGGAGCACTTGGTCTTCCTTCTTCGTTTTGGATAGCGTTCTTTTGTCGTCTAGCACTAGCAGTAACCTTCTTACCGCCTTCACGACGAGGCCTCGATAGAATTGGATCATTCCTTTGCTTAGTACGCCTTTCCCTTTTTTGATACAAGATAAAGAACAATTATTTCAGTACATAATCGGTAGACAAAGTAAATTGAACTCAACATATTGTTAACAATCAGTAGGCAAAAAAACAATGTAACCACCGATTGTGTACAATCGGTACTATAAAAAAACTTAACTACCGATTGTGCACAATCGGTAGCACGGGCTCTACACTAACTACCGAATGTGCATAAAAAAATGGGAACACAAGTCTATTGACACACGCACAATCGGTAGTTACATAAAAAATTTAAATACCGATTATCACTAAATTTGGATCCAGTAGAATAATCGGTAGTTTACGTGTAAAAATAACTAACGATTGTGATCGATGTTTTTGAGGATCACTAACTAGCACAACCGGAATTTTAACACTAACGAAACTACCGATTATCACTACTTTTGCATCCAGTAGAATAATCGTTAGTTTATGTCTAAATCAAACTACCGATTGTGATGGGTGTTTTTGAGGTTCACTGAACACTAACAATTGGAAGTTTAACCCTATAGTTAACTACCGATTATCACTAAGTTTTGATACAGTAGAACAATCGGTAGTTTATAACCTAAAGATAACTACCGATTGTGCATGATTTTCATGAGCAGTGAAGAACACTGCCGCAATCGGTAATTTAATACAACCACGAAACTACCGATTGTACAATCTAACCTAAAACCCTTGGTATTTTACTCACTAATTCATGTGATTTAAGCAATATAAACACAAATTATGGTAAACCCCTTACCTTATTGGATCCATCAACTTCTCGAGAGGCAGATTTTCGTAATAGGACTTCGTTTCTACTTCATCCTCATCGGGTTCATGGCTTTCATCGCTTTGTTCTTGAACAATATCTCGATCTCCTGCAAATAGGGCAATGGCGGCCACTCTGCATTAGGAGGTTGACGAGATGTTTGCTTTTGTCGAGGTATCTTTAGATTGTAGTAAGTACGTTTAATTGGTTTACGATTATACGATGAATTGGTTTACGATTAATCGGTTGAAGATGAGAAGAAAATGGTGGAAAATCGGTAGTTTGAAGTGTAATCGGTAGTTTTGAAATTGGACAGGAGAAGAAGAGAGTTGTAAAATCGGTAGTTTGAATGGTGAAAGTGTAAAATAGATTTAGGTTTAGGTTTTATAAATGAAAGGTATTTTGGTAATAATTAGATTAGTGAAAGGTTTTATGGTAATTTTACATACCCCTAGGTTACCCCTTAGCCACACCCATTTGATTGCTTTAAAAAATTATCCCCTAATTAGTTTTTGGTGGCCCTCAAATTCGTCAGGATATAAAAGTTAGCAAAAAAAGTAAAAATCATTTGTGTTTTATTGAGAACTATATTTTTCTCTGTAGATAAAAGATGAATGAAGCAGGGGAAATTCATTTTAGCAACGAATGCCGCTTGTATTATTATCCATTTTCCAGAACCACGGCGAAAATGATTCTCTAGAGCATTCTGAGAAACGGGATATGTCCAGGGCCAAAACGGACACAACAGCGTGAACTTAACAGCACTCTTGAGAGATATCTCAGGTAAGGAGCTATTGATGAATTATACCAAACTATGGCAGTTCAAGACATCACGTTCACTGTCCATCAAGTAGTTACGGTACTTCTCACTAAGCATAGGTTCAATTCCTTATGGACACCTATTGCTTAAGAGGTATTTCTCGTTTTCCGGTTTTCTGATTTATCGCTTTCTTCATTCATGTGGGGGATTGTTAGAATTAAAAATGGATTTGTTACTTAAAATTAATTTTGTTTACTTAATATATCTTAAAGGGACCTAGGGTCACTAGTCCAAAGTTGGGGTGGAAATAACAAAGCCATCCATTTTCACTTCTTAGTGATGAGAAACCTTTGGTTTGTCCCATATTGGGCAAACCAAGGAAGAAGTTTATCCTTATTACCGCAAACGTTCTATATAAGGAAAAAGAACTAGTGGATTGGATATGGACTTAGGAAATGGACTATTGGGCAAATGCACACATGTGTGGCGCTTCGCACCGAAGCACCACGGGCCGAAGGCTTGCGGAGCTTGCGTGTGCTTTCACGTGAGCCTTGGCGCGAGCTCCGGCATGTGCATACGTGTACCCATCAAAGATCCAACGGTTTTATATTTTAATTCTATACATTAAATATTTGACTGTTTTGTATTTATAAAATTAAATCAGGTTTAATAAACAAGATCTTTTAATTAAATATCTCGAATTAAATATGTTGAATTAAATGACTTTTGACCGTTTGAAAAATCAACAGTCTTCTTCTCCTATAAAAGAAAAACAAAAATCAGATTTTCACTTACCCAGACGCAGCTACTATCATGTCGTCTTTTCCCCTCTTCCTGCTATTTTTTAGCACGTAGATAAAAAAAATTTCTTTCTTATTCTGCTGTTAAGTTCGCAACGGGCCAACGAGTTTTTGCTAGCTGGGTTGGTATCAGGTGGTTTTATCCTGGATTTGATTTGTCTTCACTAGTGGTATAGCAACACTATTTCTAGAGGTGTACCCGACAAATATCGAGTTAAGGGAAGTCTGTTGAACAGGCGAATCCATCTTCTGTGTGTGTGTGATTGTCTGAAGTGTGATGTTTTGTTCTAACGATTAATCTCTTTCAATTTTCTGTTTGGTTGCTTACTGTTACAGGAATATTCTCCAACATTCTTAACTCGATATCTTGTTTAATTTGAAAATTTTACTTCTGTAACAATGGTGAAGACTGATGTTGACAGACCTCAGAAATTTTCTGGAAAGGACTTCAAGAGATGGCAGTCAAAATGTTATTTTTCCTGAGTTTCCACATGCTAGATGATATGGTTCTAAAGCCGTTTGATGAGTCTCTGAATGAACCTGAAAAATTACAGGACTTAGAAAGTTGGAAGAGAAGTAATTATATGGCCAAAAATCATATCTTAAACTGCCTAGAAGATGCTTTATATGATTTTCACAATGCTAAGGATAATTTTAATGCTTACAATTTATGGACTGCACTACAAGATAAATATGAAGCAGAAACAGCAGGAAGTAAAAAATTCCTGGTTGCACGTTTTCTGGAATATAAAATGATGAATGATAAATTAGTGGTTGATCAGTTTTTGGAGATGCAAAAAATTATTAATGAAATAATTGCTGAAGGAATGGTTATTGACGAAACATTTCAAGTTTCTGCTGTTATTGAAAAATTGCCAAATTCCTGGGCTGAATACAAGAGAAGACTAAGGCATGAAACTGGTGAAATTTCCATGGTAGAATTGGGCAAGAAAATCCAAGTTGAAGAATTGTTGTGTTCAAAGGACAAGAATGTTTCTTCTGCAAGAGACATGTCAAACAAAGCTCACGTTCTCGAACACAAATTTTCTACTCTAAGTCTGGACCACAACAAGCGCAAGCCTGGCCCACAAAGAAAAGGTACTTTTCAAAAACCAAAATCTGTTATTGGTAAAATTAAGGGAGCATGTTATGTTTGTGGTGTGTCTGGCCATATGGCAATTCATTGTAGAAAACGCAAAGATGCGAATTTTAAGAAAACAAATGTAAATTTAGTTGAAAGTAGTAAAAATGAGTTTTCTGGCACGGTGTCTGAGGTTAACTTAGTTACCAATGTGAGAGACTGGTGGGTAGATTCTGGAGCTACCAAACATGTCTGCGGAAGTAAAGACATGTTCACCTCCTATCAGACGGTAGGAGAAGGAGAAAAACTCTATATGGGTAATTCATCTGAAGCACAGGTTGCAGGAAAAGGAAAAATTTCGCTGAAGCTCTCTTCTGGGAAAATCCTCACATTGAATGAAGTTTTACACGTACCAGACATCTGCAAGAATCTCGTTTCAAGTGGTGTGCTAGATGATAAGGGATTTAAGATTGTATTTGAGTCTGGGAAAGTGTTAATCACTAAGGGAAAGGATTTTGTTGGAAAGGGCTATAAGGCTGAAGGCCTATACAAATTATCTGTAACCTCTGTTGAAGTTAATAAAGTTGATTCTTCTTATGTTGTTGTCTCATTGAATATCTGGCATGGTAGACTTGATCATGTAAATTATAATTCAATGAAAAAATTGGCAAACTATGGCTGTATTCCAAAATTAAATTTAGAATATGAACATAAATGTGAAGTTTGTGTAGAATCAAAATATGCAAAGAAGCCCTTTAAGAAAAATGTCCACAGAAATTCTAATCCCTTAGAGTTAATTCACTCAGACTTAGTTGATATGAAATCAATCCAAACCAGAGGTGGTAAAAAATGGTTTGTCACTTTCATAGATGACTCTATTAAATACTGTCATATATACTTGCTTAAAGGAAAAGATGGTGCTTTAGAAGCATTTAAATTATATAAATTAGAAGTAGAAAACCAATTGAACACCACAATTAAAACCATTAGATCTGACCGTAGGGGTGAATATGTAATCCCTATAGGAGACTTTTGTGCACAACATGGCATTATTCATGAGGTAACTCCTCCTTATTCACCACAATCTAATGGAGTGGTTGAACGGAAAAACCGAACCCCTTAAGGAGATGATGAATGCCATGTTAATCAGTTCAGGACTACCGGCGAACTTGTGGAGGGAGGCCGTCCTCTCAGCTTGCTATATCCTGAACAGAGTGCCTTAAAGGATCAGTCAAATCACCGTATGAATTACGGAAAGGAAAACAACCCTCTTAGATACCTCAAAGTGTGGGGGTGTTTAGCCAAGGTCTCTATTCCTCCACCTAAGAGGACTAAAATAGGACCTAAAACAGTTAATTGTGTCTTCATAGGATATCCCGAACACACCACTGCTTATAGGTTTATGGTTGTGAGTTCTGAAAACTCAGAAATTGGTGTGAACACCATTATGGAATCTAGGGATGCTACAGTTTTTAAAAATGTGTTTCCGTTGAAATCTGAATCTCGCATGAAATGTGATGATCCCCTAGATGTCCCTTCTTCTAGCCATATTTTACCTATAGAAGAAGATGAACCTGTTTATGAACCTAGAAGAGGCAAAAGACTTAGAATAGAAAAATCTTTTGGCCAAACTTCATAACCAGTTTAGTTGAAACTGATCCACAAACCTATAAAGAGGCCATGACTTCGTCTGAAGCTCCATGGTGGAAAGAATCCGCTATTAATGAGATGGATTCTATTGTTCAGAATGAAACCTGGGAGATAGTAGATTTACCTTCAGGGTGCAAACCCATAGGTTGTAAATAGATCTTCAAGAGAAAATCGTAAGGTAGATGGAACTGTGGAAAAGTATAAAGCTAGACTAGTAGCTAAGGGCTATAATCAAATAGAAGGTGTAGATTTCTTTGACACTTATTCACCTGTCACTAGAATTACTTCCATTAGGATGCTAATTGCAATCGCTGGAATTCATAACCTAAAAATACATCAAATGGATGTAAAAACTGCGTTCCTAAATGGTGAATTAGATGAACAAATTTATATGGACCAACCCGAAGGCTTTGTAGTGAAGGGTTATGAAAAAAAAGTGTGTAGACTTAAAAAGTCTTTATATGGCTTGAAACAAGCACCGAAACAATGGCATGAAAAATTTGATCATGTAATGTTCTCTAGTGGATTTAAAATAAATGAAGCTGACAAATGTGTGTACAATAAATCTATCAATGATGCATGTGTGATTGTATGCTTGTATGTTGATGATATGCTTATACTAGGTACAACCTTAGAAATCATTAATTCCACTAAGAACATGTTGAGTGAGAACTTTGACATGAAAGACTTAGGTCCTGCTGATGTAATCCTGGGATGAAAATTAGAAAGGAGTCTAATGGATTCAGTCTTAGTGAATCCCATTATGTTGAATCAGTTCTTAAGAAATTTAACCAGTTTGATAGTAAACCAGCAAGTACTCAATTTGACCCTTCTTGCAAACTCAAGAAAAACAAAGACAATGGAGTCTCGCAACTTGAATATTCACGTGTCATAGGAAGTCTGATGTATTTAATGAACTGCACAAGACCAGACATTGCCTATGCTGTGAGTAAACTAAGTAGGTATACCTGTAATCCGGGACATGAGCATTGGGATGCACTTTTAGAGTGTTGAGGTATCTTAAATACACTTTAAACTACCGTTTGAGTTATGGAAGACACCCCGCTGTTCTTGAAGGATACTGTGATGCAAATTGGATAGCAGACTCAGAGGAGTCTAAGTCTACGAGTGGATACGTATTCACTCTAGGCTATGGATCAGTGTCTTGGAAGAGTTCCAAACAGACCTGTATCGCTCGATCCACTATGGAATCCGAGTTTATTGCGTTAGATAAAGCAGGAGAGGAAGCCGCTTGTCTAAGATGCTTTTTAGAAGACATTCCTCTCTGGCATAGGCCTGTTCCAGCTATATCTATACATTGTGATAGTCAAGCTACAATAGCTAATGCTAAAAACAGCAACTATAATGGAAAATCTATTCATATTAGGAGAAGACATAATTCTCTAAAACAACTAATCTCAAATGGCGTTATTTCTGTTGACTTTTTGTGAGGTCTAAGGAGAATATCGCGGACCCTTTAACGAAAGGATTTTCCAAGGAGATAGTTAGTAATGCATCGAGGGGGATGGGACTTAAGCTCATAAATTAAAACTTGCCATGAAGGTTACTCAACCTTGCTGATTGGAGATCCCAAGATCAAGGTTTTGAATGAGACAACTAATTTTTGGCGGGGAAAAATTAAACACTATCAGGGAATTATTTTCTCTGTCCCTTCCCTATGGTGTAGACGTGATAGTGTGACTGCATGTGAGGATGACTTATAGTAAAGTCTTAATGAGTTCTATAGTTTCAATTTAAGATTGAAATGGGGTGTAGCAGTTAACACTCTTGATAGAACTCACCTATCTGAATGAGGAAGTGGTCACTTCCTATGAGAATTGAGTTGATTCTCTAGAGCATTCTGAGAAACGGGATATGTCCAGGGCCAAAACGGACACAACAGCGTGAACTTAACAGCACTCTTGAGAGATATCTCGCGTAAGGAGCTATTGATGAATTATACCAAACTATGGCAGTTCAAGACATCACGTTCACTGTCCATCAAGTAGTTACGGTACTTCTCACTAAGCATAGGTTCAATTCCTTATGGACACCTATTGCTTAAGAGGTATTTCTCGTTTTCCGGTTTTCTGATTTATCGCTTTCTTCATTCATGTGGGGGATTGTTAGAATTAAAAATGGATTTGTTACTTAAAATTAATTTTGTTACTTAATATATCTTAAAGGGACCTAGGGTCACTAGTCAAAACTTGGGGTGGAAATAACAAAGTCATTCATTTTCACTTCTTAATGAATGAGAAACCTTTAGTTTGTCCCATATTGGGCAAACCAAGGAGGAAGTTTATCCTTATTACCACAAACGTTTTATATAAGGAAAAAAAACTAGTGGATTGGATATGGACTTAGGAAATGGACTAGTGGGCAAATGCACACATGTGCGGTGCTTCGCCCCGAAGCACCGCGGGTCGCAGGCTTGCGGAGCTTGCATGAGCCTTGGCGTGAGCCTTGGTGCGATCCTTGGCGTGAGACTTGGTGCGAGCCTTGGCGTGAGCCTTGGTGCGAGCCTTGGCGTGAGCCTTGGTGCGAGCCTCGGCGAGAGCTCGGCGTGCGCCTGCGAGTGCATACGTGTACCCATCAAAGATCCAACGGTTTTATATTTTAATTCTATACATTAAATATTTGACCGTTTTGTATTTATAAAATTAAATCAGGTTTAATAAACAAGATCTTTTAATTAAATATCTCGAATTAAATATGTTGAATTAAATGAATTTTGACCGTTTGAAAAATCAACAGTCTTCTTCTCCTATAAAAGAAAAACAAAAATCAGATTTTCACTTTCCCCAGACGCAACTACTATCCTGTCGTCTTTTCCCCTCTTCCTGCTTTGTTTTGAGCACGTAGATAAAAAAAATTTCTTTCTTATTCTGCTATTAAGTTCGCAACGGGCCAACGAGTTTTTGCTAGTTGGGTTGGTATCATGTGGTTTTATCTTGGATTCGATTTTTCCTCACTAGGGGTATAGCAACACTCTTTCTAGAGGTGTACCCGACAAATATCGAGTTAAGGGCAATCTGTTGAACAGGTGACTCCATCTTCTGTGTGTGTATGATTTTTTGAAGTGTGTTGTTTTGTTCTAACGATTAATCTCTTTCAAGTTTTTTTTTGGTTTGCTTACTGTTACAGGAATATTCTCCAACACTTGGTATGTGTTGGAATTGCTAGTTGCTCCTGCCAGTCACTACTATAGTTAGAACTACCGAGCAAAGACTAGTATGGCCTTAGCCTTTACTTATGCTTCCTATGCCCACGCCAACAACAAGTTCTTGGCCCAAGATCGATTCCTTGAAAGAATGAAGAGGAAGAATCTTGCCATTCCCTCTTGCTTGGCCTATGCCACTTATGAAGTGATGGATAATTTTTTCCTCGGTTACCCTTAGATACGGCACCGTTCTGTGAGTCCCTAGCATCATTTTATCCAAGTAGTCGGCATACTTATCTGTAGAAAGCGCTCTACCTTGTGGATAAAAAACAAAGGCTCTGACTTGATGTCGTTTGGCCAAGAGGGACTATCTTGAATAACCATCATATAGGAGCGCTTCCTCTATTTTCTTGTCTATTTTGAGGTGGGTATCCACTTTGGAATAGTGCATCAATAGTGTCTAACAGCACAAAAGAGTGAAATTTGGGACTCGAAAGAGCATCGCTAAAGCACACAGCTAATGGCTCAAAGCCATCACCTGTCACAAGCTGAAACTTGAGTTGAGGCGAGAGCAGCCTAGATTTATCGGTATGGACTTCAATCTGGCTCTTGAACGGGATCTTAATGAAAGAAAAGGACTAGATAAGTTAGATCGGGACAGGAAGAAATACAGAAATAGGAAAGCTTGCGTCGGCCTCTTTAGAGGCAGAAGCGAATAATAAAGAAAGGAATGAAACAAGCGGACGATACACGAGGACGAGATTGGATGGGAGAGCTCTGGGTTCTATTAATTGAATCTCATTTAGTAGTCTAGCATCTTAAGCATATATATATTACAATTCCATATGGAATCAAGAGTAACCGCATAGCTGTGATACTCAATCAAAGGTTTTGGCATCCACAGATTATGCAGCTATCTTTTGTTATTGGTCCATTAAGATTTTCATGACTCCAAACCATCTAAAGAAACTAAAATGCATGATCCTGAATCGACTCCATCCATTTCAGAAGGTGAAGGAAAAATTACCATGCTCTTCCAGAAAAAGTCAGTGGTAAAACCTGCTAAATCGTCTAGACATGCAGTTTCGTCTAATAGCCCATGGTACGGTCCTGACCGAATTAAATACTTAGGGCCCTTCTCAGGTGAGTCTCCATTTTACTCACACGTAACAGTGTTAAATTCGGTGAAGCCGTTTGGTTCAAAGCTGGAGCACCGATTTTCAGTGAGGGTGGATTGGACTACCAAGGGAACTCAAGTTTAGTACATGCTGAAAGCATTTTAGTTATTTGAGCTACACAAGTTATCTTGATGGAGCAGTCGAAGGTTACCATGTTGCCGGTGGACCACTTGGTGAGATTGTCAACCCACTTGGATTTGCCGATGATCTAGAGGCTTTTGCCGAGTTGAAGGTGAAGGAGATTAAAAAGGGAAGATTGCAAATTTTTCCATGTTCGGATACTTTGTTCAAGCAGTTGTGACCGGTAAAGGATCTCTGGAGATCTTTGCTGATCATCTTGTTGATCCTGTTAGAAACAACGCTTGGGCTTTCGCGTGTCAACTTTTCCCATAAAAACTGATGTAAATATCTACCTAGCATCATTCATTCGTGACTTGGGTTGTTCTGATCTGATCCAATTAAATACAGTTTGTGACACCATTTAATTGAATTTCTACACATTCATTTCACTTGCACGGTGCAGGATGGAACTATACAGTCTAGCTCTGTCAACTACGGTCATGTATACCAAACTATAATATTGAATTTTTTAGGGTTTAAAAATACTAACTTTGATCATAAAATTAGATACTAAAATATGAATAACTTTATTATAATTAGGATAATTTTCTGTCTGTTAAAACCATACACCTATCTTTTCTTATGAATATAAGTCATCAGAATGCGTCTAATAATCTTCTAATGCTAGTGGGAGGGAACTACTACTACTGTTTTCATATGAAAGCAAGTTATATTCGTTCTTCCGTTGCGGCTTTTGTAGATGCAACCACTTATGGATACTACTGTTTTCATATGAAAGCAAGTTATATTCGTTCTTCCGTTGCGGCTTTTTTAGATGCAACCACTTATGGATACCATGATGTACCTGCTATGGTGAGAAGAACACTTGGCAACTTAGTTCTTATCCTTGAGGACAAGGATGTTTTTAAGGAGTGGGGAGTGTCATGTACCTGCTATGGTGAGAAGAGGGTGTCCCTATATCATATCATTTAGTATTTAGTGAAGATAGTTAGTATTAATAGTTAGTTATCTTTAGTAGTAGTAAATGTAATTTGTAATGGATGGTTGAGATGTAACCATGTGAGAGCCTAGTGATCGTTAGATCTAGTTGGGGAAACCTAGCTATAAAAGAATAGGTACTAGCAAATCCAATTTCCTTGGTGGGCTGTCTTGCTAGCATGTGCCCTTGCCTTTTTCTTCACTCTTCCTATTGGAATGATACGCGCCACACAAATCAGGTATGCTTACATGATGATTGGTCTGGGTACTGTCATAAGTTTATTTGCTGATAAAATGTGTATCTGATATACTCTTATTCGTAAGTACAATCATCAGCCTTGAGTGTCATATTAGAGTATATCATTGGCTACATTTACCCGGCGCGCCCTGTTGCTAATATGTGCTCCAAGGCGTATGGGATCAGCAGTATGGAACAGGGTCTTGTATTTTTGGAAGACTTCAAACTTGGACACTACATGAAAATCCCCCCCAGAACAAGTTTCATAGCTCAGGTAAATAATTCATCAGTAATTTCCTTTAGTGTGTATTTGATCATGCGCCCTTCCTCACTCAAAGATACGATGGTAATCAGGTCGTGGGAACTCTGGTATCTGCAGTGATCCACTTAGGAACAGCATGGTGGGTCATGGAAATGATACCCGACATTTGTGATAGAGCATTACTACATGCAGGCAGCCCATGGACTTGCGCATATGAACATGTGTTTTATGATTCATCGGTTATCTGGGGATTGGTTGGGCCTCGACGCATATTTGGAGATTTGGGTTCATATTCGGCCATCAACTGGTTCTTCTTAGCCGGTGCCATAGCTCCTCTACTAGTTTGGCTAGCACACAAGGCCTTCCCAAGCCAGCAATGGATCCGACTCATCACCATGCCTGTGCTTTTAGGCATCATGGTAAACATGCCCCCAGCTACCGCTGTAAATTACACGAGCTGGATTGTTGTTGCATTCCTGAGTGGATATGTCGCATATAGGTACCATCGTAATTGGTGGAAGCGTCATAACTATGTTCTTTCTGGAGCACTTGATGCCGGTCTAGCCTTCATGGCAGTGTTGCTTCACATATTCCTTGGGTTGAACCATATCAGACTTGATTGGTGGGGTAGCAGCTCAGATGGTTGCTCCTTGGCTTCTTGTCCTACTGCTCCATGCATTTTGCTCGATCATTGCCCAATCCTTTAATCGATTCCATTTGTATTTGCATTGACAATCTCTTTCAATGTTTGTAAAATGTTATAAAAAATGTGTAATCAAATATCTGACTTACCAAAACTTCAAGCTCCTAAAACATTGTGAAAAATGTGAGTCTACATACATAATTGGATGAGTCAATTCTATGCCTGTGTCAGGTTGTAGAGCATCCAGTTTTACATGCTCCAACACTACATAGCACCTGTGTTCCCCATGACTAACGCAATTCCTTCATACCTCAAGTACTAGGGGTTGTAGACAGTAGGATCCACACTTAAAATCCTAAGTAAACCAATGTGAAAACGAAGCAATCGAAATTTATAACAGTGATATGATATTACATTGTTCTCCTAGATTTTGGATCTTCTGCTAACGAAATAATACTTCTCCTGAGCTATTCCTGGTTCTGGTGACGACGTAAACCTCCCACCACAAGCAACTTCAAGAAAGAGAGTTCCAAATGCATATTCGTCAGCCTTAGGAGCAGTGCATATTGCAGATCACAAGTAGTTTTGCTTTTCTGAGGCAACAACTAGGGCCTCGCACAATATCAGCATTCAGCTGGATCATTGACTTCTTAATTTGTACCTTGCTGCTCAATAATCTCAAGTTTTAGATATTTATCTTTCAACTGAACCAATTAAGAAATGCTGCCACTAATCGATGGAGTCTCCCTCTTCGTTAACAGCCAAGTCACATTGATAGCTGCAATGAAATATGCTTGTATAAATAACAAAGCAAACACAAGCATATCCTCCATCACAACAAAAAGGAAAGGCTTTCACTTCATGCATAAATAGCGGACGACCAACGTGAACCAGTGACAAATGAATCGTTAAAAAACTCGTACGAAAAAGCTGCAAAAATTAACTAGAATACTGTTTTGATTCAAATGGGAAAGGGATATAAGCACAAGCAGGTAAAAAGTTGTTAACAGCAACTTAACAAACCAAAATCCATAATAAGTTTTCAATTAACTAAACAACCCAACCTCTTCTTGCCACCGCCTGTCAAGCACCCAGGTTTGCAACTGGATGCTCAACAGAACAAAGACAACAAAAGATAGAACACTGCAACGATAGCTAATCAAATCAAACGAAAAACAAAACCGACTCCTAAAGAAAACAAGACAAGCCCCTTCTGCAAAACCTCTTCGCACCATCCCTGTACTTACTGGAGTACTTTACTTTTTCTTGACAGCAGACTTGGTAACCTTGGCTCATGTTGGATCTTTCTTCTCAACTTCCTTGATGACACCAACAGCAACTGTCTGCCTCATGTCCCTAACAGCGAAACGTCCAAGAGGTGGGTACTGAGAGAAAACAACCATGGGCTTGGTTGGAAGCATCTTGATAATACCAGCATCACCATTCTTCAAGAACTTGGGCTCCTTCTCAAGCTCCTTTCCAGATATTCTATCAATCTTGGTGAGGATCTCGGCGAACTTAACAGCAATGTGAGATGTGTGACAGTCAAGAACTGGGGCATAACCGTTACCGATCTGACCAGGATGGTTCATGATGATGACCTGGGAGGTGAAGTTGGCAGCTTCCCTGGCAGGGTCATCCTTGGAGTTGGAGGCGACGAAACCACGCTTGAGATCCTTCAATGCAACATTATTGACATTGAACCCAACACTGTCACCTGGAAGTGCTTCTTGGAGAGCCTCGTAGTGCATCTCCACAGACTTAACTTCAGTGGTCAACCCAGTGGGTCCAAAGGTGACAGCCATACCAGGCTTGATGAATCCAGTTTTAACACGTCCCACTGGCACAGTTCCAATACCTCCAATCTTGTAAACATCCTGAAGAGGAAGACGTAGGGGCTTGTCTGAGGGTCTCTTTGGCTCAGAGATGTTGTCAAGAGCCTCAAGGAGAGTTGGTCCCTTGTACCAGTCGGTTGGTTGACCTCTCAATCATGTTGTCACCCTCAAATCCATAGATGGGAACGAAGGCAATTTTGTCTGGGTTGTACCCAACCTTCTTCAAGTATGATGAGACCTCCTTCACAATTTCATCGTACCTGGCCTTTGAGTACTTGGGGGTGGTGGCATCCTTCTACAAACGCAAGTACAGAATAACAGTTAGAAACAGAAAGAATATGCAGATTCAGAGAAATAAGATAACAAAGACAGAAATAGAAATGGGAGAAAATTATACCTTGTTACAACAACAGATCATCTGCTTGACACCGAGGGTGAAAGCAAGAAGTGCGTGCTCACGAGTCTGTCCATCCTTTGAGATACCAGCCTCAAAACCTCCAATGGTAGAGTCAATAATGAGGACAGCACAATCAGCCTGAGAAGTACCAGTAATCATGTTTTTTATAAAGTCACGATGTCCAGGAGCATCAATAACTGTGCAGTAGTACTTGGTGGTCTCAAACTTCCACAAGGCAATATCGATGGTAATACCACGCTCACGTTCAGCCTTAAGCTTGTCAAGAACCCATGCGTACTTGAATGATCTCTTGTTCATCTCAGCAACCTCCTTCTTGAATCTTTCAATAACACGCTTGTCAATACCTCCAAGCTTGTAGATCAAATGACCAGTGGTGGTCGATTTTCCAGAGTCCACATGTCCAATGACAACAATGTTGATATGAACCTTCTCTTTACCCATATTGAATTCTCAGCAAATAATTGTACAACATATCAACAAACCAAACAAATTAAACAAACAAGTTGACTAGGGTATCTACAGAAAATAATATCAGCAATAAGTCACAGATACAAGATAATCTTAACAATGTCTATAGTAGAACATGATATTTCACACAAGCAGTTTAGCCAAATTCATATACAAAGCCAAACACAACATAGGACCGTTTCTTATTACTGAAAGGATTGGAAAGGTCGCATATTGCCTTGCATTACCGGAGAGGTTAACTGGAGTTCATAATGTGTTTCACATATCTATGCTTCAAAAGAATGTGCGGGATGCAGATCAGCACTCGGTAATAGACTACCATGATCTAGAGTTACAGAAAGATGCATTTCACGAGGAAAAGCCATATAAAATTATTGATCGCGGAGACGGAGAGCATGTCCTTCGAAGGAAGACCATTCCGATGGTTAAAATTCAATGGCGCCATCACAACGACAAGGAAGTCACTTGGGAGCGCGAAGAAAACATTATGACTCATTACCCTGATCTCTTCGATAATCTGGTGAGTACAACTTAATTTTGAGGACGAAATCCTTTTCTTTTTAGGGAGGGAGATTGGCATACCCCTTATCCTAAGAATTCATGTTCTCTAGTAACAACCTTGTTTAGGTATATATGTACTCGTATCCACTCAAAATAGTTATATGTGTGAGATTTTTGAGGTTTACGTGGAAGAAAATCTCAGTGGTTTAGGAAAGTTGACCAAGAATATTTATTAGAAGATAAGGGTTATTGTCCTGCACATAAGAACTCACAAGAGAAATAGCCGCCTAAAGTATTTTCCTCTATTTTCTTAGCTTCCAAGAGAGAAATTTTGAAGAAGAAGGGAGACGGATTTAAAAAGCCTAATTGAAGTTTATAGAGAAATCGTCGTAACAGCGAAACAGGTAGATTTTCTAACTCTTATGCTCTTATTTGTATGGTCGAATAATTTCTATGGGACCTTTCCCTTTTAAAAGAGAAAGAAGAAAGAAGAAAGAGGATCCAGGTTAGAAATTTGTCTTGTAGAGACTACATTGTTACGTACAGGGAGGGAGGGCTAATGAATACCCTTAATAACAACTTTTGTGTATTTTTATTGTGAACTAATATAGTTAATCAACATGTTAGTGATGTTTAAATCGTGTTGATGCTCAGGTTACTTGGATAATCTAGTTGCTTAGGCTTACTTCTAGTGTTTAAATGCTCATGTATATAAAAGTTACCCATGGCTATGTTTGGTATACAGAAATATTGTGTAGTTATTAGCTTTATACTAAATTAGGCTTACCTAATGTTGAAGTCCATAGGCCTAACTAGCCTCGAAAACGATTTACAAGTTTAGGGTTGCCCAAGACTTATACACTGCAGGATATTTAGTTTCTCATACAATGTGGGACTAATCTCAACACGCTCCCTCACGTGTAGCCTCGTTGGGTCTAACACGTGGACAATCAATCGGGTAACCTCGTTGGGTTCGATTGTCAATTCCCAACAGTAAATTCTCCTAGGTAGTTTAATTTTTTTTGATGATTATTTACGGTTGGATTCGATTGTCAATTCTCAACCGTTAATTCTCCTATGTAGTTGAACTTGTTTTGTGTTGATTCTTTACGGTTGGGTTTTTGTTTGTTTGAATGACCCTATTTACTTTAAATCTAGTAAAATTGAATGAATAAGTTTAAAAATTCGATTTTTAAACCCAAATTTGGAGTGAAAGGAAATACAAAAATAAGGGTTCAGGAACATTTACGGTTGGGTTGGGACTCAAAAACCCAACCGTAAAACTAAGAGAAAAAATGACAGGTTTACGACTGGGAATCAAAAATCGAACCCAAACGTAACTGGTGCAACAAATACCTGTGCACATAATGCGTTACGGTTGGGTCCTATGCTAAAACCCAACCGCAAAACTGTTACGATTGATTGTTCCAAAATCCAAAAACGGTTACGGTTAGATCAGGATAAACACCTAAACATAATTGTAAGTTACGGTTGGGTACGATGCTGAAAACCCAACCGTAAAATTGTTACGATTTGGTTTTTCGCCATGAAAGTACGGTTACGGTTTGGTTGGGATGAACACCTAACCGTAAATGTTATCAACATTTGTTAGCAGATTTAATATTGCTTTAGAAGTAAACCTTTTGTGTCGTCTTGAACCTGACTTCAGTTTGTAGGTTCCGGTTGTTGTTTGGCCTTCTCATCCTCAAGCTTTCTTAATGACGTGGAACTTAAATTTTCCCCTGTGGATTCTTCGGAGAGTAGATCGACTACTTCAACCTAAACGAGTAACGTTTTGAAAAAAATTAGGTCCCTTGTGTCAAAGTTGTATGTGGTATAAAAATAACAATGCAATATCCCATAAAACCCCTTGAGAGGAATGTGGATATCCGACCTTCAATTGTGGTAGGCCTTTCTCATCTCTCTTCTTGTTTACAGATAATCCACCTGGTAACGTCTCATTGCTGCCAATCAATCAAATTGATGAGATCTCCTTACAAGGCATGCTAAAATTGTTTCCACTCAAGGATATTTCAGCATTAAGCCATGCTAAATTGTCATTGACCTGAGCAAATGAGAATGATTTCTTCTAATTTCTACGTTATAACTAAGGTCTTACTCGAATCCAATTCAAGTTCCATCCACCTCAAGAAAAAGATGAAGAGAGTATACAGACTTAGTCTGATCTAGAAGGAGAAAATTCCAAGTTATAAAAGTAGAGTCCTACATGCTTCAATATCCATACCACCTAGATAACAGATTAACAGCTGATATAAAAGTCTTGGTTGGTACAAACCTTACTAAAATTGCATCCAAATTTTCATCTTCGATTGAAGTCCCATAAGGATCCTCAATTGGTTCAGCTTGAACCGTCATCTCGGGTTTAATAGACTGAGACGTTTTGCAGGAAATTCAGTGAGAGAAAAAAGATGAATGTCATAAAAAGAGAAGCCAAAGCATTAAGAGGTCTAACCATCAACAAGCTTATGTACCATTTCAATTTAAGCTAAAATCATACTTAATAGATTGATAAAGGCCTTGAGAAGATAGCCCATACAATAGAGCTGCTGACCAGTAAAAGGTTTTAAATTGATTTCAGTAGCTACGTCTATTTAAGGCCTTGAATGGCTCATTTGCAAGGCAATCTAGTCAAGACTCAAGAGTTTCAGATAAGCATTGACTTTGACATTTGCTTGCATATGTTGAAAATGCAGTTTGCACTTTTATGATATGTACCCAAGTAAGTTATAAGCAAAAAACTTATATGCAACATAAAAGGTTTTGTACCTTGATGTAGTCTTCAACATTTCGCATCCTAATCTCGATGGGTTCTATTAGATGTGCAAATTGTAAAGAGGAAACAAGACGTAAGTTCTCAGTCTTCTAAATTCAAACTCATTAAACTTGTTCAGTTCTAGTGTACAAGTATGTCTTGGCGAATAGATGATATGAAGAACATCATCCTCTGATTAAATTCAACCCCAACATAGGGATGCATTTCTATGCAGAAAGTGCTTTTTGAACAATGGCAAACCAAAATTATGCAGATAGTAGCTAACCAACCAAGCAGAGAACAGGAAATGTATAGTAATCAACTTAACTTATCATGACTTAGCTTAAAAAAACAACTTAACTTATTATATGTACCCTCAAAAGAGGAAAGGCGTAATTCTAAGAGCTTATACAAAATAAATCAATTGCAATTAAATATAACCAACTTAGAGTCTTAGATTATAGTTCATCTATCCATTCTTAAAGTCGAAAACACTACCCACGGTTACAAGAAGCATTCAACTCTTCAAGCATTACCAAAAACAAATCTAAGGCATTGATAATCCAATATAAACGGAAAACACCCCACACATTGAATAATAATAAATAAATAATTATAAATCAGACTTGAAACTTGAGTTTTAAATTTTTGATGCTCCACTATATTGATAACAAAATCCATGAGATCGATTGTGAAATCCCTTGAATCATCGTTGAATATGGAGAATGTGACAAAGATGTCTGAAATACATTTGAAAAACAATTTGTGAATATGGAAGTCCGATCTGATTTTATGGACAGTTCTGGCATAAACAGATACAATAAGATAATAATAATGATAAGAAGAAGATGGAAGAATACTTGTTTCTTACTTAACATGGGTCCATCACAAACACCAATTACAACTCGACTGCTAGCTAATTCAGCTGCTGCCTTAAGAAAGAGATGATGACCGTCATGTAATCTATCAAAAGTTCCATCAAGAACAAATGATTCATATGAATTGGGGGAAGGTGATGTTGTTTCTAATTCAACAAGATTATTCTTCATCTCCATTTTGTAATTTTTACTTATTTGTGAGGAAGTCAAAATGAGGAAAGTGCAACGACCTGTTTGGATATGGTCAGAGAGAAATACACTAAAAATAAGCAAATCAGGGAAAGATTGGAAAGTTTGAAGAAAGGACATAGATTACTGTTAGTTTGCCTAAAGTCTTTAGTCAAAGTTATCTCTACCCAAATGCCCTCTTGAATTCTTAGCAATTAACTGTACAACATATCCACAAACCAAACAAATTAAACAACCAAGTTAACTAGGGCGTCTAAAGAAAATAATACTAACCAAAAATTAGCAGTAGTTCACAGATACAAGATAATCCTAACAACGTAAAGTAGGATACGATCTTTCACAAAAACAGTTCAAATAAATTCATACATAAAGCCTTCCAAAACATATGCCAGATCGCATGATGACACATTCACCAAAGCTTGAATTAACTATTTACAGAACAACACAGTGTGGAATTGTATAATAGAGGAAGGTACCACCAGAACACACATACGAAATAAGTAAAACAAACAATTTGACAAGGATGTCTCCCAAAAATATTATTTACTAACAAAATCACTAGCAAAAGCTATAAAAAAGACATTAATCGTGATACACAAAAACATCTGAACTCATGTTGTCAAAAAACATATGAAATCATGTTAACAAGAAACATATGAAATCAGGATATAAAAATACAAAACACTAAATCATGTAATCTAACAAACATAATCTACATCTCATAAGCAGTATCGAACAAACAATCACATCAAAGTCAAACCGCAAGAGAAAACATTGATCGTTAAACAGTTTATAGATCTAAATTCACTAGTAACAAAAAATTACATATTATTCACTAAACATGATACTAATCTTACTTACAAACCTTAATCAAATCATACAAAAGCATCATAGAATTCCTAAACATGATATAATGCAGATCTAAAAATAACTATTAACAGAAATCTACAAACATGATCTTCATATTGAACAACACAAAACAATCAGAGAATTATATCTACAAACATACAAGATGATAATCGAAGAAGACGAAGGATATAAACCGTAAACTCAAAAGGCGATTAGATAAGCTCCGCAGCACAGAGCCTTTTTCACAAAACTAGAGAATAGAAGAGACTGAAAAAAGGTGAGGTCTCACTCTTGAACCAACTTTCAGCATGATAAAACAAGATTAATCAGCTGAAACGATCTAAAATACCGATAAGATAAGTAGATCTAGACTTATCAAACTAAGATATATCCATTAAAATAATATTTGCTTAATCATCAATCATTTTCTCTGCAAACTACAAATCTATCAAAATTAAACACAGACATGAACCAATTTCCGATCTGAAAAAAAATCATGATTAACGAATAGAAATGCAAACAAAATCAATCTAACCATATCCTCACAATCATTTGATGATAAAGAAATAGAGAGAGGGAGGAGGGAATTACTTCTCAAGGAAAGGCTCATCAAAGAAATGGAGTCCAACAAAAATCTGTCAAAAGGAAATGACCTGCAATACAATTGAAGTTAAAATTGAAACATGGTAACTACCATTCCCCCATCGAACTAACTGCATAAAATTGCAGAGAGTTTGAGTTCAAAATCGAAAACAACCAAACACCCTAACCTCTCACAACGAAATGTTCTAGAATATTGTATTGAGTATGGACGTGTTTTTTTGGTTTTGGGATTGTCAGTTTGTCACCCACTTGGGAACCAGTTTGTTTTTCACCTGCTTACTTCTGAGTCGCGATCTAAGTTGTGCGAATCATATGTCATACCGATATTTTTTCTAAGACGAAGCAATATCTGATGCTCAAGATGTGTTATGGGAATGTAGATTCGATGTGGAAATGCAACCTTGGATAAAGTTCAGGTCACATATGGGAAAGCGCCGGAGATACAATAGGTCTAGACTCTGGTATTAAAGGTAATGAAGTTCTGAGGTTAGTAGCGGAGAAATAGCATTGACATTAATAGCACGAGTGATTAGCACAAGTGTTTGTGTATGTGTGCATGTGTAAGTGTATGAGATGTGTGCACTGTAAGCTTCTAACAGAAGCATAAATACCCATCTATCATGTAACAGAAAGTGTATCTTTTTCATTCAATCAAATATTGATCAAATCGTTCAGCAGAATTATTGTGATTCTATCATGGTAGCAGAGCTTCAGTCTCATATTTATCTGAGGGTATCGATCCTTCTTCATCATCACATTGATTCTAAAACATCAATTTCTTCATCTCAACTGTTCTTGATTCAACACACAATTCTTGAAGAAAAATGGAGTTTTTGAAGATTTGTTTTGCAAGTTGGGTTTGATCCTGATCTCTGCTGCAACGTCTTCAAACAGGATCAAGCATGATTCTCGAATTTGGAATTTGATTTTAAAACACTTGAGCTCTTGGGAATACAGGTTTGCAATTTCTTCTTCATTGAAACTTGATTCTTCTACCTCAACTGCTTAAATCAAATCAATGTTGGTAATCTCGAATCCCATTTTTGCTTACTTCAAATTTGACAACATGTGTTCAATTTCTATGTCACTCTTCAACAACATCTGGTTTCATCTTCAATCACCGATTTACATCATAATTAGGTTGTTTTTTAAACTCTAATTTCTTGATCAGAATCTACTGTTCTTGTTTCCTGATGCCAAATGGGTCTGAGCATGTTCTAATCTGCACACCAAGGTCTAGTTAGGTGAAAACTTAATGTTGTTCCACTCAATTGGATTCAGAAGTAGATTGAGAGTTTGTGGGTGAAAATTGAGACTGCACATCGTGCTTATGGTTCATTCTTCATACTTCAATCTCACATCTTATTTCAAGGCAGTCCTCACTACAGTGTTGAAGTATTTTGCGATTTCTAATGATGTTTCTATGTTTGGATGTCAAATTGGAGTTGGTGTGTGTACTGACATGCACTGCCAATCTCAGATTTGTTGGCGGTTTTGTTGGTGTTCTCAGATTTGTTGGTAGTGGCAGATATTTTGAATCAGTTCTTGTGTGAGGTGTGTGTTGGTATTGTTTGACTCAGCGTTATGTGAGTGTGTGTTCATTCATGAGTTCAGTTGTCAACCAAAGAAGCAAAGCTACAGCTCTTTCTCTAGTCTTCCTCATATTTTTTCACATGAATAATAACTTCTGAATCTCAGTGTGTGAACAAATTCTTGAACAAATTCTTATTTGTTGTTCTGATTCTTCATGTATCACAAGATATGTTGGACGACACATTCAACAAATTATTTGATAAACTGTTAGGAGTAATTGTTCACTGTTGGTGGTAATCTTAAGATTCTGAACTCAGTGTTGCCACTTTTGAATTGTTGATCTACACAAAGGGAACTGTCTTATGGAAAATTAATGGAAAGGAATCAAGTGTTCTCTGTGGCATCACATCTCACTGCTTTTACAGTTGTAGCATCATTTTTCTCGCTAAACTTTTGCTTCTCACCTTATGACACAAGGTGTTCTTGTTGCGTTTGTGTTGGGCCTGTTCACTCTTG
Organism: Papaver californicum; assembly: GCA_023531435.1. NCBI lineage: Eukaryota > Viridiplantae > Streptophyta > Magnoliopsida > Ranunculales > Papaveraceae > Papaver > Papaver californicum. The sequence goes on from JAJJMC010019642.1 coordinate 2,685,056, forward strand.
GATTGTTATTGTGCATTTTGAACCAAGTCCTGTTGAAAAGTGGCCATCACTCCTGTTGTTAGCACTGGAAACTATGGAAACTTGTGTATGCTTCTACACCATTGAATGGTTTCTAAAGGTCTGAATCTCAGAATTGTAGTCTGTAGACAAAGCTTTGTTTCGGTTTCTGATTCCAGATTATAGAGCTGGATAATGGTAATTGGAGTACAAATGTTAGTGGACATCAATATGGTCTTGTTTATGCTGGTGTTGGCTGGGTTGTATGGAGGAATACATAAGATTTGCTAGGATGGAACATTCAGAGTTGTGAGAGTTCTATCTGCCTAGGCTTTGTGGTAGAATCAGTTCCTTGTTTTGAAGTTGTCTTCTCAGTACTAATTGGAGGAATCCTTCCATTTGGAGATGTTTTTATTGAACTCTTCTTTATCCTGACCTCAATCTAGTTGATTCAATTCCACTACATTTTTGGATTCCTTTTCATCGTTTTTATTATCCTTGTCGTAACCTGCGCCGAGATCACAATTGTGTTTTGCTACTTCCAGCTTTGCAGTGAAGATTATATTTGGTGGTGGAGATCATACTTAACTTCAGCTTCGCCTTGTTGATACCCATTCTCTCATCATAGTGAGGATTTGATTCTGGATCCACCTCCAGTTCAGGCTTCAGAATTTGGAATGCATCATTTTTTTGTTTGTTGATCTTGACCTTTAAGGTGATGAGATTAGTCAACTTTGGCTGGTTAACCACATTTCCATGTTCATCTACTTCTCTACCATGTGCATCTAGACGTAGAACATGAGCTTTTGGTGTTTTTTGTTGAATAGCAACCTCAACTGGCATCTGCCCAGGGAACATGTTCATGAGATGAGCAAATTATGGATCCTGGTGAAATCCCATCTTCGCAGCAAGTTCTTGTGCTCTCTCTACCGCCTCAATGTTGGGTACATTTGCAAGTCCAGGAAGTGTATCGAGCCTGTTGAGGAGTGTTTGAGGGATGCTAAGATGGACAAGAATAGTGTTCATGATGTTGTTCTATTTGCACAAGTGTTTGAGTATGTGTGCATGTGGAGTCAATCTCAAATGGCCTCTCCAAGCCCCCTTGAGCTTGCGGGAGGGTAATAGCACGAGTGATTAGCACAAGTGTTTATGTATGTGTGCATGTGTAAGTGTGTGAGATGTGTGCACTGTAAGCTTCTAACAGAAGCATAAATACCCATCTATCATGTAACAGAAAATGTATCTTTTTCATTCAATCAAATATTGATCAAATCGTTCAGCAGCTCCAATGTAGAATTATTGTGATTCTATCAGACATTACATGCATTTCAAACAAGCTGAATTAAGACTATAAAATTTCTTTCAAGGTAACTTTGAAGAATGAAGACGTATTGATTAAGCAATGAAGACTATCTTTTCAACCATTTATTTTGACTGTTGAAGTAATTAGAATATTTAACCAAATCAAAAGCTTCTTATAAACAATGAGACCAACGTTAACAGAGAGAAAAGAAACAAACTTCTAATTTGTTTTGGTGTATTTCTGATTCTCTATGAAAAAAAATTAAAAATAAATAAATAAGATTATAAAATTATGGGTCATGTGTTGGGGATGCATCTTCGGCTCCAGAGTTAGGTTTATCATTCTTGTTGGCCTGTTGTCACGGGCTAAGATTTTGGACTAGACCGTGCGGTGCTTGAACTCTTCAAGTAAGCCTAAAAGAACTCAAAGAGATAAGAGACTTAGAGATTTTAAGTGGGAGAGTATTTGATTATTGAAGAGAGAGAGTAATACAATGCTTAGATAGCTTGTTGGTGGATCATTTGAGCAAATGAGCTCTCCACCTTATATAGTGTGCTATGGAGGATTCTAGAATATGTTCTAGAATCATCATCTTCTAGAGTACTCTACCACTATATAATAAAATATTATATATACAAGAACATTCTAGTATGTTGTGGACTTCCTTAATCTTCTAGGTCCTTCCAATGGACCTAGACTCTTGTCATGGGCCAACCCAATATGTGGGAAAATGGTGGGTCGTGACATTCTCCCCCACCTATTCTCGTGACGTCCTCGTCGCGGCTTGATTGTGAAATTGGTCGATCGCATCCTTGAATTTCCAGAGAGACGCTTCGGGCTCCCATGTTCCTTCTTGTATGGATGCATATTTCCATTTCACTAAGTATTCTTTGCAACGCGGAACACCATTCTTTCGAACAATCCTTTCGGCTAATATCTCGTCTATAACTTTGTCGAAGGAAGTTGCAATCATCGGTGGTGCGCGGATTGATACTCCCCGACTCTCGTCTTCCTCGTCTTTGTTGAATGTCTTTAAGTTGCTAACGTGGAAGACGGATGGATTTTCATCTTTGATGGAAGCTCCACTCGGTAAGAAGCTTTGCCCACTTTGGCTAGTACTTCAAACGGCCCTTCGTACTTGCGTAGTAAGCCTTTGTGTAGAGGCCGGGTGTACTTGAATTGTTGGGGCAAAAGGTTGACAAATACCATATCGCCAACTTGGAACTCCACATGTCGCCTCTTCTGATCGGCCCACTTCTTCATCTTCTTGACAGCTTTTATCAATTGGACGTGTGCTAAGTCCATTTGTTGCTGCCAATCCTTCGCGGTCTTGTATGCTCCGGGGCTAGCACCTGCATAAGAAGTGGCCAAGGTACTTGGCGTCAAGGGCTGTTGTCCGGTTGCGAGCTCAAATGGGTTCTTCCCTGTAGACTCCGAACGTTGTAAGTTGTAGGAGAATTGAGTTATATCGAGCAACCTAAACCAATCTAGCTGATTAGCACTAACATAGTGCCTAATGTAAAGCTCCAACAAAGCATTCACCCGCTCGGTTTGCCCATCGGATTGAGGGTGGAAGCTTGTTGAGAAATTCAGCTCAGTACCCATCAGCTTGAAGAGCTCCGTCCAGAATTTTCCCGTGAAGCGAACGTCTCGATCGCTCACAATGTTCTTTGGAACTCCCTAATAATTCACCACATTTTTGAAGAAGAGTTTGGCCGTCTCCTCTGTCGTACAACCGGGTGTGGCTGCTGCGAATGTCGCATATTTGGTGAACCTGTCCACCACCACCATTATTGTACCAAACCCATCTGACTTGGGCAAGCATGTGATGAAGTCCATTGAGACGCTCTCCCATGGTCTCTCCGGAATAAGAAGCGGCTCTAGCAGTCCGACGGGCTGCTTTTGTACAATCTTGTCTTGCTGGCACACAAGACATGTCCGCACATAGGTTTCTATGTCATCACGGAGTTGTGGCCAGAAGAACTTCTCATGCACAAGGGCTAATGTGCGATGAGTGCCGGGGTGACCTGCCCACTGTGAATCATGGCACTCCTTGATGATCTCTCTTTGCAAGTTATCCCACCGCGGCACGTAGACCCTTCGTCCTGAAGTTAACAGCAAGTCGTCTTCGATCCAAAACTTCCTCATCTTGCCGGCTTTGGTGAATTCTACCATACTCTTTGTCGTTGGATCCTTGCTTAATCCTTCCTTCACACGGTCTATTACCATGCTGTTGGCTTGCGTGAGATTGGCGAACTCTGCTTTTCGGCTAAGTGAATCTGCGACCACATTCCCTTTGCCCGGCTTGTACTCGAGATCATAGTCGAATTCCGCAAGGAAGTCTTGCCACCTGGATTGCTTCGGGCTTAACTTTTTTTGAGTTTGGAAGTAGTTCGTGCTACGTTGTCCGTCTTGACTATGAAATTTGATCCGAGAAGGTAGTGTCTCCATACTCGCAAGCAATGAACTACCGCTATCATCTCCTTCTCTTGAACGGTGTACCTCTTCTCGGTATCGTTCATCTTGCGACTTTCGAACGCAATAGGGTGTCCATTTTGCATTAACATTCCTCCTATTGCAAATCCGAAGCATCGGTGTGCACCTCGAATGGGAGACTTGGGTTGGGTAGCTTCAAGACTGGCTCTTCGACCACCGCCTGTTTTAGCTCCTTGAATGCTTCTTGGCATCGGGTCGTCCATTCTCAAGCTCGCCCTTTTTTCAGCAAGTCTGCCAACGGGGCTGCCTTCCTCGAGTATCCTAGGATGAACCTTCTGTAGTAGTTGATGAGGCCTAGGAACGATCGCAGCTCCGGCACTTTGGTAGCGTGTTGTCCAATCTTGGATGGCGCGGACTTTGCATCTTCCATCATAAGCTTTCCGCTACTGATCTTGTGACCTAGGAAGGAGACTTCTTCTTGGGCAAAGGAGCACTTCTCTTTCTTTACGTATAGGTCGTTTTCCTTTAGTGCTTGGAAAACGGTCCGCAAGTGACTCTCGTGCTCCTCCAAGGTCTTGCTATAGATCACTATGTCATCGAGATAGACCACCACAAACTTGTCCAAGTATGGGTGAAATATCTTGTTCATCAATGTGCAGAAAGTAGCGGGAGGTTAGTTAAACCGAAAGGCATAACAAGGAATTCATAAGCCCCATACCTCGTGACGCATGCAGTCTTTGGCTCGTCGCCTTCCGCGATCCTCACTTGGTAGTATCCTGACCGCAAGTCTAACTTTGAGAAGTACCTCGCCCCTCCAAGTTGATCGAATAGATCTGCAATGAGCGGTATTGAATACTTGTTCTTTATGGTCACCTTGTTGAGAGCCCGGTAGTCGATGCACAACCGCATTGCTCCATCCTTCTTCTTCTGGAACAGTACCTGCGCTCCGTATGGTGCTTTTGACGGCTGGATGTAGCCCGCATCCAGCAAGTCCTTGAGTTGATTCTTCAATTCAGCCAACTCTGGTGGAGACATACGATAGGGTGCTTTTACGGGAGGCTTAGCGCCTGGCTCTAGCTCGATCGCGTGATCGATTCCCTTCGTGGCGGCAACTTCTTGGGAAGCTCTTTTGGCATCACGTCCCCGAACTCTTCGAGAACCTTTGTTATGGCCTTTGGGACTTCTTCCCCTTGGGTTGTTAGCTTCTCCTCCTTCATCGTCACTATGAAGGTCACTTCGCCTTTCTTGAACCCTTTGGAAAGTTGCAATGCCGACAGCACCGTGGTCTTCTTCTTCTCTTTAGTCACCGGTTAAGGTGAGATGATTTGTCTCCGAGTATGCACAAGGAGTCAAAATGTGGCATGGGAATGGCCCATTGTGCGCACATGAATTACATGCCCAATACCATGTCGAAGTCGTCCATGGGGATCACTGAGAAATCGACCGGTCCAGCCCACCGGTCGAGATGCATTTCTACGCCATGCGCCACGCCTTCTAGTGGTTTTGCATCCGAGTTCACTGTCTTCACGGTGCCTCATCCTTTAGAAAACTTCATGCCTAGTCGCAATGCTTCCTTCTTCGACACGAAGTTGTGCGTAGCACCTGTATCTACTAAGGCGCGGGAGGTTTTCCCATTCACTTGGACGTTTACGATCATCAGTGTCTTTTCCTTGCCTTTGGACTTCTCCTCCTTGGCTTGGACACTGTTTAGCTTTTGGAGCGAACTCACCATGGAGTCTCGTTCCTCTTCGGATCCACTATCTTCCACCAATGCCGTAAGTTACCCTTCTTTGGGCAATCACGGACTTTGTGGTCCCCTTCACATAAGAAGCAACAGAAAGAGGGCTTACTTTTATCTTTACGCTCGGGAGCTTTATCCTTCCACGAGAGGTATTTCTTTGAGGTATGTTTGTCTCTATCTTCTCTTGCTTCCCCACCTTTGGCATGGTGGCCTCTTGAAGTTCTCCTATCTTCGGAGCTTGTACTCCTTGAGATCTTCGCTCTTTCTTCGAAGCTTGGCCTTTCGACCAAGGTCTCGGCTACGGCAATTGCTTCGGTCAGGGTTTGAACGCGACGACGATCCAACTCTTGCTTTACCCACGGCTTTGCTCCGCACAAGAAGTTGAAGAGCTTTTCTTCTTCAGATAAGTTGGGTATCTCTAGCAGCAAGTTTGTATACGTCTCGGTATACTCTTTGGTTGTACCCGTTTGACGAAGATACTTCAACTTCGCTCTTGCTTCATAGGCCGCATTCTCCGGGTAAAAGTATTTCTTAAGATCGTCTTTAAAATCTGACCAAGTAGTGATAGTAGCCTTACCTTGCTGAATCTCCTGGCTTCGGAGCCTCCACCATGCCAAAGCGTTCTCCGTGAGGAACACTGTGGCTCTCCTTATCTTCCTCGAATCCTCCTCCATTTCAAGATGTTCGAAATACCTTTCACAACTCCATATGAAGGTATCAATCTCCTTTGCGTCTCTTTTTCTGTTGTACGGTGTTGGCTTGGGAGCATCCTCTATTGAGAGTTTGCTTGGCCCCTCGTGCATGGCTTGATTTATGGCTGCCCTTTTGCACAATACCAATTCTCCTTTCACCGCTTCTAGCTTTTGCTCAACTGACAGCAATTTGGCCTTCACCTCCTCCACGATATCATCCATTGCGTCTTGAATCCGAGCTTCTACGTCCATTTTGATACCATCCACCGCCTTGCTTATGGCCTCCTCGAAGGTATCTTTCCACCCTTCAAGAGTCTCCTTCATTAGGAACTCTTCCTCGGCGCGCATAATGAAATCGCTTACTCACTTTTCCATGCGTACCATTCTTGCCTCAAGACTTGTTTGCGTATCGTTGGACTTGCCCCTTTTCTTGGCCTGGCCATCGACACCTTTCTCCATGGTGTTGTTGCAATTAACGTCAGCCATTCTTGAGTCTTAAGCTTCGCTCTGATACCAACTGTCACGGGCTAAGATTTTGGACTACACCGTGCGGCACTTGAACTCTTCAAGTAAGCCTAAAAGAACTCAAAGAGATAAGAGACTTAGAGATTTTAAGTGGGAGAGTATTTGATTATCGAAGAGAGAGAGTATTACAATGCTTAGAGAGCTTGTTGGTGGATCATTTGAGCAAATGAGTTCTCCACCTTATATAGTGTGTTATGGAGGATTCTAGAATATGTTCTAGAATCATCATCTTCTAGAGTATTCTACCACTATACAATAAAATATTATATATACAAGAACATTCTAGTATATTGTGGACTTCCTTAATCTTCTAGGTCCTTCCAATGGACCTAGACTCTTGTCATGGGCCAACCCAATATGTGGGAAAAATGGGTGGGCCGTGACACTGTGCTTCCTTCCACATATGTGAGTCATGTATAGCTATTTTTAGTGAATTTCAACTAGTGAAGAATCCTTGATAGCTGATAAATGAGTACATAGTAGGATGGGTTGCAAAGTCTTGATCATGGAACAACACATTACAAGCACAAACGAAGATAACTGCAAACTATGGCATATACTTGGTAAACTTGTTTATCTGTAGGCCTCCATTAAGGGGAGTATGACCGTCTACAATATGTTTCGATGAGAGTTAAAGGGAGTTAAAACTTAAAAGATAGTGAACTGTTCAAATAAGTTCAAGTTTAGACTAATTGGTGTCTAATACTGTAATCTCCAATGGTTACAAATCCAACTAAAATCAGAGTTGGTAGATAACTATTTCAGGTCCAACTTCCAACTTAAAGATCAGCAGCCACCTGCACTAAAAGTTGGGAGATGAGGCCACGGTTGACGCAGATCTTTCTCAACGATAAGGCCTAAACTGAAACCATAATTTATAAGCATGGATCCAGGATCACAAAGATCATTATCTCAGAAAAATCAATATCGCTTGGTGGTTGGTTAGATACCCAAACACAAAAAAAGGAGAAAAAAATAAAGATCAAACAACAAATAGCTCACTATTAACATCATAAGAACCACATCTGAGACACAAATAAACAAACTGATATTTAAGTAAAATAATAATGAGATATTATTCCCTTGCTTAATTTATTAATAGTGATAGAACTAAAATCTTTTCCTCTCCAGACTTTTATCACTAAATTTGCAGCTTGTGCAAGTACGAATTTAGGGTGTTTAACTAGCTCATGACTTATTGCTACCTCATCTTACTTACAGATAGAAAATACGTCATGTATTTTCTAGCATGTTTAGTGACCGCTTGGTTCTATTAGGTGAGACCTATCCAGTTGGTATTAGATATGGTATCTAGTAATTCGCTACCATGGGCTTGCTGCTAATCCTGTTCACTTGTGAGTCAGTTCTTAACCGAGATGAAGGAATAAGGTTACCCTAGTAAGCTCGTATAATCAACATTAAAGTACATCCCATTAAGGATACTGGCCCATAATACTAAGACAGGATTACTGACATAGTTATAGTTATAGATACAGTAGCTAACGCTTGAGTTCACAAAGTAGCCATAGAGTTCCATACAACTCACTTATCAACTTAGCATTTAGGCAACAAAACGTCTTTGCTTTTGGGAGTATGCTTGCCTTTCGGTGAAGGTTTCTTCCTAGGCTTTCTTTCCTTCACTTGAGGTTGAGGCGAAGCAACAACAATTTCTTTACCTTTGCCTTGATCGAAAAATTGTTCTTCGTCCATGTCTTCTTCATCACATTCTTCCTCTTGTGGTAGTTCTGTAATCACAAGCACACCTTCACTCACCACCGGCAGATCTTAGAAGTCTTCGAAAACATGGGATTCATCTTGAGGTAGTACTTCTTGTCTAGAGCTACCACCCCTACCTCAAAATTCTTCTTCTTCTTATCGTTCTTTCTCAATCCTCTATTATCTACCCCTAAATGAACTTCGTGGCGAGGGGTGGGAGTGTGATCAATCGGTGTTAAATTATTACCCCTCTTGTTCTTGGGTTTTGCTCTATCCTTATTCCTACAACATACAATCAATAAAAATTGAAAGCACAAGTTAGATAATTTCCAAACAATTCAACACAAATAACCAAAAATTTGAAAATCCAGAATTCTTTAGGGTTGGTTACACATATCAAACACAACCTAAACAAATTTACGGTTGGTAAATGACATTCGAACCCATCCGTAAATAATCATCAATAAAAAGTTGAACTACCCAGGAGATTTTACGGTTGGGAATTGACATTCGAACCCAACCGTAAATAATCATCAATAAAAAGTTGAACTACCCAGGATATTTTACGGTTGGGAATTGACAATTGAACCCAACCGTAATAATCACCAAAACAAAAATTGAGCCATCCAGAAGAATTTACGGTTGGGAATTGACAATCGAACCCAACCGTAAATAATCATCAAAAAAAATTGAACTATCAGAAGAATTTACGGTTGAGAATTGACAATCGAGCTCAACCGTAAATAATCATAAAAAAATTAAACTATCCAGAAGAATTTACGGTTGGGAATTGACAATCGAACCCAACCGTAAATACCATTTTTTGTTTTACTGCAAAATAGTTACAGTTGGAATGAGAATCGAACCCAACCGTAAATCTTCATCTCCTTTATCCCGATTTACGGTTGGGTTTGGAAATAACATAAACGTAAAATTTAGAAAAAACCAGTTACGGTTGGATTCCCAACCATAAGTTCTTGAGAACTTATATTTACGGTTGGTATTTGAACAGAATTCAACCGTAAATGTTTCTGGAAACCTAATTTTTTTTCTTTGAAATCAATCATTCTAACACATTACGATCACAAAAAGGAGAAAAATAACATGGGTTATTGTAGAATCATACCTCATATACACCATTGGTTGTGGTTGGGGAGTTTGATTGCCTTTACCACCGGTATGTTCTTCAATTTCTTGATGAGTTCGGTTTTCTTCGTTTGATTGATTTTGATTCAAATCACTGCTACCTTCTATACCTTTAGTAGAATTTGTCATCTTTATTATAGTGTTTGATTGACGATTATAAATTTTTGAATCGACGAATCGAAGACGATGAATTTGATGAAGAAGAAAATGGGGAGAAGGAGAGTTGAAGAGAAGCAGATTTACGGTTGGGAAGAAGAGAGTTTTTTGTTTAGGTTTTAATAGGTTTTTTGTTTAAATTATAGAATAAAGGGTAATATAGATATTTGCTATTATCATAGGGTATCTTTTATTCAATATTTAAATTGTATAATAAAAAAAACCCTCTATTGAAATGGAAAGCCTCTATATAAGACTTCTTATTTTTATTTGTTTAGATGCTTCAAAAGTGGCCCTCCTCCCTGAGCAAGTGACGCGCGTTCCATAAATTATAAATTAAAATAAAATGTTTTCATTGGTAAGTAATGTCGTCATAGTTTTTTCTTTTGAGTCGTATCATACAGTAATCCAATTATAGCACAATCAAGAAAACTAAAGTTAAGAAATAGTAATCTAATTAAGGATAAATGGTTTGAGTTAAAGAACTCACTCCCACCACATATAGGAAGTTAATTGGAAGGTTGTCTTGTGTGGTACATTGTGTTTGATTCCACTTATGAAGTGACTAATGATATTTTCCCTGGAATGTAGTGTGCAAACGAGACAACACAACCCAAGTCGAGAGGAAAGGAGAGATAGATGCGGACTACTTTTTTTGTTTATGTTACCGTGATATGTCCTGTCCATGTGACACAAATAGTTTATTCAGAGGTTTGGTAAAAGAATGAACGGTGTTTACTGCTTAGAAAGAAATGCTGGTGTTTTAGAAAGAAAATGTTGAAAAGGGCAACATCATCTGTACAAGGGAGATCATCAGGTCTTGTCTCGTACCATTTTTAATTCTAGGAGATTCCCTAAAAGTGCTAGTAAGGTTTGTATTTTAGGTTTTACTTTTCTTGAGGTCGGCAACGTCCATCCTTTATGGCATCACGATTGATAAAACGCAGACCATCCTATAGAGGGACCACCCGCGGAAGGAAGCAATTCCTGTAAGAAAATTCTAAAACAAAGAATGGGTCTTAAACCTCCTGGGTGGTAACTGTGAGGAGCCTATAATGCACACGTTCTGTCCCTAAGACTTGCTCAAATCCCCATGGGGTTCAAACGACTGCTCCTGAGACTCACCTATATGACTAGAATCAACAGAACCGCTTCAATAGCAATGTATCTCCACAAGGAGAGACTCCATATTCAAAAGGATGCAAGCTCTTTCCCACAATTATCATAGACGAATAATTCTAACAAAGAAAAGTGAAAGGATGCACACTCAAGTATTAAGAGTGGAGATATCTCAATTTCAGGATTGTTGTATATCCTCAAATATAAGAAAACAAAATTGACGAAATAAGCGGGAACAAATAAGGATTTCTTTTACAGCATTACATCAGGACTACTTCCATGCTTTCTTACCCCTGAATTGTTTGCCAGCAATTCGGTTTAATCTCTTTCTCTCTTGTCGAGACCGCACAATCTTAGCTCTTTTTGCAACCATAGGCATATTCTTCTTGTGCTCCTTTTGCTTGTTGCTTGTACCACCAGTCTGTTCAACAAAGCAATCAGGAAACGCATTAAGGAAACATCTTGGGTCTGTAGGCTACCATCTACCCTTTACTTTGAGCATTTATGGAATGACTCAAAATTTTCAAACAAATTCGAATATATATATTAGTGTGGATATTGTTGAATCACCCATCAATCCACTATTAGCATTAAGGTGAGAACGGGTGTGTAAAAGGCAAGATTAAGACACTACTCTTAGAAACAAAATCCGTTTCTGATTCTTTTAATGAAGAAAAACACACCTTTTTCTGTTTTATGGCAGCTCGGGCCTGATACTTTCCTCTATCTTCCCTTCCTGCTTTAACTAATTCTAGCCTCTCTTCTTTGGTCATCTTCCTTCTTATGTTAGTCTGCAAAGCAATAAGTACTAAATATTTAGTAAAACCCAATTTAAAGGTGGAAACAGGAATGTCAAAGTAGGAGCTTCCAATTATCCGTAACATTACTATGAGCTGTGTATTGCCTTGTGCTTTCTATTACAATAATGGATCTCTTGTTCTTTATAATGCATTCACTATCTTTCAGAAGGAGAAATTCTAACTTTGAGCATGGATTGGGGATATACAAGATTGGTGTACCACTTCTGTAATAAAGTGCCAAAATAAGATAACGAGGAAGCAACATAAGGTTCTGAGTTTATGTCCGTACTTTATTATGTATATACAATTATATAACAATCAATAAATATAATAGAGTATGGAGGTAGTACCATCATAGATGTATATGAAGTAACAAACGCAAGGGCATTAGAGAGCTCAAAATAAATGTAGGACTCACCTCGAGCACTGATGGATTCACTCGCTTAAGACTTAATTCCTCAGAACTAGGGACCTTAAATGCAGGTGACTTTGCTTCTGGGCCCTTCCTTAACAGCCCATGCTGACCTAGAGCAAGCTTTGCTCCTTCCTTCGCCTGGTAAGCCAAAGAGATTAAATAGCGAATCAGCCAAGTCAGGGCAAAGAATAATTATATGCAGCTTCAGAACAAACAAATAGTACAAAAGAAGTCAAATAGGAACGATTCGGTTAGTTATCCTCAATATTCCACATGCATAAACCACTTTCACGAACAAAATTAGGGAGCCAATTTACTCGCATATTTGAGTTACAAAACATGGATATCACACAGCCAGGAAAGTAACCGATAAAAAAGAAGAAAAGAGTCTGCCATTCATAATTCTCACTGAATCTACCTTCAACTCTTTGATCCGTTTGAAATCATCATTTGATAGTATACCATCTGTCAAATCTGATGATTCAAATTCTCTAGTTGATTCTGCTATCCTCTTAAGGGCCCGAAGACTTGTATCAGCATTCAACTCCCCAGCATAGTCACTGAGTTTCCTTTTACGTTTGTTAGAGTCCTCCTGCTCTTCATCCTCATCGCCATCCCCGTCCTCGTCCTCCTCACTATCAGATTCTTCTTCCTCACTCTGACCACTTTCACTATCATCATCAAGACCCACATCACTTTCTTCGGTTTCATCATTATCCTCCTCGCTGAGCTGAGTATGTGCATTGTCGGTAGTCTCAGTAGCCTCTCCCTCATCATTGTTGTCAAACATACTTGAATCTGAATCACCGCCATCATTTTCTTCATCCTCGCCATCATCATTTTGTAATAGCTCAAGACCAGACACATTACTAGCAATATTCACTTCTCCAAAGGCCTTTGGCCGTGCCTTGGGGTTAGTGGGGCGACCACGGTCCTTCTTGACCAGCAAGGAAGGGCATACCTACAAGACAACTATACTTAGTATTCCTTCTCAAATGACGCAACTGCTAAGTTAAATCACCAACCTCTCTGAATAAAGTGATCAATGAACGAGCAGCTGTAGATATAGCTTTCTCATGTGACTTCCTATATAGGACCAGATCTTGCAGCAAATCTTCTGTCATTAACTAATTGTGAAATAAAACAAAATACAGAGTGAGATTTTGAGGCATTTAAGGGTTTGAAAACAAGAGATAAGAAGCAGATAAAAAGTATACCAGCGGAATACGGAGACAGATTTCCCTTACAACATTCAATCCAACAGCGATTGCCTGTAAGAAGAAACATTGTGTAAGAGGAAAATGATTGCAATTCCAGCTCAACCAACATGATACAATAGAAAATAAAACTAAAACAAGAGTACTGAATACCTCTGTTCGAGATTTATCATGCACAAACTGGTTAACCACTTGTCTAAACAATGGTTCAACTGCATCGGGAGGAACCTATTAAGAAAAAGAGATGAACAGAAGTATTAGAGCATTCGACTAGCCCCAAATAATCCCCAATGCAGCAATACGACACAATACAAAGAACGATACTAGAAGGGGAAGAGAAGCAAACCATATCATGGCAAGCCTGAACTGCTGAGGCAAGCAACTCAGTAATATCACGCTGATGAGGCTGCATGTGTATCAAGATATAATCAACACATAAGTATAATAAAGCACTACCGATATATGAAGTAAGCATAAATAGCATACATCGATGCATCATTGACATGGTATACCTGGACATATTTCTGAAGAAAGGGATAGAAGTTCAACAGAATCAAGCGATGGAGTCCAACAGTCCGCGCAATTACTTTTAATATCATCATCTTAACCTGAAATGGAGACAAATGATATAGATTGATGTCATCATAGTATCTGGTAGGAGTATAAGTAGAACGCATACATGCAAGATATATGTGGAAAGTGAGAATAGCCACCTCAAACCGCTCATTACAAGTCTGGAGACGGGAGAATAGCTTCTCAGCGAACCCCTGTACACAAAATAAGAGGGTCAGAAATCTGAAACTAAACGAAAGTTTAAACCGCAGTATCAGAACTTGCCAACCTGCGCATCAATTAAATGGTTGAGTGGTGAATAGTAATTCGGTGTATCCTTCTCTGAGTTAGCACGTTGCTGCCTTTTCATGCTGCGGATAGCACGTTGCAACTTTGCTTGCTTTTTTTTCTTGCTAGCAAGTGTACCTTTGTGATGTGCCTGTAGTGAGGTTATTAAAGCAATAGTTCATTAAATTATTGACTGACAAAAACAACAAAGAAGCACAAGAGGCGAAATGGCCAATAGAATTATAAGGTGTTTGCAAGTAGTATTATACAAAGGCTAATTCTGTAAACTGAACAGCTTCTGAGAAGTTAATATTTAGAATTTCATACCTTATAGACGTCCTCCCTCTGAAGAACAACCTGGGGATTTTTCTCATCTTCACTGCTATCGACGTCACTATCGTCTGCCTCTTCAATCTTTTCAAAACCAAGAAGGAACGACAAAGCAGCATTCATGATTCTATAAGATTAAAAAATAATTTCCAGGTTAGCTAGTTAGTGAACGGCACATTAGAATTTCATGTAAAATACAAAGAAAAATCAGATTTTCTGTTAGAAGCAGCATTTGAAACAGAGCTTAGCAACAGCTGGTTATAAAATATGGGACCCGCCTTGGCCAATTAGCCAGGGACCACCGTGTTTAAGAGCTGGTACAAACGGGTTATAAAGCAGACTAGCTTTCTTTTCTATCACAAGACTAGATCAAAAAACAATATTCTAACTTATGTAGTAATGAATGCATATGAATGCAATAACACATATATATATAACAGAAATAAAACTACATACTATGGATTAGGCATTAACAAATATTAAGAACAACATCATTTATGAGTCCTCTATTTGCATGGGTTTGACATGATACCATTATAGCAAAAAAAATTCAAAATTTATAAGGTAAAATGGAAAAAGCTTGCTGGTGATCTCAATTAAGGCTCCAAATGCGAGAAACTTGCAATGATAAATCTAAAAACCTCGTATCATGTGGTTGTTTTTTCCTTTTAATACAAAGTGAAGAAGTACTAGTTCTAAGGCAAAATCCAACTAGACAAAGTTGTTGTCAACTAGTTTTAGTGGTTTTATACAATATTAATTCAAAAAAAATAAAAGGTGATTACTTGGAAGATGGATGAAAACAAGCTGTGCAGATAGCATTTGCTGTTCTTTCATCAAACCAAACTCTTCTTCTGTGAAGATCACAAAGTACAATCAGAGCCCTCTTAGCTTTTGCTTCATCCTCTTCCTAAGTAAGCAAATTACCACTTCCCAAAATTAATTCACGCTATAACAGAAATATCATTAGCTTTGTATTCACATAAATCTAAGAAGCTATAAAACAATAAAACCAGACCTGTAGCATTGTAAACAAGATATTCTGAAGTGGTCGATTCTGAGTTTCATTCTTATGCTTCTGATTCATCCGTCGAATACTATGAATAACATGCGAGAACGCATCTTTCCTTAAAGTCCTATCTCCTAAAGATTGAAGCTCCATAAATAACCCAAGGGTCTCTCCAATATCAACAAACTACAAACAATGACCAAAATCTATCACAATCCTGACAAGTAAAACAACAGAACTTCCCAAATGTCGATCACACTATCAAGAATATAAAACAAAGCCTCGTCGCAGAGCCAGCATATACCATGGAGGTTGCTTAGTGATATTAGTGATATGGTGGAGGTGTCTGCGGTGGTATTAGTGATAGGTTGTAATTGTATGTCGTTGTGTGGTGGTGGTGTGGGTGGTGCGGGTGGTTGTATGTGGTGGTGGAGAGTGGTGGTGCCACCAATCAACAATTCAAGTAGGGCAACAACTATTCCAATCATTTTATCACAGAAACCAATGCAACATCATCAAATTGAGAGAAAAAAACTCATTACCTTTCGATTAATTAACAAAATCAAGGCTTTAGTAAGATGACATCTGAGCGACGATGGCAAAGACTTTGCAGACGAACGTAACAAATCAGCTAATTTACACGGATAATCAGATAACTGAGTTGGATAATAAGGAGTAACATGAGCTAAAAACATAGCCATATCACCAAGATCTTTACTAACAGTAGGATCACCATTAATAGATGAGAAACTTAAAGCTGATTGTTGCTGAAATAGAAAAAGCAATGAATCAAAATGTTTATATAAAAGAGCTAATTCAGTTTCATATCCTTCTGGATCAATCTTCATCTTGTGTTGGAGTGTTAATAGATTCATTTTCTCTGCTGTTTTTCCTGACGCTCCTAACCATTCTGGTTTTAAATCTGGGATACCGTGACAAGCCATTGTTGATTTGAATTGTTTCTTCTTCAAAATAGCTGAGTTGAAGAAAGAAGAAACCCTAGATTATTAGGGTTTATCTGCGGTGAGTAATAAAATGTGAGACTATGTAGGTTCCCTTTAATTGGTGCTAGGGTCAGAAACAGAACTCGTAAGGATTAGGGTTCGCTAACGGTTTCGCATATTTTTGGGATTTGGATACACGAACTAATGAACGAAATGTACGGGCGATTTATTGAACTTATACGGCCTTTCGTTGTTGTTTTTTTTTTGACGAAAAGAGAGAAATTCATTGCATAAAAAGAGGGCTACAAAGATCAGCAGATAATAGTTTTAACAGAGGGAGAGGATCATCCCACTTTTTCCCCGTTCCTTCTAAGCGGGCATGCTTAGCTATGGAGTCAGCGATCTTGTTTTCCTCTCTACCAACAAAAGATAAATTACAAGATAAAAACAACTTTAAAAGTTTTTTACAATCAACTAGTAATGTGTGGCAAGTCCATGGGATAGAGTTTGTGATATCGTTAACATCTTCTATGATCATTTTTGTATCACCCCTGAACAAAATATGACTCCATCCTTGCTCTTTGGCCCACAATATGGATTCTCTCAAAGCCGTCGCTTCCGCTTGATAACTAGATCCGACTCTAGCTACTCCTGAGAAACCGGCTATGAACGAACCCTTTGGTGTGCGTGCTACGGCTCCATATCCAGCTGCATAGTCAGTTACAGAGTAAGAGCCATCAAAATTTATTATAACATAATTGATATTCCTGGCGGTCCAAATTGACACGAGGCCCTGTTCTGAAATGATTGCCTTCATGATGTGCTGCATCTGTTTGGTTTAAGGTTGTGGAAACTGGACGATGTTGTTTGTAACTGGGGGCGGGTCGGTTATGCTGGTTATGTGGACGGGATTGTTGTGGTCGGTGATGATATGGATAAGGGATTGCCTAAGTGGGTTAGGTTCCTTATTCTGGTTTGTTTCTGTGGTCCTGGGATCATGGATTATGGAAGTTTGGCTATTGCCTTTACCTATCGAGAGGTTTTTTTGGGTTCCCTTTGGCCGAGGTGTGATTTGGGCGGTGGTGGGAGTGGGAGTGGGAGTGGTGGACTGAGGCGGAATGGTGATGGGGATTGTGTAGGTTATGTTTATAGATTGGCTGCTTGGTGGCACAGACGTTTTGGCTATGATTTCTAGGACCATTGTGGGATTTTGTTTTGCTCTGTCGAAAATAATATCACATTTATGTCTCCAGATCCGCCAGAGTATATTGGTAATATAAGCAGTCGAGTATTTATCCGACCGTTGTGGCCTTTCGTTGTTGGATGTAGAGAAACTTGATAGTTGAGACCGGGAGGGAGGAGTTAGGAAGGTAGAGAAGAGGAGCGGAAGGGTAAAAGAAAAAAAAAACGAAAGGAAGACCGAGAAACCTTAATTGGACGGATCCACCAGTAAAACCCCTTTATATCCTTGAAAAGCCCAACGATCCACATCTAGAGTTATTTTATAGTTTTTGGGATGTTTTAAGCAAACTGAAGGTACGGCGCTTTTTTATAGATTACCAAACCAGAAATAGTGCTAGAATTCTAATTTATAAGAAAATAAATTTATATATTTAAAGTAAAAAATTGGATTCATCTCTGTGATCGAGTCCGTCAAATTTTCCACCTTTTTTTTGTTAGATTTTGGATTATTGTTATGCCATAAAATATGCAAAAAACTAATAACTAATTTCAAAAATATAAAGATTATTAACATTTACAATTGTTATAAAATATTCATTAACAATTATAAATGCACACATATCTTGTAGCAATGTTTTCGTAACATTTATAAATGTCACGAACTTACTATTATCCAAAAAGAAATATTTTAGGGCCCTAGGCAGTCGCCTAGACTGCCTCCCTCCCTTCTAAGACGGCCTTGTCCATATCCTATCTCCATTCCGACCTATAATAGGCCCAACCCAAAACCCACATTATAACCAAACCTAAATTATAGTGAGTTACTAGATATTGAACAACAAACCATCAGCTTCATCTAGACTCTCGGTTTAGCTCAATGTTAACTCCAACTCACCCATAATAATACACCCCACAAAGAAAAAACCTTGTCTACCCATTATTATCCCTAACAACAATGAAACATAACCATCATCATCATCCTCTTCCATAATCTCACATAATTTTGCTCTTGCAAACGTCATCCCTTCTACACCTTCATCCTTACCATCCTTCACCCCAACTAAACTAAAACCAGCTAAAGGAAAGAGATATAAAAGGTTAGCTAGAGAGATTATAGAAACTCCACCATCTAAACCTATCTCTACTCAAAGTAGAAAACGCCAATGTGTTTCTGACTTGGATTCCTCACCTTATAAAAGATCCTACCCAAATATAAATTGATGAACCTCACCCCAACTAAGGGTTATGGCAGCTTCCCCTAAAAAACTGCAGGCTCAATGTGAGCTCTGTTTTGGGCTTGGAAATGCGCCAACAGTTCAAACACTCACAAATTTTCTAAGGGCCTCTACCGCATATCTTATATTTCTTTCGAAAACTAGATTAAATTGTAAATTCTTATACATGTGTGCTATTTTTTTTTAGGTTATAAAAAAATTAATTTTGTATCGGCTATTGGGAAAATTGGTGGTCTCAGCTTATTGTGGTCTGACAATTTATTTATCTATGTCATCTCCATGTCCACCAACGTCATTCATGTCAAAGTTAATCAGACCTACTTATGTGATTATCGGGATCTATTATGTGTTTGTTGGGCCTCCTTATCATGGTGATATAAATAAATTCAGGAAAGATTTTTTGGAGTTTTGTGCAAGACACAATCCCCTTAATGGTTGACTTAAATTCAATTGTTTATTCGTGTGAAAGGGTGGGTGGAGATGACTATATTGTGCTTCTAATAAGAGTTCATGAAAATGATTCATGATCCCAATTTAATTAGATTTGGGGTTCTCGGGTGCTGCTTATACTTTGACGAACTACCAAAATAAAAATGATTCACGATACCAATTTAATAGCCTTGACATGGTTTTATGTATCCCAAGTTGGTGGATTTTGTTTCAAAATACGACTGTTTTGCACCTCCCAAGAAGCAGCAACACCACTCTCCTATTATGTTATATACTTACAAAAGGTTAAAGAATAGAATTTTAAATTTTAGTCTTTTTGGACTTTAAAAGGAACTTTCAAAGATAATTGTAGGTTTTTTTGGAAGAATTCTTAAGGAGATATTCTCTCGAAGCTTGCACAGGTGGGTCATGAGCAAATAAAATGGAGCAGATAGAATTTTGGACGACTTTATAGGAAAAAACACGAAAGTGCAGGATCAAATTTTGGATGTGGAAAATAAAACTTACCTTGGGATTTCAAAGTTGAAGAACAAGAGATCTAAATAGAGCTTGATAATGTTCTTTCAATGGAGCACAAGTTTATTGAACAAAGAGCTCACACCTCTTGGTGTCAAGCAAGTGACAGGAACTTTAAAAAATTTCATGGTGATGTTCAATATAAGGAAATTAAAAACACTAATCACCATTGGACCTCCAGATATGATGGCATTTATTCAACCCTCCTCAACCATTTCACAAATCTTTTAAAAGTTGATGACCCCCTTTTAAGAGACCTGACTTTTTCCCTTCTTTCAACAAAATTCCTCTTAATTATATTATCTCAGTTATTCTTGATCGTGATAAGATTTATGAGGTGATCGGTAGCATGTGATTTCTTAAGGCATTAGGGACAGATAGATATCCAACTCTCTTCTACAAACACTGATACTCATTTGTTGGTAATGAGGTTTGCTATCTCATTATTGTTTTATTTCTGGTGAATCCCACCCATGCTTAGCCATATTAACTTTAATTCCAAAAAAGAATGATCCTGGGTATCTAGTTGATTATAGACTAGTAACTTTGTGTAGTATGCTTTATTAAACTATTTTACCAATATCACTGCCAATATGATTAGACCTTCTTAGATGAGTTGGTGGCTAGGAACTAGTCAACTTTTGTCAAAGGTAGACAAATAATGAATATGGTTATATCTCGGGAAATGTTACATTTAATGAAATACTCTAGGTTTTTTCTAGGTGCATATGCTTTGAAATTGGACGTGTCCAAGGCATATGGTATAGTAGATTAGAATTATCTCACTCATATCCTAAAAGGTTTTGTTTTTTCATGGAATATTTTTTATTTTTTTAGTTGTGTTACTACAACTTCATTTCAGTTAACATTAGTAGTAATGAATCTTGAGGCTTCTTTAATAGTGAAATAAGTATCAGACAAGGATTTTTCACCTTATTTATTCATCTTATGTCAACATGGTTTTTTTTGGCTAATGGACAAGTTTGAAAGAGAACACTTTTCCTATGGATATA
The DNA here is from genome assembly GCA_023531435.1 of Papaver californicum. Taxonomy (NCBI): domain Eukaryota; kingdom Viridiplantae; phylum Streptophyta; class Magnoliopsida; order Ranunculales; family Papaveraceae; genus Papaver; species Papaver californicum. The sequence continues at coordinate 2,705,838 of JAJJMC010019642.1, forward strand.
GGCTGAATAAATTTGCTCCTTCAGTCACTCACTTTATTTTGCAGCTAATCTTTTACTATTTGGTAATATTCAATGATTCAATTATCCTGCCTCTTCAACTAGTCCTTACAATCTACTCCAACTGGTCTGGTTAGCAAACTAATTCCATCAAATCATCTATTTATTTTATCAAGGGGGTCACCACTTCTAACAAGAAATTGCTTCTAACCAGTTGGGAGTGTCTATCGTGACTAAAGATGACAAAACTCGGGAAATTATCCGCTCAAATCCTCCTCAAGATGTTCTTCTTTCTCGCACCTTAATAGTAGATTCCAAATAAAATTGGTTGGATGAAAAAGGGAGCACTTAAACCATGTTGGCACTACACCATATCCTAGTTTTTTGTGACGTTTTATTTTTTGGATGTGCAACGTATATAGACATTGCAGATTGAGCAACGAAAATATTCGCTGCACAATTGGATATATGTTGCTTTAAATACACATTATTTCAGAATAATTGTGCAACGTATGCGCAATTATTATATACGTTGCAAACTTTGGTATTATTGTAATATTTAAGATTTTTCAAGGGTAGTTATAGTTGATTATCTTTTCTGTTTATTTTAGTTTAGTTTTAATTCAAAAAAAAAAATTATCTCTCCCCCACCCCATTTTTTGTCTATATTTTATACCAATTTCACCCCCCACTTTCTCACTTCTCATATCATCTACCAATATCCATTGCACAATTGAATATATGTTGCTTTAAATACGCATTATCTCAGAATAATTTGTTACAAAAATAACATGAACGTGTAGGGCGGATTCAGGCTATAACCTATCTTAGTTCTTCATAAGTCCATCAATGGATATGGCCATGAATAACTAACCGCAGTGCATAACCACCTATTTTTCATTTTATATAATAAAAACTAAAATATATTAATCAACTTAAATAATCCATCTCTTGTTTATCAAGATTATTACAAACTATGGACATGTTGATTCGTTGTTGAATTTATGATGATAAGTGTTGGAGTTTTCAAATTTTTGTTGCTTTATTGTTGATTAACTGGATATCATATTGAGGAAGTTTCTTAAAAATAAAACTCTCTTTCATTATTGTAATCTCTGCTTGACAAGAAGGCCTTGAATTATTTTTGTGGATGATGTCCGCTAATTGCTTGCAATCTATGAAGATTGTAACACTTGATAATATTTTTTAACCAGTTGCTTGCAATTTGGAGAGCTTGATCTTTTGCATGCAGGGCTGAAGAGTCAAGACGCCCAACCTGATCCCGCTTCAATTTGCAAGAATGATTCATTATCCAATGAGTAAAGAAGGAATGCATAACCCGTGGATAAATCTTCTTCTTTAAAAGCGACATCAATGAAAATGATAAAATCTGAATCCACTGTTGATCCCAGAGATTGTGTTTTTCTAGGAAGTTGTGCTTGATATGAATCTGGAATAGGATTGTGGTTGGCTTCATGAAAAAAGTTGTTTATTTGAGTAATTAGATTGATGTGGGGTGATGACCTTTTCAAATATAACTGAGCATATGTGTTTCCAAATGAACCATAAAATTGTAGATAATTATTTGGAATGGGGAGAATATATTGGGGATTATAGCCAAAAGAAGACTGAATCACTAATTGATCGTGAGGGAGAGTTATTTTTTATGGGTAATATTGAGAAGTAAATCCAGACTGCTCTTGCTATGGGACATTCCATGAAAATATGTTTTTTTTTTCTTGAGGATGCGATGAACATAAAGTGCATGAAAGATTTATTGCAGAGATGTGATCCGATAAGCGACTTGATGTTGGTAGTGGTTTGTATACTAGTTTCCATAAGAAAAGTCTAATTTTAGTTATGACTTTAAATATTCCATAGGTTTTTTTTTCCATAATTTTTTTTTATTAATGTTGGGTTGTCCTATCAAGAAGTTGTAGACATTTTTCACTGAAAAAGAGTATGATATGTGGTGTTTCCATCTGATTATGTCGGAATGATCTAACTGAGGAGATAAAGTTAGGATTTTAGTTTTAGTTTCTTAGGAAAAAATATCATTTAATTTTGGGGTATCCCATTGCCCTTTATGAGTGGTTAATTCACTAACTAATTGAGGGATATGGCCTACTCTGTTGAAAGGTTTTGGAATATTTGGGGTGTTGGGAATCCAAGTATCATTCCATATTTTCATGGATTTTCCATATTTTATTTGCCAAATATAATTAGCTTTAATTATGTCTAGACCTTTTTTGATACTTGTCCATATCCACGAGATATTTGAATGCCTCATCGAATTAAAAGGGTGAAAATTTGGAAAATATTTTGCTTTTAGAATTTTTACCCAAAGGTTGTTAGTTTCTAAGATGAGCCTACTAGCAAATTTTGTTAGCAGGGCTATATTGAATTTACGTGGGTTTTTAATACCCATACCACCTTGCGATTTAGGTTTACAAATTTTTGACCAAGCTTTTAAATAACTTCATTTTTCTTGCTTTTTATCTTTACTCCACCAAAATTCTCTCTGAATATGGTGAAGTTGATCAATAGTTGTTTTTGGAAGAGCAATACAATGCATTTGGTAGGTAGGATAGGATTGTACGATAGATTGAATAAGAACCGTTCTACCAGCTTGGGAAAGTAGATTTGATTTCCAATCTTGTAGCGAAGAATAGTATTTCTTGAGCAAAGGTTCAAAATTTTATTTCCTATTTTTATCAAAAAATATAGGTATTCCTATATATTTGTTATTTTTTGTCAATAATGGAACTTTTAGGATTTTTGCTATTCTTTTACTATGTTTATGGTGAATCTGAGGACTGAAATATATTCTCAATTTTTTAAGATTTACCATTTATCCTATTATTTCGCCAAATTTGTTAAGAATATCTTATAGATTTTTGTCTTCTTCCGTATCAGCTCTAGTGAAAAGAAAACAATCATCTGCAAAAAAAAGTGCGATATTATGGGAGCATCTCTATTAATTTTTATTCCAGATTTTTTTTTCACTACTATAACTTTATTAAGGAGTCTAGAGAGAATTTCCATACAAATTAGAAAAAGATATGGCGAAAGAGGGTCTCCTTGTTTAACTGCTCTTGCTGTGTTGAAGCTGGGTCCACGGGATCCATTTAAGAGAATTGAGAATGATGTAGTAAAAACACATTGTATTGTAAAATTAACTCAAAATTTACTAAACCCGAAAGCTAGCAAAGTTTGCTCTATGAAAGGCCATTCGACTTGATCGAAAGATTTTGACAAGTCTATTTTTAATGTAAAAAAATCTTTAATTTTAAGATTTTCATGGAATAAAGAAGTTCATGGGTGGAAATAGCTCATTCGGTTAGAGAATTGACTAAATAGTGGAAATATAAGTCACTCCACCCCAATGAAATTTCCTATATGGCTCCCATATAAATCATAGATTTAACAATGATGAACACTTTTTCGAAGAAAAAAAAAATGATCCCACGATATCTGATGACAAAGACATATGATGAGACTTTTTCCTAAAAAACCACGCCCCGCTATTCCGTGAGTGCTCTCCCCGTCTTTATTGGTTGGATTTCCATGGTCAGCCTAACGAGGTTATTTTTGAAAACCGTGGATCCTACTTGAACAACCATGTATCACAAATAAACTTCAGTCATATAAGATAGACTGATTTTGGACTGGTTCCTTCGTCTACGTTTACATAGGGTTAGTCGTGGGAGAGCTCAAGAGATTTTAATGTATTTTCAGAGCAGTTGAAAAATGGGAAAACTTATTTCTAGCCCATTTTATTTATTTATTTTTTATCTCAGACCCACCATTAAGACATATTATATGTGAAAACCATAATTTATTATAATAGTAATAGTTTACTAAATTAACCTTATATCTTATTAAGGAATTTACTTTTTTTTTTAGTATTTATCACGTTAAAAAAAATTACCTAATTTTATGGATGGTTAAAAATTATCTTATTTTTGGGGAATTAAAAAAAAGTCAAATACAAATATATAGGGATAATCCGTAAAATCTTAGCCAATTTTTTTTTTTAGATCTTCTCCATTTATAACTAGATAAATAAACAAATCTCCATCTCCTTAAAATTACTCATTTTTACTTCACCTCCCCAAAATAACTCTTTTTTAATTCGTTGATGAAAAATCCTATTTGCAATTTAATGATAGTTCCAATTTTCTCACGATTTAGTTTTGTGAAAATCATAATTGGCACAATTCACTGAAAATTTTAGTTTTCTCAAGTTAGTGATAATAGCAATTTTTCACGTTTGCATATTGAGAAAAAGGACAATAATCACTGGGTCACTGAGATTTATAGTTTTCACAATTTAATAATAATCGTAATTTTTACACGAAACATGGGGATAAAAGAATATTGCACTCGAAAATCAGGTGGAAAAATAAATTTTCATATAAAATATACTTTTACAGTAACACATAAAAATTGGCTATGGAAATCAAACCCATATCTACATGGCTAAAAACCATGTGCTATACCTTTTGAGCTAAGACAATTTTTACATGATCATACTATGAAAAATTAATAAAACATAGTAATTAAAAAAGTAAGCTTGACTATTCGCTAATTGATTACACAATAGAAACGAAACTAAAACTTGTCAATAACAAGCAGGACGTGAAATCAAATAAAAAAGCAATACAAAATTATTCACTGTAAGCATTCTGGAAGGAAATATGAGGTGAATCCTTACGGGAGGTCAACACCCATATAGATTCAAATTGTCGTCGTTACTTGGAGTCAACACCCATATATATTCACTATATTCAAATCACTAAACATAAGAAAAAAAATTATACATAAGATATTTTTTATCAAGAAATCTTGCGACCAAATAGATTAAATGAAGTATGAAACATCTTACAATTACCACACAAATAAGCAAATAATACTCATTAACATTTAAAATTGGATGGTTTCCCTAAGACTTGATTTTGAATCATTGAGAACAAAATGAGCTATATTTAACAATATGAGATCCAAACCTTCTCAATAGCTCTAACAACATCCACATCTCCAAAAATTCTTACCAACTCCTTTCTCTCTGGTACAAAGTGCTCTTAACTTCTATGACTACGAGGTAAATAATCACCGTATAATGGAGATCTAATAATGGTGAATTAAGATCAATATTTTGAGAGAATAATGGATAATATAGACCAAAATTGAAGCAGTAAAATTCATAATTGAGTTGGAAATTGAAAAATAAAAGTTTTGCCTTGACCTTGGTCGTGTGATGTTGACCACAATAGGAGATTAGGGCTCCCTTTTATCCTCCGCCTCCATGGAGGTTTCTCCACCAGATCCAATTTCTCTAACTTGTCTCTCCTCTTTCCCACCTATAATTTCTCCTAACCCCCCTTCTATTGCTCCTGATTCTTCCAAAATTGCTGATGAAAAAATTGAAAAGAATGGAAACTCCAACACAGTCAGTTTCAATTGGAATGGAGCTGCAAACAGACCAAAGAACATTATGCAAAGCTCATCAGCAGATCTCTTTTAGACCTCCAGTTATGGTTGATGGTGAACTCGTTGCCAGGGTAAGTGATCCTGCTCTAGCTGATCAGAAGAAAGATTGTGAGCAGCTAGTGGTAGGGGGATTTCTAGGTCGCAGACTTCCTTACCATGTGGTTAAAAATGCCATTGAGAAAGCCTAGAACATCAAAGGAGTTCTGTCCATGACTTTACATGGGGATAAATCCTTCATTCTCAAGTTCTCACTGGAAGAAGATATAACTACTTCTCTAGAACATGGACCGGTCTTCATCTCCCACACCCCTTTTTTATTAGAGGTTGGGTCCCCTTCATTGAGCAAAAGCTGGATAATATGCAATCAGTACCAGTGTGGATAACTATCATACAAGTACCAGTCCAAATGTTTAATCCTGTAGGTTTAAGTTTCATAGCATCAGTGGTAGGTAAGCCTCTGCTACTGAATGGTCCAACAGCTTCCAGAACTAGAATGTCATATGCTAGAGTGTGTGTAGAAGTAAACCCTAGCACAGATTTGAAGAAAACAATAACAATAATCTTTGATGATGGTACTAAACACTCTGTGGGTGTTGAATACGCCTGGAAACCAGCGCAATGTAGCATTTGTTCAACTTTCTGTCACAGTGAAATCAACTGTCCAAAGAAGGCTAGAGTGCAGGTTGTCACTTAACCTTTCTACTTTGTATTCCCCTAACACACAGATGAATGCAAACTCAACCAAAGAGGTGAATTCCAACACCCAAAATGAGCTAGAAATGGTGACAGATGAAAGGGTGTGGAAGTCGGTCATCAACAAGAAGAAGCTATCGAAAGTTGTAGAGGCAGAGAAGCCAGCAAGAGATGGTCTAGAGCCCTTTCCCTCCCCTGAATTCCCTCTAGGATTTGAAGTAAACAGAGCCCATTTGAATAAGAATGACAATGAACCCATGATTGCAGTCAAAAATTACTTCTCCATTCTTAAAGAAGGGGGTGAACCCAAGGCTCTGGAAAAAATGGTAGATATGGAAGCTTCGGGCAATAAAGTCCCCTGTGGTAACTTCAATTTTCTCCCATCCTTAATAAACACATCACCAAACAATGGAAATGCAGCTACACCTCCAGGGAGTTCTCAGGGGACCCAAAAGTTAACCTTACCAAACCCAACAACTCCCACCTAGGAATAAAGATCTCTGGCCGCAATAAGGCAGGTCGGATTAGACAAGCACCCTACAAACTAGTTTTAAATGATTAATATAGGTTGCTGGAATATAAGAGGGCTAAATGACCCTCTGAAACAGACTGAGGTCAGAAATTACATCAACACCAATAGCTTAAAAATTTGTGGGTTAGTAAAAACTAGAGTTCAGTTTTCGAATAAAGACAGAATCAGAAACAACATTGTGTCTAATTGGTCCTACCTGGATAACTATAACCATCACAATCTGGGCATGATTTGGTTAATGTGGAATCCCAATTTTGTTAGCCTTATTTATTGTACTGATCAAGCAATTTTTGCTAGAGTTTCCTACCATAATGGTCCATGTTTTGTACTAACTTTTGTATATGGTCTTAATACTGAGGAACAAAGAGTCCCCCTTTGGGAAGACATTAGCAGGTTTGCTGAGGCTAATAACTTGCCTTGGTGTCTGATGGGAGACTTTAATACCTATCGTTATTCTCATGAGAAGGAAGGTGGTGATCCGGTGGTGCCAAATACTCTGACAAATTTCCAAGCTTTCCTTCAGGATTTGCATCTGTTCGACTGCACCTCAATAGACTGCTTCTTTACTTGGACGAACAAACAAGAATCCCCTTCCAGAATAACAGGAAAACTAGAGTTACTAGACAGAGTGTTTATCAACATGGCGTGGCTTGACTGTTTTAACGACTCCTTGGGCGAATTCTTTACCAATGGCATTTCTAACCACTCCCCTATGATGATTAGCATCTTTGCTGGGAGAGGGATGGGGCCTAAAGCCTTTAGATTCTACAACACTTGGGCTGAAGAAGCCGATTTTCTCGATGGTGTTGAGACTTCTTGGAGTACCCCTGTTCGTGGCACGCCTATGTATAGATTTGTTACAAAGTTAAAGAATGTGAAGACCCAACTGTCCATTTGGAAGAAAAGAAGATTCTCTAATTTCGACTCTCAAGTGGCAGATGCAAAGACCAACATGGTCAACGTCCAAAAAGCTCTTCAAACATCCCCTATGTGACATATTACCATCAATTCTGAAAGGGTGGCAGTTAAGGAGTACTCAAGGATGGCCAGACAACAAGAATCTATGAAGAAGCAACAATCTAGGATTCAATGGCTAAAGATAGGGGACAACAACACACCTTAATTCCATAAATCTATCGTGGAGAGAAGAGCAAGGAATAGAATCTTGGTTCTTTACAGCTCAAATGGCAACATACTTACTTCTGATGAGGACATTACAAGGGAATGTGTGGACTACTACTCTGAGCTTTTTGGTCAACACTCAGTTACCCCCATTGATCTCAATGCCTGGGACCAGATAGAGCTTATCCAGACTGCTTCCGAGGAAGACGCATCAGATTTGGTGAAGCCTATTACAAATGACGAAATCGCCTATGCTCTCTCAACTATAGATTCGGACAAGGCCCCAGGGCCGGATGGGTTCTCCTCCTACTTCTTCAAATGCTGCTAGAGGATAATATGAACTGATTTTACTAAAGCAGTCATGAGTTGCTTTTCTAGTGCTAAACTTCTGGGAGAGGTAAATGCTACTCTTTTGCCTCTTATTCCTAAATTATCTAACGCCTCTTCTCTGAATGACTTCAGACCTATAGCCTGTTGTAATGTCATGTATAAGTGCATAGCCAAATCTTAGCTACCAGACTTAAACATGTTGTGAAGAAGGTGGTCAGTCCTTGCCAATCGACATTCATCTCTGGGAGATCCATACAGGATAACATCATGCTGGCTCACGAGCTGCTAAGGAATCCTTACGGATAATGGTAATCCCAGATGTGCAATGAAGATAAATTTAAGGAAAGCTTATGACTGTATAAGGTGGGATGCCCTTCTCATAACCCTTCAGAAGTTTAAAATCCCAAGGAAGTCCATAGACTGGATCATCATGTGCATCACCACCCCAAAGTTCTCTATCAAGGTTAACGGCTCTGCCCACGACTACATAGAAGGGAAAATAGGTATTCGTCAAGGATGCCCCCTATCTCCCCATCTTTTCGTAATGCTTGTGGAAGTCTTCAACTCTGTTATGCTCAAAAAAGTTGATTTGGGTTTATTCACTCTTCACCCTAAATGCAAGGATCCCATTGTCACGCACCTCTGCTTTGCGGATGACCTCTTGGTCTTTATGAATGGCGATGTGCAGTCAGCTATCTCTCTAACTACTACCCTTACCACCTTCTCTGCTAGGACAGGGTTAGTAGTTAACAACAACAAGAGCAACATTTTCTTATCCTCGGTGAACAATACAGATGCCTGCAACATCAAATTTGTCCTCGGTTTTGAAGTTGGTAGAGTTCTGCTCATAAAGGCAGTATTGAGTAGTATGTTGGTTTTCACTCGGACTGTCTTCCGTTAATTGACCATATCATCACAAGAATCAAACACATGGAAATCCCGTGCCTTATCCTTCGCGGGCAGAGTTTTGCTCATAAAGGCAATATTGAGTAGTATGCTGGTTTTCTGGACTTCCTATTTTGTTCTTCCTAAAAAAACCATCAACTGTTTTAATTCTATCTTCAGGAAGTTTATGTGGGCAGGTATCGACCTAACTCACAAGCATCCAACAGTCAAGTGGTACACAATCTGCCACCCTTATAAGGAAGGAGGTCTGGGTATCCGCTGCCTTGAGACTACAAACCCAACAAAAAATCTTCGTCACATATGGGATATAACTAGTAAAAAGGATACCTTATGGGTCTAGTGGGTCAACAAAAATCTCATAGAGAACAAATACTTCTGGAACCTCAAGACTCCTGCAGATTGTTCGTGGTGCTGGAGACGCATTCTAGAGCACAGAGATAAGGCTGCCAAGTTCATTCTCCATCTGATTGGCAATGTGGATAATACTAAGCTCTGGAAAGACAAATGGCTCCCTTAAGTTAACCTCCTCGGCCTCTTCCCTCCTCAGATGTCTTATGATACCTTCCACCATGTTGAGGCTAAGGTTAGTAGCTGCCTAGATAACGATGAATGTATTCTCACTCCCAACCTATCCAGTGTTCTAGGAAACATTTATCTAGATATTAATAACCTGAGAACCGACCCTCATATAGAAGATAGAATAGTCTGGACAGCGGGCCCTTCTAGTGAGTATACCCTCAAGGACACATATAATGCCCTCATAAACCAAAAGAACAATACTGATTGGCACCAACTGGTTCGGTTCCCCAACTGCATTCCAAGGCACTGCTTTATGGTTTGGCTAGCTCTTCACATAGGTATGAAGACCAGATACAAGTTTGTTATCTTGGGGAATGGATGTAGATCCAATATGTGTAATGTGTAACCTCATGCTGGAGGATGATTTTCAAATGCTATTCAACTGTCACTATGCTACCACCATCTGGAACAGGCTGCTGAGTCTGATGGGTTTAAGAAGGATGGGTCATTCATATTGGGAAGAGAAGATAAAATGGTGTGTTCTACACCTGAAAGGTACAAAGGAAATATGAACTAACAGGAAGCTTTGCTTCAACGCTTCATTTACCACATACGGTGTGAGAGAAACAAAAGAATCTTTACCCAAAAGTATCTTTCTACTGAACGATCTTCTACAAAATTGTGGAGGAAGTAAAGCTCAAGATGGCAAATAGCTCTTGCAACATGCCTGATAACAATGAAAACAAAGCCTTATCCTCCACGTGAAACTTAAATTTTGGATTCACGGTCACTAGGTACATTACTTGCTCCTGGATCAAGCCGGAAGCCGGGGAAGTAACTATCAACACAGATAGATCTCTCACTGATCAACTGCTGGGTTTGGGGCCATTATCAGAGACGAGAATGGAGTTCCATTGGATGCAGTTGTTGGAGCACAATACCCTTGGATATAACTCTTCATGAACTCCAAGGTGTGGAAGCTGGGCTCAAGATTGCTGCTAACAAACACTATCCTAGAGTGTCTATGAGAACAGATTCAATGAATGTCTCCAACCTCCTCTTGAATGAGTCGGCCAAGGCCCCGTGGTACTGTCGTTTCGTCCGGGAGTCGATTAAACGCCTTATGACCAAGTTCTCAACTTGTAAGGTCCAGCACATCTTCAGAGAAGCTAATAGAGCAGCCGATTTGCTTGCTAGCCTGCAGCCAAAGGGAGAATTTGTGGTCCTTGATCTAAGCTCGATTGCCGAAGACTTAAAGAAAATAGTGACTGAAGATGCCGCCGGGAAAGTTTACTTCCGCAAAATCATAAAAAACGCAGGGACTCCTGGTTGACCTCAATAGTTGTTTCCCTTCTTTCAAGGGTTTATTTTTCTCTTTTTTTTTTTTTTTTTTTTTTTTCTGGTTCCTTGTTTCTTGTTGGTTGGGGTCTCCTTAACCCCCTCTCCTTTCTAAAAAAAACAGAAAAAAAACATAGACATAAAATTTTGAGAGAGTAAACATGGACCACTAGAAGTATATAATCGTAGATCGGCCGAAACTAGTTTTTAACCAAAATTTGGTTAAATATTGACCATAAATCTAGGATCTAAATTAAACGAAAGAAAAAAAAGTGATTTTTACAGGTTTCGGTTAATGAACCGTAATATATAAGAGTAATATGGTACTGTTAAAAATTTTATAATATAAAAAAGATCTAAAAAAAGTTATTTTAATCGTTAATATTATATTTTAGACTACAGATATAAATATATTTAATTTGGATTTGTGACAGAGAAAGAATGAATACTTGGATTTCTAAGATATTTCCACTTTGACAAATCTCCCATTAATTGTGGAAGAGTTTATTATAACTCTTTAAAATCTCTTTTAGTGGTGGGTGATTTTTAGAGAGTTTCTCAAGATAACTCCAAATCTTTATGAGTAAAACACTAGAGTTATAGAAATTTTATAGTTTGGGGAGTTAAATGAAATTTTTGTGTTTGAACAAAACCTATCAAAAAAGAATAGATTTTAAGGAGGGTTTTATGGGACAGTTCCTCAGGGGAAATGCTAGTTTCCCCGATTCTTCTCCCGAATATTTTCCCGAATAGGGGATCTAATGGTCCTTATCCAAACTCTCTATCATTGGGATGGTAAAAGATAAAGGTGGGTCATCCTTTTTATCTCAGTCGGAAGAATTTTTGGGAAAAAATCTTCGGGAAAACTAGCATTTCCGGTTCCTCAGCTCCGTATGCTCTCTCAAACTCCATAAACTTTTAACTCCCTTGACTCACCCCAACTTCCCGTACTCAAAAACTCCTAAACACACCCAAGCTCCCCGAACTCTACCACGTCCCCTCCGGATCCAAACTTTCCCACTACTACCCCCTGTTAAAGAGTGCAGATGAAACTTTATCATCTACCTAGAAATCCTGCAAATCTAATCATGAAAATGGATTTTTGTTCAAGAGTATCTCCCATAAAATACCAGGTATTTACTTTATCCTCTGCTGCTTCTTCTTCTTATACGTTATACCCAATATATACAAATAACTATTCAAGTAATATAACATGCGTTCTCCTTTGATTATAGACTCTTTAGTTGAATTGGTAATTTGGGTTTTGCTGGATATTCTCTTTCAGCAATGGGGGTTTGTAAACGTCAAAAAGATTGATGCTTTCTTTCCTCACCACTTCGATAGGGAGGGTTTCACAAGAAAACTGTTTTTCTTTTGGCAAATGAGCAGGCTATGAAGAGAGTATAGGTGTTTATTAAATTAGTAATCTTCTTGGAGTTCAATGTGAAAAATCACTGTTACTTTTATTACAACTGAATTTTGAGATGAAGTGAATTTTCTTAAGATTATCTTCTAAGATCTAATGTCGTTGCCTTACCAATATTAAGTGGTCTTGTTTATTATGCTTGTAGCAATGTGATAAGCCTGCAGAACTTAATCAAACTTCATTATTGTCGTGCATCAAATACTTTTTACCGCATCCACCCTACTTGAGCTGCACATATTTGTTCATATGTCAAGCTATAAAAAATACTAAGCTGTTGTGTTTATTCAAGGGAAACTTGTTTGTGTCAATTCTCTTGAGTTTTATGGTGAGTAAGGAAGCATTGCCCACAGCTGGATTTACTTAGTTACCCAGCGGTTGCTTAGTAGTATAGATAAGGGGGTTTCAATTGAGAATTGGTGTCCCTTGCTAGACTTTTTCCTATCCTCAATACTCCATATTATGAACTTCGATAACTATGTCTAGAGGAAAACGTTTAGTTTAAGATAAGGACGAAGAATTTCATACTTTGAAAGTGCTTTTACATCTTCGTAGTGAACTCGGGTGTATGCCATTAACGTATGATAGTTGGTTGATTTTACTCCCAGGGTATTTCCTGTTTGAAGCAATGGGATAGAACATTTATCTCGAAATTTCTTGACAGAAGGTGGGCGTTGGCTAGTCCAGATACAAAAATTCACCACGTGAAGCTAAAGATCAATGAGCTTCAACAACAGACTGAAGAAAATGAAACATCTATTGGATATTCTTTTTTAAATGATACTAGACCATCTTTGGGTTATGAAATGATGAAGGAAAAACAAGGCCTGTCGTTCTATGTCGTACGAGATGATTTGTTGCATCCCCTTGTGAATGGTAACAAAGCAAGAAAGTTGGACGGATTGCTTCCTCTTGTAGAAGATTATTGTGCTACTGATGTGGTGAGATATCATCCTCTGAACTAGTACGTGTAATACTTGCCCAGTTTCATATGTTGTTTTACAGATCTCATTGTAGTGTGGTGTAAAAAGCTCTTTCAGTGTGTTATGCTGTTTGTGTGATTATTAGTATGTATTGATCAGGTAACACAAAACCAAGTTAGTTTATGAATTTACCCAGAAAATGCTTTTCTTGGATTTTAATGACGACCAATGGAGCTATCCAGTTAGAACTGTAAAATTGATATCAAATCAATGTCGTTACTCTTTGGCACGAGGAGATGTCTAATTATACTTTTGATAACCCACTTTTCTCTGAACATTCTTCACATGTGAAAGTATATTGTTGCCAGAACCTCCCTAGTTAATTATGCATATGGTTTGTGCAATTTGCACCTTATTTTTGTTCTTTCATTGATTTGTAAATGCAAGCATGATCAAGAAAACTAAGTGCACTGTTCGATTATGTAACATACTGTTGAAAACTTAATTAGGTTACGTGTGGAGGTTGTCAAAGTGCACATGCAGCAGCTGTTGGTAGGAATTTTATGATCCATTTAGTGTAAACATTGGTTGGCTTTGCTGTGTCACTTCATTGTAATAAGCTACAAAATAACTTGCAACTGAAGTACTCTCACACTCTCTCTTATTGTGTAGCTGTTTCTTGTGCTGAGAGAGGACTAGCATCACATTTACTACTACGTGGAGAACAACCTGATATTCCAACAGGCTATAATTTGATATCCACTATGTATGGAAATGCCATATATGTTCCTAGATCTCTGTATGCTAAGAGGGAAGAGATGCTCAGTGAGCATGCTGATTTAGTGGCAGGAAACACTGGTTCTGTGATATGGTTTGATGATATTCTTAACGAATCTTTTACCGCCCAAAAATCTAAGGAATTGAACTCTCTGCCGATTTATTTTAAGAGTGTCATCTCAGGGTCAAATGCTGAAAATCATCAGAGAAATGTTATCGTTATAAATGAGGGTGCAGGAGATTTTGCTGGACTGTTAGGTAATAAAAATCCCACAAAGCAGTAGGATCACTTTTTAGTAGCTTTATGAACTTTCATCTTGATAGCCTAAGTAGAACCTTTTTTACCTGTGATCTTCTGCAGGTTTCGTTCGCCTTGTGGAGTACTTGTCTCAAGATTGTATATTTGGGAAAGAACAGCCCTTGAAAATTGTTGTTGATTGTGGAACTGGTACCACAGCTGTTGGTTTAGGACTTGGAGCTATTGTTTTTGGGTGCGCTTCAGTTTACGATATGAATTCCATACACACATAAGGTGCAGGGCTCCAAATATGGCTAATGGTAATTTTCTTATATGTCAGCTTGCCGTGGGAGATAATCGGAGTGATGTTGGCTGATACTATTGAAGGGTACAGGAAGCAAGAAAAGCGCTTGATATGTGATTTCAAAAGGTTTTGTAGCTCACAAAAAATGGACCAGTCATTAAATGGTGATAATGACAGCATTGTGCATTGGGTAGACAGAACGAATCCAAGAAAGTAAGCTATTCTTCATCTTGCTTACTATCCATTCACTCTGCTTGTTAAGTATTCCTTAAAATCTGAAATCCCCATTATATTTGGACTCAAGGGATCACTGAATTTGAGGACCCCATTTTAATATCCCAGTGTTAAAAGAAGTAGATCCCTTCATATTCCAATTTTTGTTTCTCTTACAAATGCTCATTTGTTCCTTGGTAAATTATGATGAAGTGGTAAAAGGTCTAATTGATGCCTGACATCCCGTGTTACTGATTTTTCCATATGGATAATTCGGTTCCTGAACCAAAGCTTGAATTTTTCTCAGATTTGGCAATGTTTTGAAAGGAGAAATAGGGACATGCCAGAAAATTGCTCAGCAAAGTGGTATTCTGCTGGACCCTGTCTACACCTTGCCAGCTTGGGAACAAGCGATTCTCCTTTGCAGAAGAGAAGCTTCCTCCTCCTCCAAAGGGGATGCCAAAGTTGTGATGCTGCATACAGGTGGTACTCTTGGGATGTTTGGTTTAGCTCAAAGGTACAAATCTTCTTTCTATACGCTCAAGAAGTAAATGTTGGCATCTACTGACTGACAGTAGAGAGATAGCAATTTGATTAATTAGCTTTATTTATCTCTACCATTAACAGTAACATATTTGTATTGCACTGCAAGTATTATAGGAACAACAGAAAGATTGCTGGTACAGAAATTAAGTTGGGTTTTTTAATTAATTTTTAGCCCTATCGATGCTCGACCTTTATAATGACCATGTGTTTCTAAGCAACATACTGAGTGCAGATTGGTTGGGAAACTTGGGATCATCCAATCAAATTTACTTGTGAGTTATGATTTCGATAAAGTTCATGGACAAATGAGTTTTTTTTTTGTTTTTTTTTTGCAAAGGAAAAGCAATACATTCATATTACCTTTAACACAGTTTTACAATATTTTCTTTCAACTACCACTCTGGAGTCTAGACTATACTTAGTATTTCTAGCATACTTAGCGATCTGATCAGCTGCTGTATCATAAGTCCTATTAGTAAAGACAACTTGAACACCTACGTTATCATGAACTAAAGACTTACATTTGGTAATGATGGGTTGATCTTCCACCTTAGCTACTAAAAGGTAGGCATATTCACCTGCTTCTACTGCTTAGATATGCTAAGTCTTGATCCATGGTTAGGCTTGAAGTAACCTCTGCCATCTCTGGCCCAGTTGCTGCCAGAAAAAATACTGTAGAATCTCTTATGATTAATGATAGCCAGCAAATAGAGATTAATAGAGAATCCACTATTTAAGCCAATTTAGTCGGAGATGGCTGCCAAATACTGTGTTCATTACTCCGAGTGTTATTGTGAGATGAGCTAATATGAGAAACAGTCCTAGATGCAATCAAGTTAATATGGGAATGACTTGATGAGTATGCAAGTGAGCAGTATCTAGATGGAGAGGGACTATTTTTTATGTGGTTGGCAATGCAGATCAGTTTATGAATGTCAG
This sequence comes from Papaver californicum, assembly GCA_023531435.1. Lineage (NCBI taxonomy): Eukaryota > Viridiplantae > Streptophyta > Magnoliopsida > Ranunculales > Papaveraceae > Papaver > Papaver californicum. Next base: position 2,722,131 of record JAJJMC010019642.1, read on the forward strand.
AGGGTGGTATTAGGGCTATGATTCTCTAAAAGGTGTATTGCATCTGGAAGTCCGAATCTGCCACAAAGTGGTAGTTGCAAGATTGAGGTAGTCACGCTTCAAGGAGATAATAGCTGAGCTGTTTACAGGAGACGTACCAGTATTGCACATTGATGAAGTTGCTTTTACGTTGAAGAAGATTAGGTGATACTCGAGCATGACTGCACTCCATCAAGTGCGAAGCTGACTCTTCGATTCTCCATACGTAGGATAGTAAGGTCTTCTATAATGATGAACCTGCCCTGTTTAGCGAGAATTTATGAGCGAGCTTCCGAAAAACATAAGACGTTTATGATACAATTTCAAGTGCCATAGGTGAAGCCAGTTTTTACGTCCAACATGAATCTGATTAACGTAGAAGCCCCAATGCCACCTTAGTAGGATAACCTTGCATTTTTCTAATAACCCAAGTCCTAAGATAAGAAAAGGACTCATTGTCATTCATTGACTTCTTTAAATTGCCGATCAATAAAGATCGCGAGCTGAACGCCTACAAATTTTTTTCTATTTTGTAAAGGTAATTTGAAGTATATGCGAATTAATAAATTCTAGCACAAGAATCCAAACTTCTAACTTCTAACCTCAATCGCCCAAATCATGTTCGAAGAAATTGAAGTCTAGGTAAATCTAATTCCAAGGGAATGAGTACGATTCTCTGAACTAAATAGTACAACGTAATTGAATTACGAGGTAAAAATAAATATAATTGAATTACCTAAATGAGATATTAATTTTTTTGGAAATTTACATTTTTAGACTTCAATTTCAAGGATTGAATCACCTCAAAATTAAAATTTTATGATTCTGATTTTCCAATCAAATGGGCATAATTGATAAAGAAAATTGCCAGTGTTAATAGATGATATCATATTACCAATCCTTATAAAACAAAACGATTCTAATCACAGGATATCACCTCCTCCGTTTATCAATGTTGCAAACGAGGTGGTACAGTATAATTGTAAAGCTATGAATCAGTCCACGAATGAAGTCGTTGTGGACCTGCCCATGAGACCATCCATATGCACAAGTAGGAAAATTAATTAATGATATACAAGCCCGAATATCCCCATCACTTGAATGATCTGAATTACCAGTGGGAATCGAATATTGCTCCCACGACGTGTATGAAGTTTAAACATACAACAAAGTCCAACCCCAGCCCCAAGTTGTGGTGCATCTATGTCTATATAATTACAATTCTCGTTCTCCCCATAATACTGTATTGTCATCATCATACAATGTCAAATCACGATAGCAATCCAGCTTTACAACCAGATCTTGATCAACCTGATGAACCAGGTCTGAAATTGGCACAATTTGGAGAAGGATGTTTCTGGGGTGTAGAACTTGCTTTCCAAAGAGTTGAAGGTGTTGTGAAGACGGAAGTTGGGTATTCTCAAGGTCATATTCCTGATCCAACTTATAGCTTGGTTTGTACAGGAACTACTAATCACTCTGAAGTTGTGAGAATTCATTATGATCCTAATATCATCCCCTACACCAATCTCCTCTCTCTCTTTTGGTCTCGTCATGATCCTACTACCCTCAATCGCCAGGTAAAACTTTCAATTTTCAGTTAGATTTGTTTTCCTAGTCCAGCAAATTGACTTTCTGTTCGATTTTCTTTAGGGTGGAGATGTGGGAACACAATACAGGTCAGGGATCTATTACTACGATGAAGATCAAGAAAAGTTGGCAAGGGAATCGATGGAAATTAAGCAGAATGAGATGAAGCATCATAAGATAGTTACTGAAATACTACCAGCTAAGAAATTTTACCGAGCTGAAGAGTATCATCAGCAATATCTTGAAAAAGGTGGAGGAAGAAGTTGCAAACAATCTGCAAACAAGGGCTGTAATGATCCAATCAGATGTTATGGTTAGATTGACTCAGACAACCATCGCCAACTATACTCATTTTATAGAACTGCTTGTCTGGTTTCTGAGGGATTGAAAATAATCCAGATATCATTTCGATTTGCTGAATTGTCATCACACTTTGTGTAAGTTATGTTTTCATAGAGTCATGTTTTTGCCAAGATGTAACATATAAAAGTGTGAGCATTACTATCCAATCACTTTGCCGCATTTACATGAATTGCGAGGTCTACTCAGCATTTTTTCCAGTTTGTACACTGCGACGTAGTCTTTATGGAGCGATAGTTTTATCGTTCGATAGTTTGATCATACGGCTCAGTCTAAGACACCATTGATCAAGATTCTGTCGCTGAGTTTTAATCTCAGACGCTGACTAATTTTCCATCCAAGAATCATTATATAACTTCTAATTTCGATTATGGCATTTTATTATTATAACAACGGCTATTTTTGATTAAATATAATTTCTATTGGAACACACGTCTAATCTATTCAGTCAAATACATTTATAGAAGATGTACAAGCTTAACATTCATTTATGTAATAAACACTACAAAGAACATCAGGAAAGGGAAATTTATAAATTTAATTTACCTTTTCTTGATCGATTTTTATTATTTTAGTAAAACAAATTAGTTTTTGGTGCACCTACCAATTCTGCTACGACATTTCATCGGATTTTGTTAATTGTTTTTAATCAACACATAGTTTTGCTTCTTTAAGTTTGAAGTATATCAAGAACTAGGGTAATCGCCGAAACGTAGTCAATTAAATCAATATTCTTTATTACATTCAATTAAAATTAAATTTAATCTATTAATTTTTTTTACCATTTAATGTCCGGTTTGGATCGTATTCGTTATTTAACAAGGAAGTTATAGAAGTTTGAGTAACCTCAGGAGGTTGAGTAGAAACATCAAAATCTTAAAAAAGAACCTGAGGAGGGAAGGGGGAAGGGAGCAGGCCTATAGAGGCTAAAGACTCCTCCTAAAGTAGAACCCAGGATATAAAGAGGAACATCCGAAAGAGTGGACCACCACCAGGAGTTTCTAGAACCACTTTATCGTCAAGGCCACCATGTGTTATAAGAGTTCTTGCACGACTAATGATATACGACTTCTTTAACTTGCACAACTGGATGATTCTGTAGTAGGCATTTCAAAATGCATGTTGTTCATCATTTGGGTCATCTACTACAAGTAATATTTCTGTATTCTCTTGGATCACCAATACAAATTGTTCGTCCTAGTTTGCCCCTCCTCTTGTGTAGCTTGTACCCACCAATATGGATAAGTTCGATCGAGAGCTTGAGAAGTAATTAGGACTGTGATAGTCTCCCGTTATGGATCAATGCTATGCATCTCCCAATCAAACGGTGGCATAGCTGACAAAAAATATGGACATCTCTGACTACTGGGATACACGAAGGCAACGGGTGTTAGTGGTGAAGGTTGGGAAGGAAGAATATCCGCTTAGATAACATGTTTTCAGTTTGGATTCCCATATTCACACAATGCAAAAATAAAGACTTTATCAAAGACCAAAGTAATACTAAAAATCATGAGTTAATATCCATTGAGTAAACAAAATATTAAAAAAAAAATATATATTTGATGTTTCAGTGTCTTTTTGTACAACCATAAAAAAGATTGAAAGTGACATTTTAAGGTGTTAAAAATAAATACAATGAGGGAGTACTTTTGTTTTAAAAACCCACTAAAAGCGATATTTTCTCTTTATTTTATTTTTTTAAACTAATAAAGTAAAATAGTACTACATAAAGTAATATATTAAAATAATAAAAATTTAGGATAATTTAACAACAATTATTAGTAATCAATACATAAGAATTGCATAATTAAATTGAATTACACAAAAGCAACATGATAAATTTAAAATAAAAATCATGATTATTAACATGGAAATCAAAAATAAATAAATATAATATTAATGCTAAAAATAAGTTTTGATTTTGATATTAGGTAGAAACCTCCTATCTCAAATAGTTTTCTACAAATCTTGATGCAAGTACAATACCTTTTATTCTCAAAACTAATAAGTCAGATGTTTTTTATTTCTATCTTCTTGTATAGATAAAACCATGAAAAAAAAAACAATACCCGAAAGTAATTGGTAAAAGGGTTTAGTTTTATTTTGTTGTTTTAAAAGAAATAAGCAAAGAGAGAAAGAGAAGAGAGAGATGAAAGGACGACTACTTATTTTTTGCTTTTAGGGTTTAAGGAAAATATAACTATTTATAGTTATTAGAAAAAACAAAAGAGAGAGAGAGTGAAATTTTTTCTCTTTACACGTACATGCCTATGAAAATAACAATTCCAATACTAAAGAACACTCAAGACTTCCCACAGAGATAAGAATTAACCTTCTTATTTATTAACTTTAGATTTAGTTAAATTGCTAAGTGTACCCTATACCATTAAAATCACATCTCTATCTATTTATTTATTTTGGCAACCATAAATGTATTAAAATTAAATATTTATTTTTGCAAACTAAGTTTTGAACCCAAAGGACGGGGTATCACATAACACAACAACAAATGAAAACTTATTCACAACAATCACTGATAGACACATTTTTGTGTCTGATTTGATCTCATGTTTATATTGTTATTTCTCAATTTCTTGTACTGATATTATTATTATTTTATATTTTTAGGTATTTTGGAGAATTAATAAATACGGAAAAATCGACTTAAAAAGTGATAAATGCATCTCAAAATTTATAAAGGCACCCAAGAAATTTGTTAAAGGCACCCAAGCTTTAGCTAAGTGCACTTACTCTCATTTTTGAATCATTTTTTTTTGTGGGAACCATTTTTTCTCATTATGTGTTCATAAGATTTGGGAGGAGAATTGCATGGAGTTAAGACAAAGATATTCTTTGTCTTGGACACTAATTTAAAACATATCTCACTCCATATTCTCGAATCTGTGATATTAAGGCAAGAATAATCTCGGGCTTTGCCGTGAGAAAGGAAACAAAATCACAACGTATGAGAATTGAAGAGTTAAGAATCAGAAGAAAATCTCGTGATTAAATAAAAATAGTTCGTTGCGTTTTGAAAAAAAAAAGACATTCTCGGGTTCGATCAGAATTGGAAATAATATTATTACTCGTGAGCTCTGGGTTTGAAACAGAGTCATAATCTACTTAAAGGAAGAAAGAACATTTGTTGCGAAGGAAGTTTCAGCAAAAATAGAGAAAGAAAACATCGAGTTACTGCTAGGAAATTTGTATTTAATGAGAAGATATCCAGAAGATTTAGAGGTTGGTTTATGGTTGTAGTATAAATACAAGTCATGGGTTAGCATTAGGGGGGCTGGCTCTGCCAGAATCAAGCCAAAGAAAAAAATCAGTTTGAAAAAAAAAACTTTCTGCTACTCACGAAGAAGATGAAGAAACTAAAGCTAAAAGAGAAAAACCATTGTTGATTCAGTTGTTTATTCTTTCAAATTCATTAGTTATAGCCACAATTTTTACTATAGTAACATCAACAATTTCGGATTTGAAACAGAAGAAGAACGTCCATTTCCAGCTGCACCCTGAACAGACTTATTCAACTAAGCCCGAAGTTAGTCGTTTATCCATTAAATCATTTAATCTTTCTTGTATTTTTCTTCTCAAGCACTTTTGAGCCATATATTTATCTTTTGAGAGTGTAGAGCATGATGAGCTAAACCCCATCACTGGGACAATGAAGGAAACTATTTTTCACACTTGTTTGGTATAATGAATTGTGTGTAGAAGTGTTGAACTATTGGAGGAAATAATACAGATTCTGAGAATGGTAAGCTTGTTGTTGTTTTCTGAGTGGGCTAAGGATCCTATTTATAATAGTTATGGAACAAACGCTTCCTTGTTAAGTAGTGGAAGTAGTAAAGAGATAGAGAGGTGAAAATCGTAGGGTTAATGGTTTAACATCCCTAGAATCTTCGGGAAACCATTACTCCATTAACTGCTTCAGCCTTTCCACTACTTTGTAACTTCCTTGTTATGGGGTGTCTCCACACTCATACTGTTGTAACCACCATACCAAAACCCCATGTTTAACCCCCCATTATGATTTGATTTCTCGTAGAGTTAGTGGATTCATAGGCTCAAAACACGTGAGTTTGTTGTAAGATAATGCTATTGATGAGTTTATGTCAGCACAATATGATTATGGCCAAGTATTGGCGCTAATAGAAAGGGGGAAGGATGACACGAGCATAGGTACAAGAGTGAAGAGCTAGAAAACTCGCAGAGGGAAAAAAAGGGAAAGGCTAGAATTGGCTAGCGTTACGCTGCTAGCAGCGCTAACTAAGTTAGTGCTTGTGCTAGCATAGGACGTAGCGATGCTAGCAGCTCTAACTAGTTAGCCCCATTTCTTCCCCTAGTGCTAGTTGTTGGCCGTTTGGCGTATTGGCCAATTGTTGACTTTTTCTGGCCTTTTTGGCATATGTGTGTGCTAGTGAGACATGGCTTATTTGAATGACATAGAGACCGAAATTGACCTGTGTACAACACGGGACCATGGCTTCAAAGAGGAAATCCTTGTTTGACTTGAATTTGGAAACCAATTACTATAAAAAGGGAGTAAACCTCTTTTTTTATTCTCTCTCTTCACCGCCAACACCTTCTCCTCCTTTCCCTTCCTCTTCAGCGACGCCAGCATCATCTCCCCTTTGCCGAAGCTCCGTTACCGGAAGATTAACGTCATCGGTATTCCGGCCGACTTTAGGTGAGTTTTTTTTTCTTTTTTTTTTACTCTTAGGTGAATTAATACTCACATATTTTCTTTTCCTCTTTTTTTTTGACGTGAGTGCTTGCTCACCTTTTCATTATTGTTGCCTGTTTCGTTGCATAAGCATGCTATTGACTTGATATTGATCTTCCTTGGACATTTTCTTGTGGGTGAACTCCAACTCCATAATTGTTGTCTTTGATCATGATAATCCTTCATTGGCCTCACTGCAGCGTTGTTAAGCTTTGACTAGGTACGCCAGAGTTTATAGTATTTTTTTTTTGATGTTGGTATTAATTTATATACATAAGCATGTATTTGCATATCAGTACTAGATAAAAATAGAACCAAACCTTGTGCATGATTGCCCAATAATTGACATGAATGCTATCTGAACTCGTTGTAGATGTCGAACGATCATGAAGACAATGCCACCACTGCTTCTAGTCGTGGCGGCACAAAAACTCCGATGTTACTTCTCTAAACGATGTGCCCAGAATTCATGATAAGCTCTTTAATGGTGTTATTGAAGAGGTTGATGGCTCTGATTATGTTGGCACTTTTATTCATACCTTAGAGTTCGAAGCTCCCACATATGATTCCATCTGAGACCTTTGCTGAGAGCCCTGATATTATTCTACGTTCTAGCCCAAGTGATGAAGGTAACATCGTTACAGTCGGTGAAGCCACATTTATGAGTAGTTGTACTCCAGGGTATATTCTTGTTGTTCGCGGTGATAGTTACATTATGCAGAGGTATAACATTGATAGGACGGCTCAGCAAATGGGCTTTGATCAAACTGTTTCTCACTACCGTACCAAGGCGCCTCCCATAGACGTACTTCAGCGATCCGAGGGTGTCCATACCATTCCTGGTTGCAGCGTTCCTTTTCTCCAGGATGACAGAAAATGACGTGTCACTGATGAATACGCTGGTTTCTGGAATGCACGACTTACCCTCCTTGAGAACTTCGTGTCTGGTGAGCCTTACAGTGCACAAGGTGTGCCTTCTGGACGGGAGTTAGAAGATCGACCGAACTTGAAAACTACTTCTGGAGCGAGACATGATTCGATTGTCAACTTGACATATGTATCTCAAATCATCTATTAGTTTACTCTCCATCTTTCATTTAGTATTTAAACACTTAACTTGTTGTTGCTTTTTTGTAGTCGTGGTTCCCGGAATATTTTGCACCTGATACTGCAACGAATGTTATTCCTCAATCCGGGGAGAAGAGACCACGAATAATTTTGTCTGGAAGTGGAAACCGTCCTTGGAATAAGGTAATCGACTACTGTTTTCTCTTATTCTTCTTTACTGTAGTATAATTATATCTTGTCTTGACAAACACCTTTGTATAGTCTGGTAGTATAACTCTTCAAGGTGACTTGAGTATTCAACCTTTCAAGTTCGGCGTCCCAAATGTGATTGGCTCCTCGGTACCTTATGTTTTAAGTGAAATTTCTTGAGTTATGGAAATTTTCGTCTTGCTGGACTTAATGGATTCTGACTGTTATAATCATCATTCTTAGGTGACTAGCAACACGGATACTCTAGTATCAGGAGGTACCGCTGTAGTTAGAAGCACTGAGTAAGAAGACCAATGTGACAACGGTCCTGAAATATCGTCCCATACTGAAGTAGTTGAAGAATCCGAATCTGAGTACGAAGAACTTGGTGGCGAGTCATATTATGAGACGCCTTCTACGTCTGATGGCTTGTCACAACTCCAGGTAAGTTTAATATATTGTTTTGGAGTCATAATGGCATGATTATAGCTCTCAGACCACCAAATGTGTAGAATCATACATGATTTTATGAAAGACTAGCAATTTTCGCTGTCAGAAAAACCCAGATTCAGGTATTCTTACCGTAATGGTTGTAGCATCTTCGTCCGAAGTCAGAATGAGATGGTTGGCATCTCATTCTTTATATAAAAGATAGAGATAACTTATTCAAAAAGAATTTTTGAATTTGGAGTTCATTTGCTATGTGAAAAATACCTGACATCGAGCGTCCAGAACTTTTCTAGGAAGAATTTTATAGGTTTTCAGCTATCATGTAGTCGACCGTTTTGCCTGCCCTCATTAGATCGCTTCTACAATTGGCGCAAATTTTTAGAATGTCGTATTATACATCCATATGAATCATTTGGTAAATAATTAATCCCCAAATTCCTTACCAATTAGCGCCAGTTTCAGTTCTTCCGAAGGGTTACATAAAGACGTTTCTGACGATATTCTTGCAAAACAATCCATATCTTTTCTAAACCATATGCCATGTCCCAAAACACTTTTTAATGAATGTTTAGGTTTCTAATGGTCATATTTTATAAAATTTATGGTCTACGCTTCAATTCTTTGTGTCTAAGCTATTTTAACTCATTATCTCCATAATGTCTCCATTTTTCAGGGGGATAATGAACCAAAGAAGATAAATGAACTTTTAGATGAAGGATTGGAGATTACCATGACTCCATTAACTGCTTCAGCCTTTCCACTACTTTGTAACTTCCTTGTCATGGGGTGTCTCCACGCCCATGTTGCTGTAACCACCAGACTAAAACTCCATGTTTAATCCCTTCATTATGATTTGATTTCTTGTAGAGTTAGTGGAGTCATGGGCTCAAAACACGTGAGTTTGTTGGAAGATAATGCTATTGATGAGTTTGTGTCAACACATTATGATTATGGCAAATTGTTGGCGCTAATATCAAGAGGGAAGGATGACACGAGCACAGGTGCAAGAGTGAAGAGCTAGAAGACTCACAAAGGGAAAAGAGGGGAGAGGTTAGCGTTGCTACTAGCAACGCAAACTAATTAGCGTTTGTGGTAGCATAGGCCTTAGCGCTGCTGGCATCGCCAATTTGGTTAGTGGTTATACTGGTAGCGCTAACTAGTTAGCCCCATTTCTTCCCCTAGTTCTAGTTGTTGGCCGTTTGGCGTATCAGCCAATTGTTGGCTTTTCTGGCCTTTTTGGCATATGTGTGTGCTACCTTTTGGTGTTAGGAATGTGGCTAGGTCTTCGCCAGGGCTAGCGCTTGCTAGTGTCGTGGTTATTTCTTATGTATCACTAGCTTTTGGCGTTTATTAATGTTGTGGCCATATTAATGGCCTATTTAAAGTTTTTCATTCACATGAGATTTTAATGTTAGCGTTATGCTTAACTTTTATGAAGTGCATACAGAACATATTCAAGAGATTCAGCTATGAAAGTTTGCAACTTGAGATTATGGTTGTTGCGACTCTGCAATTAGATGGTATGCATCTAAATTTACATTTTTTTTATCCAAATATGGCATAGCCTCTGTTCTGAACATTCACGATTTTGTGTAATCAACATATTCTGATTAATTCAAATAGTTTAATTGGATGCACATGAATAACAAGGGTTTAGCTAGGTAAAATCCTGGAATTTTGAAAGTGCGTAAATATATAAAGAGCCACATAGCTAATTTAGCCATGAGCTGAATATTCATTCTCAATTCTCTTGCGGAATATAAGATAACAGTATGTATTCATAATTCTGATGCTGAATCAAATTTTTTTACATATTTGTTTCATGCTTCTGCAGCTAGGCGAAAAACAATATTACAATTTTCTCCTTTGTCAAAAATCCGCCATTAACAACCATGTCCACCAAAAATACGACATTTCTAGTGGAAAGCAATTAACAAGGATTTACCTACCTTCTTCATCCTAAACCGCATTGAAATCACCAACTCCAGACTATGCCCCCACCGCAACTCCAAACCAGAATTGGATGATCACCTACTTCTCCATCGCTCAAAAGCGGTTTTAACCTAGAACACATTCCTCGGTCCCCTCTCACACAACCAAATTACTGACAATACCCTTCTAGATATTATAACTCCCCAAACAACCATCCTTCAACTTTTGCAACAGCCAGACCCACCCTCAACCATTACCTCGTTATGTTTCCTTCTCTGATCTTTATGGTTAGCTAGAGATGAGCTAATATCAAAAGAAAACAACACGATATGATATTTTAGTGGGAGCACTTAAGCAACAACAAGAATATACTTGGGCAATTAGGGAAACCCTTCCTCTTGTAATTCCTGGTGATACTCCAACTTCTATCCAACTGAATGACACAAGAAGAATAACAATTATTTCAGTGGGATGGTCCAGCCTTACCATGGACTGGATTAAGATCAATATAGATGGAGCTACCAGAGGCCACCAGGAATTACAGGTCCGTGATTCATCTGCAGGGATTCAGAGTCGAGAATTGTGATGGCATTAACACAACCGTTAGGAATTACCACTGCACTATTAGTTGAAACCTGAGTTATGCTATTAGCCTCTAGAACTCCGACAAAAAAGTAATGCCAAAAGTTCTGTTTGAGATGGACTTCGAATACCTTGACAGTTTTTTAACTATTCCCACGGCCCCGCTTTGGTACATTCTTGGAATGATCACGGAAATAAAGCAAAAATACGAAAAACGACGCATTGTCAAATCCACCATAACTATAAGTAAGGAAATCAGACGACTGATGGCCTAGCCAACCACGCAACAAATAGAAGTCAAACCGGCAATCTATCAACACAAAATATGGGACCGTACAATCCCAATCTTTCTTATCCAGATTGTTTAAAATGACTCTATTGGGTATTACATACCTGCATATAATTTCTCTTTAGTCTCTAATAGTTTTTTTTTCTTTTTTGGGAATAAATCGATTTATAAAAACCGACTAAGTGACTTGGACTAGATCATTAAAGGTTTCCCTATGAAGGGATATGCCTCCAATATAAGCTCAAATCACCAGCTTCATAAGAAATACATAAGGAATAAATTTAAAAACTTGAAAAAAAATATGACTCGCTTATGTTGCCTCGCTAAAAATCTTGTCACGGAAAACCAATGGTGGTAAACCCGTGACTAAGGAAATGAGTACAATACGAGATGTCCATAAAGCTATAACAAATTTAAAATTACCTAGAAAGATAAAGTTACATTTATAATTTTTCAAATTCATTGAAACTCTTCGTTCTCCATTGATACATAATGACCAGTCTTCTAATGCTGGTAGTATGTATATCGCGACAAGTAAGTTGTGAAAATTAAACATCTTCACCCGTGATAAAACTATCAATTTGTGGTCCTAAGAGCGTCCACAATGGTAAGAGTAAAAGACGGACCAAACCCATTTGCGTTCTTTGGTCCGTCAAAAATATACCACAATGGGACGATCAAGTTTGATCTTTGGTCCGTTTTTTCTACTGTTCAGGACCAATAATGGTCTCAAAACCCGACCAAACGAGTTATAGTCGAGCGGGCGTGTAGTGAACCGTCTGATTCTAGGCGGGCGCGTAGTGAACCGTCTGATGGCAGGCGCTCCTATAACGTAACGCTTGAAAACACGGGCGTTAACCAAATCTCCGCCTGATGAAGCGTTCACCCAAGATTACGCCTGATGAAGCGTGCGTCTAGGATCACGCCCACTAACAGGCGGTAACCAAATCACCGTCCCATTGAAGCGTAATGCTAGAGATCCGCTTGGGTTTTCTTTGACTTATAAAATCATAATGGAACAAATCATAACCAAGCGCTGATGCAAATGTCCGCTCCATTAAGAACCAATCATTCTATTTCCTATGCGTTGATGGAGCCATACGTTTACAATTCTAAGAAATCATAATATGTCTAGTAACCAATTAGTGAACCAATTAGTGAGTCATACGTTGATGTGAACCAACGCTTGCATTTCTAAGCCTGTTGATGGAGCCATATATTTGCATTTCTAAGAAATCATAATATGTCTAATAAACAATTAGTAACCAATTAGTGAGTCATACGTTGATGTAAACCAACGCTTGCATTTCTAAGCCTTATATATGATTAAAAGACAACAACCGTTGATGCAAGCGTCCGCTTGCTTTTCTAGGCTTTCGTCTACGGATCCGCCCGGTTCTTCAAGCGGTTGGCTAGCTGTACGCCCGTATTTTTCCGCATACACTTCTCTCGCACGTGTACACAATTGATCAGGCGTAATGCTAGGAAACCGCTCCATCAGACGTTTGTCTAGTAAAGCGTCCGTCCATGGGGCGTGCGTCTAGGAGTCCGTCTATCATCAGGCGTAATCTTCGTTACCGCTCCACATCAAGCGTTCAACCAGATGTCCGCCTCACGCAAGCGTTATATTAGACAACCGCCAGTCTCAACAAACATATACCCAGACGTCCGTCCAATAACAAACGTTATCCTAGACCAGCGTCCGATCATTTTTAGTGATGAACCCGTTATATTTGGACCGGATCAAAGAGTAAAATTTTTATTCTTTGATCTTTGGGTTTGATCCGATGACCGCGGATGTCCTAAACTTTTGCAAGACTATAAAAATATCACGAAAGCTTGTATAGAATAGATACTTCGTCCATTTACCGATTTAGAATGCCTTCAAAATCTCTAATAAATTTCTGTTAAAAAAAGAAGATAAAATCCTAGTTATCTACCGTAAATACCGTAGCGTACCACCAGAGATGCTCTAAAGATTTCTACTTTTATACAAGAAACAACATTTGTATAAACATCACAAATGCCGGTGCACTACTCTATATGGTAGAGTATTTAACTAAGTAGTATTTTTTATTAATATTTGGCTCCAATTTTTCAACCACTGAAAAGAGTGTTCATGGAGTATATTGTTTTTTTCTCTCTCTACTCCTCTGATGTTTAGTACCTCGAGAGAGTTGTGTGAGATAGAGAGATCAGGGATATTACAAATAGAGATTGAGTGATGGATAGCGAAACGACCGTAGTAACTTTGGGAAGGTAAAGTCTTGGTTTGGTCTTTAACGTGCGCCGGCCATAAAAACATCAGTCTTCTCCATCATTTAATGCTTCTTCTTATTCATTTTAGACAAAATTCCTAGAGGGAAGAAACAAATTCTGGGTTTGGTTTTTACTGTAAGATTTCTGGATTTTAAGGAGTTTGAACTTTTTTCCTCCATGGATAGGTTTCATGGAAGTTTAGATCCTCAAGCACAAGAATTTATACCACGAATTACTTCTCAATTTACCCTTGTTCAACCTCATGTGTATTGTCCATACCTTTCTTCTTCTCATCATCATGTGCCATCTACACTGTATTTTACACCACCGCCTCCACCACCACCACCACTACATGCACCCCCACCACCAGCAACACAACCACCACTTATGGTGTTACCACCACCACCAACAACAACTTTTTCAGCAACACGTTCACTCTTAATAAGTTTAGTACCAAGGGAAGTTAATGAAGAGGTTTTAAGAGGAGAATTAGGAGTGTTCGGAGAAATAAGAGGAGTCGAAATGCAAAGACTAATGCAAGAAGGAAATGTAATTGTTCATTTTTTTGATGTTAGACATGCTCAATCAGCTATGGCTGAGCTTCAAGGAAAACATATGCAACAACAAACTAGATCAGCACAACAACATTATCAACCAAACAACACAATCAGCCCATTCTTCGTACCTTCTCCTTCATGGATTATAGAGAGTAGGAGTACTAGTGTTGTTCATCATCATGTTCTTCCTCATTATCAACAGCAACAGCAACAGCAGTATCAGCCTGGGCTTATTGCTGGAAGAACAGTTTGGGCAGAATTTACTTTACCAACTATGATTACATCATGTTTAGATGGACATAACCAAGGAACCATAGTGATCTTCAATTTGGTCATCAGTGTTTCTACTGCTCAACTTCAAGATATCTTTCAAGTTTTTGGTATGAATTTTCAAATACCCCCAACTTCTTAAATGTCTTTGCTGTTGTTATTCTCCATGCATTATGCAGTGTGGGGTCTGTTTATTCTTCTTCTCCATGCATGGGGTTATTCCTTTTTACTGTTGAACTTGTTTCTTACCCACTTTGTAATTTTTTATGGTTACAATTTTTTGATTCTTATTTGTAGGTCCAATCAAGGAATTGAGGGAGACTCCATCAAAAAGACATCAAAGGTTCATAGAGTTTTTTGACATCAGAGACGCAGCTAAAGCTCTATATGAAATGAATGGGAAAGAAATCAATGGTCAATCTGTTGTCATTGAATTCAGTCGTCCAGGAGGTACTAGAAGAAGGCTAGCATCTATTAATCACTCTATGAACAGTTTTTACACTAGGCCAACAAATTACACACAGATGCAACATGAGTTGAGTAGAGGATTTGATTCTTGCATTCCTATGAACAACCAGAGCGCTAATCATGGTGTTGAAGGCTTAGAAGTTCCAATGAGTTCATTACGAGTTGGTGTTGACAAGAATGAGAGGAATTCTAGCGGTGCTAGTTCATCTAAGAAGGGTAAGAAGACTAAAGATAGTGGTGCAGGTAGCGCCAAACGACAAGCGAGTTATAAGCGATTAGTACCAAGAAGTAGTACTAGTAGGCAATGGAAAGGTAATCAAAGGACTTCGGATGTTCAATTCTTGATACATGAAGATGCCATACTAGAATCATCATCAAGTTTCATTAAAGATGCAAGAACTACTGTGATGATCAAGAACATACCAAACAAGTACAGGTATTTCCGCCTATCATCTTCTTAATTTTTCGATTCATGGTACTACTATTATTTTTGATTTTTTTTTATTAATATTTTTTATCTGGTATTTGTTTTTTTTTTGTAGTCAAAAGCTAGTGCTAAACATGTTGGACAACCATTGTATTCGCTGCAATGAGAAGATTTTGGCTGAGGGTGATGAGAACCAGCCGTTGTCTGCTTATGATTTTGTCTATCTTCCGATTGACTTCAAGTGAGATTTCTTTTTTTTGAATCTTTTAAATTTCTACTGTTTGATGATTTTGTGTAGTCAAACTTTCTCATTGAAGTTTGTTTCTGACTTTTGAGTTTGGGTAGCTGTTGTTTGTTGGTTTGATTCTAATAATGGATGGATGAATTGACAGTAACAAATGCAATGTGGGATACGGATTTGTTAACTTGACAACTCCTCAAGCAGCATGGAGACTTTATAAAGCTTTCCATTTACAGCAATGGGAAGTTTTTAATTCCAGAAAAATCTGTCAGGTTACTTATGCTCGGTTGCAGGTACACGATGATTTCTTCATTTTGCAATTTGTAGGCAATTGGGTAGCAAAATTCTTAAAACCATTTTTAGAGTGCATCACGCATTTCTAATTTGTGAACACACGAGTACCTAATAAGGCGATTGTGCCCCACAGCACATGGCCAACAGCAACATTTATGCGTTTTTTCTCTTAAATGGTCCTGAAAATGTTGCTTATTCCTTCTTGGAATGTTTTGTTTTGCATGCTTTTCCATTCAAAGGGTTTGGAAGAATTGACGGAACATTTCAATAACTCAAAGTTTGCTTGCGACAAGGATGATTATCTACCGGTTATATTCTCTCCACCTCGTGATGGAAAACAACTTACGGATCCGATGGCTGTTGGTAATGCCCAAGCTAATAGTGCTAGCGATGACAACGTTCCTGTAAAACATATACTTCAAAATAGTCCTAGTCTTATTGGAAAAGGTGTAATTGTCAACACATTGAAGAGTCAGGATGATAAGTTAGAAGAGGATGATCAAATTGGTGGTGGTGATAGTTGCACTGGTAGTCTCATAAAGAACTGCAACAGTAATGATGATGGCAGGATGAAGAATATTGCTCTGATGATTAATAAGGAAGATGAAGTAATTGTGTTTGACAAGAAATGTATTACTAATAGTTGTAGTAATGGCACCAAATCTACGACCAGTTATTGTGAATCATCATCACTAGTATCAGCATTACCGAGTAGTAACTCTGGGAAACCCAATGGATGCATGTCGAGCTCTGTGTCTAGACAGAAGCCAAAGGTATTAAGTTGTGCACAAGTTAATTAGACTACACTTGTATCTAATGCAGTCCTCTCTCTCTGTGTGTTTTAATGTGTGTAATATAGGACTGTGTTTCCAAGAAAGATAGTAGAATATGAAAAGAAAGAAGTGACTTAACTTGCAAATCTGGATTTGCTTTTGTGAGTCTTTAATAAATCATCATTACTATTTTGTTTTTCTAGAAATTGGTAAGGTTGTGGAGACTTACAAATCCGAGCTAGAACCTTCAAAAGCAACTAAAAATATATACTAACCCAATTATAAATACGTAATAATCTATTCAAGATAAATTCCACCCCATCAAGATTTGCGTAAAAATCTCTTTGATGTAAGAGTAAAAAATCAAAAACCGATTTACGTAAAAACCGATTTATGTAAAGAGTAAAAAATCAAAAACTTGTTTGACGTAAAGAGTAAAAATCAAAATAATGGCTTATAACAATATCTCCTAAAATGAGATTCCCTCTATTTTAAGGTGTTGAACATTATGCACTTGGATAATAAGAGCCCTCCTCTTTACCACTAAAGATAGATTAACAATCAAAACTTAATAGGTAAGTTTTAACAATTATCATCAACAACAAAAGCTAGAGTAAAAATACTTCTAAGGTTTAATAGGTAAGTTTCAATAATTATCATCAACAACAAAAGCTAGAGTAGAAATACTTCTAGGGTTTGAACAAATCTCCAAGCTTTGATAGAATAAGAAATACACAAACTTAATGAGTTAATGTCACCAAGATCTTGCCAAATAATCCCTTGGTAAAACCCCCTTTTCCCCTCAGATTTCTCCCACTGATATCTCCTTACTTTGCTACCGACTAACACTTACTCACTCTTTTTTTTCCTCACGACCGGGAAGATTGATCTCATGTTTCCAAAGGAAAAAATTAATTGCTCCCCATTAAATATGTTAGGGATAACATTGTTGGGCCATATGATGAGGTACCCGCCACCACCAAACCTGCAATGCTGTAAAAATGAATACGTTTGTACTTTGACAGTGACTTTGTTATCATACTAGAACCATCGTCATCTGTAAGGATCTTCTCAATCTGTAAAGCCTTCTCATCGAGAACTTCATATATCCATTTGTACCTAATGTTGATGTACTTTGACCTCGAGTGAAAACTCGAATTCTTGTTGAGATAGATGGCACTCTAGCTGTCACAGTAAACAATGAATTTATGCTGCTTTAAGCCGAGTTCTCTAACATACCTCTTCATTCATATCTTTGAAACTCTCTGTAGATGATATATACTCTGTCTCTATAGTAGACACAGTCACACATCTTTGTAATTTGGTTTGCCAAGATATAGGTCCCCCTGCATAGGTAAATAAGCAACCCGATGTCGACTTCAAACTGTTTTGAGCACCTTCCAAGTCTGAATATGTGTAACCTACTAACTCCGGCTTATCACAATCATAACACAAACATATATTATAAGTATCCCTAAGATACCGCAATATCCACTTCACTATTTCCTAATACTACATACCAGGATTGGCTATAAATCTTTTTATCACTCCAACTGCATAAGCTATATCAGGCCTTGTAAAATACCACGACATACATCGAACTACCAATTGCGAATGCATAAGGGATTTCCACCATTTTTTTTCTTCAACATCATTCACAGGACATTGATCACGAGTTAACTTAAAATGGTTTGCATGTGTACAACTTACCGTCTAAGCCTTGTCCATGTTGAACCTTTACAACACCTTTTCAATATAGCTTTCTTGCGATAGCCAAAACTTCCTTGCTTTCCTATCACGAGAGATTTGCATGCCAAGGATGCACTTTGCTGCACCCAAGTATTTCATAACAAAAGACTTGCTCAAGTATGACTTTAACCTGTCAATCATTTTCTTATTTTTGCCAGCAATCAATATAAAGCAAAAGTATAAGAAAATCACCATCAACAAATTTTTAAATGAACACCGAATGATATGAAATTATTCACATGTACCCATGTTCTTTCATGAACGATTTAAACTTCTTGTACCATCTTCTAGAAGATTGCTTCAAGACATATTAACTCTTCTTAATCTTGCACACCATGTGTTCCTTGCCTTTGACTTCAAAACCTTCGAGTTGTGCCATATACAAGTCTTCTTCTAACTCACCATGAAGGAATGCTTCCTTAACATCTAGTTGCTCAATCTCAAAGTCTATGCTAGTTGCTAATGCCAAGACAACCCGAATAAAAGTAAATCTCACTACTGGTGAGAAAATATTCTCAAAGTCAACATATTTTCTTTGCTCAAAACCCTTCACAACTAAGTGTGCTTTGTACCTTTGTGAGTTTCCATCTTTAGTCTTGATTCTACACACCCACTTGTTCTTCAGAAATTTCTAGTTCTCTGTTTTGTCAAATAACTCATAAGTGGTGTAACTTCACAAGCAAATGAGTAATAGTACAACTACATGCCACTTGGCACTTGCTGCAGTTTCTAATTTTTTTTATTGGTGTCTAATTTTTTTTTTTTGTTATGGTAAAAAACAAAACGTCGCTCCACTATTGGTGTCACTCTGCAATATGCACCTTTTTTGTTGTCTTTCCTATCTTATATGGTTTATGCAAAAATAAAAAGGAGTTGTAATAACGATTAAATGAAATGCCGAAAGCAAGCTAGTTGGGTATCTTTGTGAGATCAATTTTCTCAACCTAAATAGGAAAAGAAAAACAAGAAATCAAACAATTATATAGCTTATTTTGTCCCGGTTTTTCATTAATTGAACAAATATTACACTTCGAGTCCCCCATGTTGTGTATTATGTATTGGGTGTGGTGTTAATTCACCCCCCATGGATAGGGCATGGAAGGTGAGGACCAGTGAGCATGTTGTGTAAATATATACGGATATTGGAAGTGGCTTCCGATATGTCAGGCATAGGTCTGAACCTGTGCCAAGGAAAAAAAAAGTAAGGAATGCGATCCAAATTATAGTTGATGAGAGAATATTACTCCCTCCGTCCAAGTTATATAGGCATAAAAGAGGAATATATGAGATTAAAAAAAAAATATGGGATTTATAAAAATCTATATCTTTTCCTATATTACCCTTACTTTTTGATGAAAACCAGAAACATTAAGTTAAATTTAATGTAATATTACTATTATAAATAAGGGTATATATGGAAAAAACTACATATGAATTAGAACTATGCTTATATAGATAGACTACCAAACACTAAAATGTATTTATGTGTATATAACTTGAACATAAGGATTATAAGCAACTATCTATTGGCAGAGCTTTCAAAGATAAACTTCCCTTCCTAGAAATACTAGTGGCTTGCCCTTGGTTTGCGCGGACTTAAATTCATCATCCCATAAAATTATACTACTGATGTAAAAAGATTTACAATTCACTGTTCATTAACCATTAAAAAGGATAGATATAACCATTAGAAGATTTGTAATTCATTGTTCATTAACCATTGAAATATATATATATATATATATATATATATATATAATCATTCGTACCATTATCGAACGCGATGTACACAACAAATAAGGAATGATTTTTGACAACCTTCGTACTGAAAGGAATAATGCAGTAAAACCAACCATCTGTAGAAACCTACAAATGGGTTGATTTCAGAACTTAATATTATGTTTAAAGTAGTTACTTGTGTACATAGACCAACTACACAATATGTGATACATGTTGCTCAAGTTACAAATGATAAAATTATTGGAAGTAACAATCCTTTTAGCAGTAGCTTCGATTATCTTAACAGACCTAATTCTTACTCTTACTAGAAGTGAACTTCACAATCAACCTATATTCTAAATATATTAAAATCTCTTTTTTAAGTTGCTCCTACGTACAAAAACATAATCAAGTGGACCAATCAACTAAAAAAAAACTGAAACCGAATAAAGAAAATATTATAGAATATTAAAGAAGCAAAATTATTTTATAGAACCATTGGACCATTCTGAAAGAGGTGAGCTTTTTTACCATGTTTGATCAAGTTATAACATATGTAAAACTTTATGCATTGACGTATTGAAATTCTATCATGATTCGCATTGTGCCCGCCTCCTTGTCCCTGGTTAGAATACCCATCATTTTCTGTGTTCAAGATAATTACGTAAATAAACAAATTACTTAGCTCATTATAATTTTCATTGTATACATTATCAAGGTCTCCCTGCTACTAATGTTATTCCCCGTACATTGACTTAACTATGCTATCAACTAACATGTTTTAAATTTGCAGTTCAACACCCGAACATTTGTCGATTTAGTGATATGAATACTGTAGGTGTTTGGGATGTTTCCTGGTGCAGAGACTTTGACATTGGTTATACGCACATTGTCACAATGAGAGCTGATAAAATTTATTTTTTGGCCATTTTGTATGGTAAGACCTTTCACATTCACTGTTGAGCTAGTGTCGATTGTCGGTGCCTGCATCTGTTCGTCTTTATTATTTCACTTAAATTGTTAACTCCAAAAAAGAAAAGAAAATTCAACCCAAATTTATCTTATTCCATTTGCAGGATGAATCCCACCATTTTTGACATGAGCCATCAATAACACCCCTACCTTGAAAACTTATTATCTTAAGTTTGGAGAAATTAAGCCAGATCTTACGGTTCTGTTTATCCCAATTATTTGGCTCATTTTTTGCTACAACAGCTCCATTCTATCTGCACAATCATTAATGTTATATTAGTTTTTTTTTTCACAATATGAATCATTTTTTAATGTAAATAGTATACTTATGGACACAATTTAGAAATATTATTAACCGTACGATTAATTTATCAGCACAAAGTAACATGTTATTACCATCACAATTTCAATGCACCTGATGTTAGATGGTTCATGAAAACCAGAACACGTAAAAACGAAAACATGGCCTCCCTGAATGAAAATCAAAATCAACATCACAAACAAATTTCATTAAGTAGGAAACTGAAAGTCATTTGTAATGATGAGAAAGAACAATGTAGCTCTAAAATTCAAGCTAAAGATAATGAATTCAGTAAATTCTTTGAGAGTTTAAGCGTGCACCACTAACCTCGTTCGCTAGAACTCATATTAGAGCCATATCCGTTCTCTAGCTGTCAGTGCACATCATCCAATTATTTGTATCATGTACGCCAGCGGTATAACTTAACTCACTGTTCCTCGGTTCTTAGTCCTTTTATAGCGGGTATAGACATGCCTTAGATCATCCTTTTATAGTTGGTACAACATGCCCCTAGAGAACATTTAATTAGCAAATCAAGCATGGAAAGAGTAAATAAAAAAGCAAGCACCATCAACAAATATGAATGTAGCTAGAAGTTATTTGCCTAGATCAGTAAAAGCATGTCCATTCGACAAAAAATCTCATCATTTAGCAGTTCCTAAAGCAGTTAGAACCTCAACCTACCCACAATTCATCTTGTGATTTTAAACCCTGTTTTGTTTCTCTTATCCATGTCTAATAAACTGATTTCATTCTGGAAGAACCCATTAAACACTTGAACAATATCAAAACATAATTTTCAGTTGAACAATAAACCTTAAAAAATTGACAATAATCAAGCAGAAGACATGAGAAAGAAAAAGGGAATCGAAACAGGGAGACGAAAGACAATGGTGAAAGAGGAAATACGGTGGTGAAAGGGAAAATTGAGAATAAAATTAGAGAAATACGGTTTTATATATCAGCCATGGATAGTCATCACCCACACAGAATCCGCGTGCAACAAAAATAGCCAGAAAGGAGTCGAAACACAGGATTTTTATTGGCCAAAATCTTCTCTGGTGGGACCAGAAGCACTAGTATTCAAGCTTTGTACAACTTTCAACCACGTACCTCAAAAATATCTTCAAATTATATATAAAATTTGACCGAAAACCACCTACTGCCTACGTGCACGAAGAAAGGGACACAAGTGAATTTATGGGGTTTGAACCATATTTTTTTTTATTTTTCTTTTGTAAGCGATCTAACAAGCATAAGAGCAACATTACTAATAAGGATATCAATTTATTTGGGGGCATATACCAATATCTATATACATATAAAACATCCAATACTTTTGGATTGATAAACCCCCACTCAATATGGTACCTCCTAGTAGCATCCAGGCAAAAGAGTGTCGAGTTCCTAAGGCTTTTGTTCATACGCTGCATGGCTGCAGTTGTCTGTGGTGTTCTGGTTGATACATTAATTGTCATGTAGGAAGAGGTGTTGTGTAGTCTCTCTCTTGCTGAACTTTCTAGGACGATCTGTGTTTCTGACTCTACTTTTGGAATGGGTAGTTGTCTCATGAGCTAGGTTGGATGGTATACAGTTAGATAGTTTGCTGCCCTTTTTTTTTCGAGCGCAACAACCTACCCAGTACTATTTTTGGATGAGTATATGTGAATCTCTGAGCAATAGTGTTATGACGCACCAATGCTGCATCTATATATATATATATACATATAAGCTGTATGGATGTATACTTTTCGATAAAAAATCATGTGTACAACTGTTATATAACATTCTATTTTTATACACTGAGAATGAAGTGTCCATTCTTTATGGGCCGCAAAAAAAAATTAGGGTTCATTTTTTTTTCCTTTAAATTGTGTCACTAAGATATCAGATAAGTTTTAAGACATTATAATTAATGATTAAACTTAATAATTTGTGATCATTTCATTCCTATATGATTTTGATATTTAAGTAGAATCTTATCCGAGACAAATCTATCATCAATAGTTTTCAAAACAAATCATGAAATTTATACAAAATATTATATTCCCTTCGTCGCAGTTTAGTTGAAGGTTTAGGGTTTTTTCTTAGTCTAATAATAGATGAAGTTTTCATATTTTCACATTTTTCTCTTGATTTGTCCGTGTATTGAAATCAAACCATTAGGAATAAAGAATAAAAAACTAAGAGATTATAAAGGGATATATTTGAAAAAACTTTTAAGATTTTTTATTTTTTTAATTTACGTTAAAACACCTACTAACTAAACTAAACTAAAACAAAAGGAATATAGTTTAAGGTTTATAAAGTAATATCTAAATTACGAGGGGTTAAATTAATGAATACCTAAATTTTCTAAGAGCAAGTAATTAAAAAAATAATAGGGGAACGACTGTCCCACCAGACCTAGTGTAGCTCCGTCCGTGCGATCCATATCTACTAGTCAAATTTTAGCATTCCGGCGCCCTGTATCCTGCATCTCTGTGATCTATTCATTGGTAGGGGTCAAAGTTTGGTCAAAGGTTAAGCTTCTACCTTTGAGAAAGAGGGAGGTAACTTGAGATAATTAATCCGTTTTCTTGATATTGCTAATCAACTATATACCTCGAAATCTAATTTATCATTAACAACAATTAATACAAAATAATCCGGATATGTTCGTAAAAACTGATTCAAAAGTGTTGCTGTATATATATTATATATGTAATATAATATAATATAATAATTCAAACCCCATGACTTAGATTTTCATAACCTCTAGACCATCATCACGATCTCCAAAGACAACCTCCTCTGTTCACCACATCCTCTTGTTTTTAGTTGTGTTTTGCCATAAAACAGTGGTTTTTTGTAGTCATCGAGAGATTATTAATAATTGTAGCACTAATTAGTAAATCACTAAAAATAGGCTATGTGTTGTTCTTACTTCTTACTTCTTCTACAGTGTCTTATTATACCACGTAATAAAATAATTGAACTATCGTATGTATAAAATCGAAAATGAGACAAAGGCTCAAAAGATGGTAATGGAGGTGTGGGAAAAGCTTTTTTTTTATTTCTGTAATTACGGGAAAAGCTGCATCTGTTATGCTCTGTCTTTTTCGAGATAAACAAAGTTTTTTTTAAAGCCACACGGTTGCTACTGTCAAGTTACTCTACGCAGTAATATTTTTTTCTTTTAAGCATAAGCATAATGTGTGAAACACCAGAACAAGAACTTACCAGATTTCACGTTTTATAATCTCGTTAGTTTTATTCTCATCAACAAGAAGTATGCCCATGCTTCAACTTTTTTATTTCTTTTTTACTTTTTTCATTTCCCTATAAGGAGTTAGGCTAATGTCTTATCCATGAGTAACCTATAATATCATCTTCTAATTAAAAGAAAATTATATTTATGTCCTCATCTGATAAAGAGTACAGATTACACCTGTTAATGGTTATTTTATGGATAATATGAAAAAACACATGTGCAACTATCTTTAGAAATGTTAAACCTAATAAAATGTTTTCTATATATCACATCTATGCTTTGGTTGATACTTGTCAAACTAATAGTTCAAATAGTGTTGTCTCTAACTCATTAATAGAGATCCATGTATATAAGTGGGATCCTTCAGTTAGGGATTATATTAAAAGTAACGTTGATGTTTCTTTTGATAAGCTCAACTTGACAGGAGGAATTGGACTGATTGTTAGAGATTTTACAGAGCAATGCCTTGGTGCCAAGAGAAGGTACTTCAATGGAAGAATGCCTGTTGATCGAGAGGTAGAACAACTGGAGTGTATTTCCATGAAGGATGCAATGGACTGGGCTATTTTTAAAGGCTACACCAAAGTCATTTTTTGAGTCTGATAATGAGGTTTTAGTTAAGTCAATAAAAGAACCTATATCCTATGTTCATTGGATGAACCAAGGAACTATCCTTGACATTAAGTTTTTATTTCAGAATCATGATTCTTTTGAATGTCAATCAGTTAATAGACTAAATAATGGAGTAGCAGATTTAGATGTAATCGAATCCAGACGAGCCAAATCATAAAAATATGCTGAAACATTATCGATAAAGGGTCTCCAGAGCATACGATAAAGCGATACAACCCCGGGTATTTCAAGTAGGTGATCTGGTACTCAAAACATATAAATATATTCAACAAGATATGTTTTCTCCAAAATTCACTCCAAAATGGGAAGGGCCTTGCGTAATCTCTAAAGCCATGCCGAGCATGTATTACAAGCTTGTTAATATGAACGGAGAAGCTTGTTAATGGCTCAAGGCATATTATGCCTAAAACGATTTCATCACTCCCTTCACAAGTTCAATATAACTCCAAAACATATATTTGAACTTTAAAATTCAAAACTCACATTCATTTAAGACATTCTTTATTCAAACTATTTAAAACCCAAAAAAAAAGAAAACAACAAAAAACAACAGAAATACTTCACTACCCATATGGTCTAAACCAGATCTCTAAGCAGAGGATAACTGCGGTGGTGGAATTTTTCCAATCTCTTATCATATTTCTCTGAACGAGTCTGCAGAACTCGGGCCATTTCATCAATCTTAGATGATTCTTCCTTCAAGGCTTTTCCTTCTGCAAAAGCTGCTACATGAGCTTCTCTAATATTCTTCAGATACTGACGCAACCAGTTCACATTGAAACGAAGGCCGTCACAAGTAGTCAGCATCTTATCGAATTCCCGAATCTTTGAGTTTGTAACACTATATGGAGGCACATCATTCATCTCATAAATAACTGGGAGGAGCCTTGCAATAGCTGGCCAGAACTCCCCAATGCGTGATTTAAAAGAGTGTGACTGGACCTTAAAGCCTAACTTCTCGCTGGAAAGTGCAGGTAAATTTTTGCTTTCCAAGCCTACCTTGTAAACATTATACTCGAAGGGTAGTTCCCAATCATTCAAGCTACGTTTATACCGTTCCAGGCATATTTGCCTTTTCAAACATGCTTTGCAAGCATGGTACTCAGACCGTAGTCTCCATATCGTTCCAACACACCCTTGTCCTACAAAGGGTGCAAGGCCATTAAAGCCCATGGTGAATGCCGTTGACTAGCATACCATTCCAACTTACCCTCATTATACCAAGGGTTGAAGGCTATACAAGTTAATGGGGATGCCTTTGGTAAGCATCACATAATTTCGCTTTATTGTCCAGGCCTAACCCATGCCTTGGACCAACACCTAGGCTATTTCAAGCCTAAGCTTTCGCTTTATCAATTTTACTTCGACCATGCGTTGGAGCCTACACTTATCTTTTTCTTGCCAAGAGTGCAACATCCAGGCACATGCCATTCCATGCCGCGACGGTTCCAAGGAAGTATGAATAATCCATCAAATGAAATTTGAACCTACCTCATCAAGTGTGGCAACAATCATCTCTTGCTTAGCATTGCCGAGCCAGATGATATGAGTTACCATAATGTCACAATCATCTCCCAAATTAGATGATATCGGCGACAAGATGCTGCACCTTAATGCATTGCATTGCGGCTGCTACGTACCCAACCCGTACCTTGATGGGATCAAGCATGACCGTAGTTCATCAAGGGGTCAATTCGAAAGGGACAAGCAACTTAAGCCTATTAAGGCAAAGCCAACTTCGATTCCAACTTCATCGCAAGGCCAAAGGCTAAACAAAGCCTAGTCCGTGTAGGCCAAAGGGATTTCGTAAGGTATGCACTAGCTTGTGCATAACTATCGCTATTTATTATGCAAATATGCATTATCAAGTACGTAACACGATCGAAAGATGCTTTCGCATAATTCAAGCTTCATCGGTTAAGCTACCAGCATATTGATGCTTATGCATCAAGTATGCTCCAACGTATAAGCTACTTCGCATATCTATATGTGCATTACCGCTCATGCACATTCTAACAAAGCTCCCTCCCTATATATGTTGTATTCGCATTTCTACAAACAAATATTAGAAAGGTAGGGGTCATCCATCGACTGCAAGGCCGCAAATGAAGATTTCTTTCCAAAGCCAAGCGAAGCATTCTCGGGTAAGCTACAGTTAAACACGCTGATGAGCATCAAGTATGCTCCATCGTATAGGCTACATCGCATTCATATGTGCATTACTGCTCATGCACATTCAAGCAAAGCTCCCTCCCTATATATGTTTTATTTGCATTTCCACAAATAATATTGAAAGGTAAGGGCCATCCATCGACTGCAAGGCCGAAAATGAAGATTTCTTGCCAAAGCCAAGCATTCTTGGCTCGATG
>JAJJMC010019642.1:2749635-2771143 GCA_023531435.1 Papaver californicum
TTGGGTCATGCATCACGGCATAATAGTGCCTTAGCACTATGATGCTCCAACTTATGCAACTTCGGCCTCGTGATGTATTGGGTCATGCATCACGACATAATAGTGCCTTAGCACTATGATGCTTCCTCGAATATGCATCACGCGTAATAGGGCCTTAACACTATAATTCAAGGTCAAGGCATCCACACCCCAATGCATATCTGGGTAAGTTTTATAAGATTAGGATGAAGCTTCAACCCAGGCCATGACGCGTCCATGAGTAAGCGCCATGCGAAAATTGCGGGTGTTACACAACATGTATGATCTCGATCTCCTATTACAATCACACAAGTAATAATGCGTCAAAAAAAAGAAGAATAGAGAGAATGGGCGGTTTCAAGATAAAAGGAAGAAATTTGCTCACCATTGCTTTGAGACTCCTGGTCTTCACACGTCGTTGTGGTACCTTCTTAACCCGAGAAACCTAGATGAAAAGGACAACAATCACATTATTTTTCTCAAAAACTTCATAATAATCATACATATATAAAGAAATTAGAAATCAAGGGAAACTCACTGGGATTAGCAAGCCACGTAGCACGCTTAACGTGGGAGCTGTTTTGGTTCGAACTACAATCATAATCAGACATGTTACAGTTACAGAGTAACACTATTCTAAGCTCCAGAAAAGTATGAAAGTGAAGAAGGCTAAAGTCATTCGCTTGTTTAAATAAGCAAAAGTGGGAAACCCTAAAATTCAAATATGTGGAATTTTATGAAGTTTATCCCGAGGAGAATGGATCTGAGCATGACTAATGACCAAGAATCCAAAATTGACCGTTATTAACAAGAGAAAGGAGGTATGCAACCCAATGTGCTTCCAGGGAGATGGTTTATGCAAGCAAGGGTCATTCACGCCCCCCAACATGCCAAGCTTGTGGCCGTAACTCTTATTCACTCACATGGATGGCTATACGGGCCCATCTGAAGCTATATGTAGCTGTTGCCATGAACCACTAATGCCACGAGAATTATCGAGACAAGGTTTTCTCCAACAAACCTATGCTAACACAACAAGTCTATTGTAAGATTGCGAAAAAGATAAGTAATCATTCCTGGTATTATAAATTACATTTATTTGAAATTTTCAAGTGTCGAAACCACCATCTAGTGCTTACCACGAAATATTACTATCCAGCGCTAAGCAAGAGACTTAATGTTGATGGTGGATTTTTGACGAAGGAGAAAATTGTAATAACGCTTTTGCCTTCTGCAAGAAAATTGAGAAGGGATATTTAGCTTCCGGTTAAAAATAACCCTGAAACTCTATCATCGCTTTCGCCTAGATGCATAAGCATGAAATAATATAAATTTCTGATCAAGCATCATAATTATGAATACTACTTCTATTCTATACTCTGCAAGAAAATCGAGAAAAGATATTCAGCTCATGGCTTAATTAGCCCTGTAGTTCTTTTGCATATATATGCACCATAGAAATTTCAGTTCTATAATCAATTAAATCCTCACTATTTCATTGCATCCTGCGAATTACTTGTATAAAACGGAACGATTGGTTATACAAAATTGCAAACATTCACACTAGAGGCGATGCCATAGCTGAATGAAAAAACTAATTAGATGCATATCATCTAACCGCAGAGTCGTATCAAGCATAATTTTAAGTTGCAAACTTCTGCGGATGAATCTCTGGAAGATGTTCTGTATGCACTGCACAAAAGTTAAGCATAATGCTAACAATTAAATCTCACAAGACTGAGAAACCCTAAATAAGTCATAGTCATGGTCATGGCATTAGTAAATTTCAATAATAAAGGTATAGAGGCAATAGCCATGGTATCAACAAGAACATGCCTTAGTAAGTCCTAGCCATGCTCCTAGCACGAACGCATGAAACTAAAAAGTCAGCAAAGTCAACAAAGCTACACAGAAGCCAACAAAGCCACAAAGTGCTAGCAGAGGTGCTAACGGAAAAGCAACAACACTAGCACCAGTGCCAGCCATAGCGCTAGCGCTAGCACTAGCTCTGCGCTGCTGCCGCACCATGCTATGCTGTTACGCCTATTTGTTGCTGCTGTCGCGTCATTTCTTTTGCTCATGCTAGCATCATTACCTAAGCCATTACCACGACAAATTGGCATAAAATCTACTAGAAGCATTATTTTACAATAAGACTCATGGCTTTGAAGTCATGACTCCACTAACTCCTACGATACATCAAATCATATTACATGGGGGATTAAACATGGGATTTTGGTCTGGTAGTTACAACAACATGGGCGTAGCGACACCCCATGACAAGGAAGTTACAAAGTAAGTGGTAATGGTTGAAGCGGTTGAAGAGATGATGGAGTAATGATCTGGAAGTTTCTAGAAACTTCCCAAGACAAAGTGGACGGTTGCTCCCTTAACCTCCATCTCTCCATCTCCCCACTACCTCCACTACTTCACAAGGAAAATGTGTAATTTCAATTACTATAGATAGGCTTTTTAGCCCATTTCACTCACAATCTCTGTTATTCTTCACCTCCACACACCATTCAACACACACAAGTTCTTTCAACTTTCTTTATTTCCCTCCCCTAAGATCAACCATCTCCTCTTTTGTAACCGAAGCAAAACATAGACAGACATTCTTCTTGTTTGGATTCGTTTTGTACGATTTTGATCCCCGAACCTAAAAAGTACTTCAATAGTATATTGTTTTGTTTAGGAGCAATTTTTAGGTACAAACACAATCCAATCAAATGACCTCCATATTCTCTTTGAGATTTGAGTAGAAATTTTCTGACGAATAGCATATCCATGAAAATGGCGTTGATATCTCATGAGAAGAATATTTGTATATTGAAACACTGTAAAAATGGGTTAGAATATCCTTATACTCTAGAGAATGATGTAAGATTGTTATTATCTTCTTGTTAACTGGTTGTTGATAATGTTCAGAGTAACTACTGAAATTATTGTGGATTGATAACCTCTTTTACAAAGGAAGTATCGACTAAGTTTATATGACTGGAAAATATGGATCTCAGTCTATATTGAGTTGTTTTGTTACTTGAATACACTTTTAGGACCTCATTCTTAGCATCCACAAACTTTGGTTTGAAATAATTTGATGCCTATAAGAAAGCATAATAAGAGAAGTATAACACCACCCTTGAAAATGACTTTCCATAGACATTAACCAGATTAGTAGAAGTATAATCTTGTGGTCTTAGATAACTCGACATATCACATGGGTGATAACTGTGTATCTATACTTATATAGATTACTAAAGAAACTCTTGTACGTCAATTATTGATGTTGTATCATCCTAGTAATTCTTCGGGCATTGATGGTGAGTATTTTATTGTTTTTGTGCATTCATTGAATGGTTTAGTTAAATAAAGCATTTTGAACTTATTACTCATAAAACCATTGTCATGTTTCTATTTGGAGATGTGCAGCATTATACGATGTTCAATTGTGAGTGCTATTACAACAAGATTTTTTACAGATTTGATGAGAAAGTCCTTCCACCTTTAGAAGGAGGAAGGCTACCGTATGAAAAACGATGTGAAGTATCCTGGTTTTCACAATGATAAATCAAGATTTATCTCATCTTGATGTTTTCAGCAATGAAAGACATGCTGAAGATTTGATATCTTTTGAAATTACAAATGAAGTTGCTCTCTTGAGAAGCTGTATATGTTGTTGGAATTGTGCCATTTAAAACACACAAACGTAGATGACTAGTTGATTTAAAATATTTTACTCCTCCTAAGAATAATGAACCAATCACAATCATTGAAAGACAGAACTCTTAAAGATATTATCAAAGGAAGATCTGATTCTATGAGTATAGTTCTCCTAATAAAAGAACGTATCCACGGTAATTATGGAATTCAAAAAGTGACAAACCTCCATAAATGATGCGTGCAAACGAGAAACATATGATCATAATACAATGATTCTTGGTGGCACACTCAAAGTATCCACTGATACTACCTTAGATGTTGGAGGTGTTAAACACACTCTAGAGGGGAATGTTAACAAAGGAATGATTGGTTAAGGACTGATCCAAATAGAATAATAGTTTCTCGTAAAATGCATATAGTTGGAACTGCAATGTGAATACTCTGTAATGTGTGTTATACTTATTTGCAAGTAGGTGTTGCAGTCCGAAAGTAGAAGGCCTAACTGGCTATATGTGGATGTTTGTGCATAATGAGAAAAATGAAGTCAACTAATGGCGCATGGTCTTTCACAGAAACTTGAGATGAATTACAAAGAAACATATTCCCTGTTATAGATGAAATTGCCTCTTTGATATTAGTACGATAGTCTTTCAAGGATTCAGCATGCATCTAATGTTTGTGGTAATTACATATATATCTATATAAAAATTAGATACAAATATATACATGAAATCCCCTTAAGTATTTCAATCGTTAGCAGACAAACCATACCATATATATTCACTAAAGCTTCATCGAGCCTTGCGTGGTTTGAAATGATCTAGACGGATGTGGTACAATCGTCTAAGTGAATACTTATTTATCTTGGAATATGTGAGAAATCTTATTGCCCATGAGTTATCATTATAAAATCAAACTCTAGATTTGCTAGATTCGATGTATACATCATCATTTTGATTAGGGCTCCTGAAGATCTCTCCAAAACACAAAAATGCTTAAAACAGGAGTTTGAGATGAAAATCTCGGGAAACAAGATAAGTTATTGATTAAAAATAATAACTAGTAGTCAATTAATTTCGTCAACCTTTAAGGTTTATACATGTTTAAATGGACAAGATGACACCATAACAGTTGTACAATCTCTTAATCTTAAGATGGATATGTTTATATCTCAACAGAGGAGTTGTATCACTCTGTGGTTTATATTACACCAAATATATGTAAATGGTACAATAACTGAAACCTAATATAAATACATGATATTGGTTTTTTCCGTAAACATGTAAGTCTGGTTCTACCCAGTACCAATATTGGGATATTAGTTCGAAAAAAAGTTCTTTATCTTTGTAGTACCGAAAAGCTTGATCTTTCATATAAAAGATCGCACAATATCTCTCACAGAGAAAAGAATAGCCAGACTGTTTGAGCTTTAGTTTTCCAGCAGGTTTGTTAAATCAACTAAATATTCTCCTAGCTAATAATATGGTAGTAGAGGATACTTGTTTTTCCTCCAGTCGGTTACAATTTTTCAGACAAGCTAGTGGAGAATAAAAGATAGCACAATCATACGATCATTGAGAAATTACACAGAGGAAAATCAGACCAAGTTTCTCGAGTGAAGGAAGCCGCTGAAAACATTCAAAAATGGTTTGTGATCTCTATGCAGTATTATCGGGTATAAGGATTAACTGAAAAGGCTACTCATCAGGGGGAGTAAAGTCATGAAATACTATGGATATTTAACGATGGATTTTTACGCCTTGTACTATTTTTTATTGGTCAAGGTTTTTCCCACTGGGTTTTCTTGTCAAGGTTTTAATAAGACATCCGTTTTTTATTGTCTGAATATTCAGGAACTAAGACCATTCCAACGCTCCTTTTCGCCATGCATAAACTAAACCAACAATTAGGATAAGCACGATAATTCTTTTCCCTGGCGCAGCTGGGCCATCCTGGATTTGAACCAGAGACCTCGCCGGTGAAGTAAATCATCACACCTGTTGTACTCTTTTTTTCCTTTCGTCCAGGTTTTTGTCCCTCTGGGTTTTTTCGGGCAAGGTTTTGACGAGGCAACATCCTGCATTCACATTTTATCCTTTTGAGTTTTCTCGACGAGGTTTTTAATGAGATATCAAATTAAAACAATGATCATCATCTAAAGAGATGTATATCCATATATTTTCTTGAGATGCGATTATTGGATAATCACTTTTATTATCTGATTCGGATTTTTACCACACACGGTTTTTCCTGACAAGAATTTAACAAAACAAATTGAGAAGTGTCGCCATCATCACATGAGCTTCTAACATTCAGTTTTTTCCAAGAGGTTTTTCTTAACAATGTTTTATCAAGACAATATATTCGCGACAATCAACAAAGCTTGAAGTGTTGTATTGTTTACGATGGTCCAGTTTTACCCTATCGAATTTTTCTGGTAAAGTTTTATCGAGGCAACATATTTATAATGATAATCATCCAAGGAGAAATGTTATAAGTCTGAATAATTGTGGATAACCACATTTAACATGAGACCCACCATGACTCGTATCCCATTCTCAATAATACACGCACGACACAAAAAGCCTAGACTGTTATATTCTGCTATTATTTAGTAATGACTAATCATTTTATTCTAACAACATAAATACCTGTTTTGGTTTAGTTATAAAGAATTAGAAAGAGTTAATAAATTAAGAAACTCTTTTATTCTTCTCTCCTTCTTTTCTACGTTTTCTTTGTGCTCTTATTTAGTAAGTATACACCATATATGCGAACCTGCTAACATATGTGGGCGTAAGTTGTTACGTAAAATCCTACAGTACCATTGGAATAGCACACCCCCAATTAAATTGGTACCCCTATTAGCAACCTTCAAAACATAATGAATCGGGAGGGACTTCAACGTTCTGATGTAGAAAGACTTTGGAAGTCCGTTTATAGAAAGGCTAACAGGCACAGTCTAGTCTCTCAAGACTCACTCTCCAAACAGGATGATCAAACTAGTTCTAACTAATCTAAAAAATCCATCCTTACGTTCAGTTCATAAACCCTTCTTTAACCCCAAAATCTCCTTCATTCACACTCGTTTACCAAACAAAGAAAAACCAAGCTGGAACACAAACCATTTCATTGCTCATTCAAACCCTCTTCTCTCAGTTTTAGAACAATGCAAAACACTAGACCAGTTGAAACAAATCCAAGCTCAAATGATCGTAACTGGTTTAATCCTAGATGGGTTTGCTTCTAGTCGTTTGATCGCCTTTTGCGCAATATCAGAATCAGGTAACCTTGATTATTGTCACTTAATATTGAATAAAACATATAACACTAACTTATTTTCATGGAATCTTGCTATGAGAGGGTACTCAGAAAGTGAGAACCCTGAAAAAGGTATACTTCTTTATAAGGAGTTGTTACAATGTGGTGAACTAAGACCTGATAATTATACGTATCCGTTGTTGCTTAAAACTTGTGGGCAGTTGAATGCGATTTCTTTAGGGTATGCAATTCTTGGTCATGTTTTTTGTTTAGGGTTAGATTCGGATGCTTACATTCATAATGCAACGATTCATATGTTAGTGTTTTCTGGTGAACTGGGTTTTGCACGTAAAGTGTTTGATAGCTGTTTCGTGAGAGATTTGGTTTCTTGGAATTCTATCATAAATGGGTATGTTAGGTGTGGGAACTTTAGGGAAGGTTTGAAGCTTTTTAGAGAAATGAGAATGAAGGAAGTTAGACCGGATGAGGTGACGATGATTTCAATGGTATCATGTTGTTCTCAGATGGAGGATTTGGAACTTGGACGAGAATTTCATCAGTACATTGAAGAGAATGCATTGAAACTTACGGTTCCACTTTGTAACTCATTGATGGATATGTATGTAAAATGTGGGTGTCTTGAATCAGCAAAGATTTTGTTTAATAAGATGAGTAAAAGAAGTATAGTTTCATGGACTACCATGGTTATGGGATATGCAAAGTTCGGTTTGTTAGACTCAGCACGAAGGATTTTTGATGAGATGCCGGAAAAAGATGTTGTTCCTTGGAATGCATTAATCGCAGGTTATGTTCAATCCAAGCAAGGGAAGGGAGCTCTGGCATTGTTCTACGAAATGCAAGATCTGAAAGTAAAGCCCGACGAGATTACAATGGTTAGTTTGTTATCTGCCTGTACACAACTTGGAGCACTCGAAGTAGGGAAATGGGTTCATCACTATATAGAAAAACATAATTTTTCTATAAATGTTGCTTTAGGAACTGCCTTAGTTGATATGTATGCAAAATGTGGGAATATAGCGAAGGCTCGTCAGGTTTTTTGGGAGATCTCAGGGAGGAATTCCCTAACTTGGACGGCACTGATTGGTGGATTGGCACTTCACGGGCATGCCCATGAGGCCATTTCTCATTATTATCGGATGATTGATATTGGATTGGTGCCTGATGAGATTACATATTTAGGGGTTTTATCTGCTTGTTGTCATGCAGGCTTGGTCGATGAAGGTCGAAGATTTTTTTCTCAGATGAGCTCGAAGTTCAATATATCACCCAAACAAAAACATTATTCATGCATGGTTGATCTTCTTGGCAGGGCAGGATTCTTGGATGAAGCAGAGAAGTTAATTAAGAGCATGTCAACAGAACCAGATGCTGCTGTATGGGGTGCATTACTTTTTGCTTGTAAAAGTTACGGAAGTGTTGCTATAGGTGAAAGAGTTGCCAAAAAACTTCTTGCATTAGATCCATCTGATAGTGCAATATATGTATTGCTAGCGAATCTTTATAGAGAAGCAGAAATGTGGGAGAAAGCTAAAGAAGTAAGGAAAATGATGAGAGACAGAGGAGTTGAAAAAACTCCTGGTTGTAGTTCAATTGAAGTGAATGGTGTTGTTTCCGAATTTACTGTTAGCGACAAATCTCATTCAAATTCAGATGAGATTTACAAGTGTTTAATAAATTTGTCCGAACAATTAAAAATTGTTGATTACTCTCCCAGTCTCCCTTGTGTTTTTAAGCCTATGGTTTGAGAAATGCCTAAAGGGTTCTGGTTTGTTGCATTTTCTATGGCTGAGGAAGCTACCAGAGCTGTAAGTAGCTAGGAGAACTTTTACCCCCTTACGGTGTGTTTTTGACATTTCTCTCTCTCCTTTCGATGAATGATTTAAGGCTCTACATCGTTATGCAATACAATGCAGGTGAATGAAATGAACGGGAAGATGATAGGACGGAAACCTTCTTATGTTTCTGCGGCTCAGCACAGAGGAGAAAGGAAGGCCAGGCTGCAGGTAATCTACCTCTACCTTGAATTAGTATCTTGAGGGAATTTAATTCTTTTAAGAAAACGTGTTTCTTTTAGTCCTGTTGGAAATAATCCCTAATCTGTTATTTCTGTAGGCACATTTTGCCCAAACCAGAGCACTTTGTGTAATGACACCTCTGCAAACAGGTATGCCTGGTCTCCATCCTGGAGGACCAAGATTTGTCCCTCAGCAGTTGTGTTCTGGTCAAGGTACCCCTGGTCTGGTACCATCCGAGCCTGATGGATATGTATTTCAACTGCAACCCATGCCTGGGATTTGGCGAGGACCAAACATAATGATGCTATTTACCATCAGAGGGTAGGCCACCTTCGACAGAGAATGGGGTCGACGAGCAACAGGTACGTCAATCTACTAACGTTTAATGAATTAAAATTGATTATGTACCATATCAGTATATTGCCGCTTGCCATGTTGCATATCCTCTAAATGGCTCATCTTTCTCTTTCCTCTCTTCTCTATGATTTTAAAATCAAATACATTCGGCTCAGCCATTGATCAACATATCTAAACAAATAAGTAGAAAATGGGTCACCAAAAACACAAAAGGAGAACATAATTAAAAATATTTAGATTATGTGTATCTTGAGGAGAAAAAACACCAACATACCACACTTAACTTGAATATCCTTAGCAAATCCATACAGTAGAACACCATTACCACTTGAAGAAAAAGAAAACTATTCAATGCATAAGTTATCCACTGATCCTTTAACAAAGCGACATACCACACTTCACTTAAAAATTCTTAGCAAATCCATACAGTAAAACACCATGAGCACTTGAAGAAAAAGAAAACCATATAATGCACGGCTTATCCACCGATCCTTTTAACAAAGCAACATACCACACTTTACCTGAAAATTGTTAGCAAACCCAGATAGTAAAACACCATTAGAAAAAGAAAACCATATAATGCACGGCTTATCTGCCAATCCTTTAATAAAGCTACTGCTGGAGAAGGTACTGACTTAACTCTTTCTTAATAAGAGATAACACGAATATGTGCCTCTGAATCATGAACATCTCGGTTCGTTTCTCATACTGTATCCACCATTTCACTGTGCTACCTGACTCTTCAATATTTTAAAAATCTATTGGAGATACAGTCATTGTAAGTTTGTAACATCAAAACTCTTATATTGATTCATTAGATCTCCTTCGAATACACTCAATGTGATTGACCTGTTTTCTTCGTCTACTATTCTAGTCATTTCATTCTCCACCCTTACTTTCGAAAACGCCTTTGCACCTGTATAAACAAAACTTGTCTTGTAGAACACTTGATTTAAGTTTCAACCTGAGCCCCAACAATTTGGGTCATTCCCATAAACTAGTACCCTAGTTTAAGAGAAGTTTTTACTAGGCTAATAATTTGTGCCATGTTGTAGCTAATTTTAAGAGATATTCTAACAAGGTTACAGATAGGGGTGAAGATGGGTTATGGTGAGTATAAGTGAACTGAGATGAAGGGGTTTGTATGCTAAAAGTAATAGAGATATTTCACAAACTTAATTCTTAAACATGTACGTGCATCAACTGGAATGGATATGTAGCAATATGTGCATATATGGATAGGTATAGATAGATGCTTTATGCACCCATGGCCTTTGCCAAATCCAGATTATATGTACCCTACCTCTCAAAGTGATTTTATAGAAGAATTGTGGACACATAAGATGATCCAAGAGCTAATGTTATTATAACGTTACATATTATATTTCACTAATTACTGTATGTCTGTATCATCCTGTAATAGTAAGAGTTTCCTATTTCCCAAAACACTATTAGTTCCTGAATCTTTATATATTTTGCTTTATAATTACTACTTAGTTTCACTATACCTCATTTTCATTGGGCAATAAATAGTATTGCCTCTACACGTGTTATTATATATGTAACATATCTAGTGTAGTTGCTAGCTATATAACATTATTTCTGGCATAGTATTAAGGTACTTTACTTCTTAAATAAAACATCAATTCGTAGTATGAAGCCTAGGCTTGCCCCTCAACAGTTGAATTTTGGCTAACATACCCCTGGTCTGATTCCATCCCAGCCTATGGATTTCGGCGGCAACTAATGCCTAGAATTCAAGGAGAGCTATTGGAGAAGAGCAAACCGCATGACAACATAGCAATGAATGGATTCTCACAGCAGCTCGATTTTCCAAGGAGCAATTGCATACACAAGTCAATGGTTCAGTTCGATGGACATGTCATATGAATAGCTCGATATAATGAATCCGCTACAGAGCATGATCAACCAATGCGATTCAGTTCTCTAACGAAAGCAGGGGTCAATCAGCTGTGCACCTGCTGCGCCACCAAATCAGCCTAATGCATTGCCACTGTTGTGTACCTGATGCCATGTAGCTGCTCCTGCTGCATGGATGAAGCACTGACGTTGCTGCATGGATGAGGCGTTACTGCTTCTGTATACCTAATGCTATATCGCCATTGCTACTGCTGCGTGAATGAGGCATTGCTACTGCTGCATGAATGAGGCGTTGCTGCTGCGGCGTACCTGATGTTATGGTGTTGCTGCTGCTGCTGCTGTTGCGAGGATGAAGCATTGCTTCTCAGCTCAAGCAAGGAGCGATTTGAGCATGAAGATGAATGCAAGCAAACCGCTGGAGTAGAATGTGTCCAGGACCAAAGGAGTTCACCCAGGACTCGAGGCGCACTAGCACCAAGTCTGTACATTTGAGTGGGAGCAGCTCCACCATCTGGAAAGAGACAACCACTCATATACATTTGTATGCCACCATCCTTTCCACCTAACAACACAACCAGGCTTCCTCGATATCTCTGCGTTAAACAAAGCTCAAAAGATCACAACTCGGTCGTTCACAACAAGCAAGGAACTGCCCAGACCACAATAAGCAGTTGACGACTCCTTCACCAGTAGCAGCAGACTAGAGCAAAATACAGGCTAGAGCTTACTAAGAAAATCCGCACTGCCGGCACTACGGGAAAGCACGCGACCAGTCCGGGAAAATATATACCAACGAGAAAGGGTAAGATACAATTAAGACTCAATGTTGCAGGTTAATTGAGAGCGTTTTGGAATCCCTGAAAGAATAGGGTTAAATATATATACGAATCCCTGAAAGAATAGGGTCAAATATATATACTTCGTACGTAGTAATATTCTTTACCAAGATTCCAAGATTCCACTGCAAAGAACACGAACCTCACAACTAGGAGCAGGTGAAGCAAACAACAACTAAGGCATGGGATGAGCAATATGAGAATATTTGTCTTTAAGAATTGTTTATCAACGATTCTCAAGAAAAAAGGCAAACTGAGAACTACAAATCACCAAGACATGGCGCATGACTAAAACTAAAGGAAGTTATTACTCTATATACAACGTCAACACCTAGAATGCTTAATAACTAAGCCAAAGGTAGTATAGTAATAAATAATTCTATACGTATCGACAAAAACAAATATTATAAAAACTGACTCTCACATGTTTGATTGGTGGGTCTCGCCCCGCTTCCTGAGGCTAGGAGAGGGCATTTTATTATGTGAATCGGATTTGGGTTTTATTTGCTTTCTGTCGATTTATAAATCATTTTTGCTTAATCAACCTTTGTTTCACTTTCCCGTTATATGGAAAGTGTTGTAGGTGAAAAGGAGGCAGAGACTGCTCACTCTTCTAACCCACTCTGAAATTCATTCATGTGAATCATTTGGTTGTGCTCCTAGAAAAAAGTGGTCACAGTTTCGGTTTGAAGCGCGGTACAAATACCTATACGCTATAGGATGTGGTTGACTTGACACGACCCAATAGCAACCGATCCTGCAAACCATGGAGGTATACTAACAAGATTCGACCAATAACAAAGATAGAAACATCATTTTTATTTACAACAAAGAAATCTTTATTTCATCCTCAGAAATCAAACTAGATTCTGATACAATTTTTGAACTAAAAGCAAATGTCTTATTCATCCCATGAAAGAAGTACCAATGCATCAGAAAATTTCAATGACAACTATGGAAGAAGAAATTGTAAATCTCTTCTTGTTTCCAATGGGGTTATTATTCATCTGAATCCATTGATCTAGAGTTCATCCTTTTTGGTAGAGCGAGTTGATGGATTTGCTGATGTTTTTATTGGGTATGAAGCCTCCATGGCTATACCACATAATCCTTCTTTTGCCTTCACACCACGAACCATACGAATGTAACCTTTCTCACCCCATGCAGAACCCCATGAATTTTTCACAATCCAGTATTTTGTTCCATCAACTGTTGTGCCGTAACCTACAACTGCCACTCCGTGGTCAAGCTCGGTTCCGCATTGTCCAGTAAACACGCCCTGCATTTCGACATCATTTTGATTTATTTCC
Organism: Papaver californicum; assembly: GCA_023531435.1. Classification (NCBI taxonomy): domain Eukaryota; kingdom Viridiplantae; phylum Streptophyta; class Magnoliopsida; order Ranunculales; family Papaveraceae; genus Papaver; species Papaver californicum. The sequence continues at coordinate 2,762,998 of JAJJMC010019642.1, forward strand.
ACAATATACTTGTTGTATATTTTACGTATCAAGATGGACACAGTAGTAGTTTTACCTCTGAGTAAAATTGGAAATCTGATTCACCAGCATCAACGGCAACAGAAACAGGCTGGTTAACAACAGCTTTCATCAATGCATTCTCGTCGTTAGTAGGAACGTTCTGGTGACCGTCTATTGACACGATATGAGAATTCTCCTGCAAATTATCAAACCCATGAATGCATATATATAACCGTATTTGATTGATTTCATATTTACGCCACTATTTACATGGTTAAATACGTTTGTAATTTGTGTATGTTACCTTAGTTGAATCACAAGAACCGTCTTGAGCTTTGTAAGGATAGTTCGTTTCAGTTGTAATCCCACCATTTTTCGTAATGTACTCAAAAGCGATTTCCATTAATCCTCCGTTACAACCTTGATTTTCAGAGTTATCGCAATCAACCAGCTCCTGTTCAGACAACGACACTAGTTTTTTTGTTTTGATTTGGTTAATCCCTTCGACCGCAACAATAGTCGAAAATGCCCAACAACTACCTGCAAAACCAAATTCATATACAAGAAATACCTTAACAAACGTAATTTTCAAACTGGAACTTGAAAAGATGAGGTACATTAAGTGATCATACTCACCACACTGGCCTTGGTCCTTAATAGGCGTAACAGCACCTTTGGTCCTCCAATCAACAGACGCTGGAAGATTAGTCACAGACTCATACATGAAGTTCTCGGTTGGCTTACGCTCACCACGGAACATACGGTGGTGGCTCACTTTGGAACCAGCATACGATTTTTTGAATTCATGGTTAGTCATATCACCAAACTTGTTCAGCTTCAATTTGTAAGGTGCATCTTTCTTGTTGAAGTTATGAATGTACTTGACATTCTCCTTAAACACGTTAAAACGTCTGTGTTTCTCGTCGAGGTCTCGAGTTACAGTATGATGACTTCTCCATCTCTCATATAATTCCCAAAGAGACTTTTCTGATTCCAATTCTTTCTCGTGGAAATCAAAACTTTGTACGACTCCAAGAACTAAAGCAAATGACAGAACAACCAAGACAGAAACCTTAGTACTCATCATCACCATGTTTTCTTCTTATCACAACAGTGGAGATGATTGAGTCTAGTGGTGATTGTATGATGAAGTATATGAGAAGTGATCTATATATAGAGGAAAGAAAAAGAAAGAGATAATGTGTCTATACAGTGATGTAATTGAAATGTATGGGGAAAGGAAAAACTAAAAAGTTGATGACTTAGGGAAGGTTCCTTGTAGGCAATAACAAAGTTCAATAATGGAGATGTTATCAAAAAGATGGGTCTTTTTTAGAAATTTATAGAGTGAAATTTGTTTGATGTATGTAAGGAAAAGCCATTAAATCACATTTAAGACCTTTAATATTTTATCAGGAAGTTGTTATTCAGTCTACTAGTCCTATACACCTAACTTGTTTAGGATTTTAAACATACGACGCTGATCAAATGATTGTCTATTTTTCCAGTTCGTGTAGAACTGTGGAGTAATTGAGACTTACAAGATTCAATGAAGAAAAGAAGGAAAATGGGCGAGAATCTTTTTAGCGGTTATAGTAGAGTGACAAATGTTTTGAGAGGTTACTATCGCATTATGTAAAGCAAAATGCATAACTAGCTGCTAGACTAAACATGAAAAACACGTTAGCTACTCGGTTACTGAGAGAGCGAGATCTTGTTTTGGTACAAAGAGGTGACGACTTTAGTTCGTTTTGAGTCTATAAAGACACGATTTCTTGCACATTGCATATTAAAGTCCTTGTAACCGTTATCTGTTTCTCATGGCTCTATTTAGAAAATAAGAATAAATGAGCTAAAAATGGATATGTGATGAGCTTGTACATCACTCAAGCACCACGTACAATGTTGTTCGACTCAGCGTACGTTGGCCGTATGTATACAAGGCGAAATACAGATTGGTTCCGTTCCGGAAAATTGGGATTGTGGTAAACAACGTGATAAAAAACGGATTTGTTTTTGTCCCGAATAGTTGGATCATTTATTGGTTAGTTTGCAATGAGCATCATCAGAAAAAAAAAAAAAGTTCGCCTGTAAATGCCTAAATGGTAAAAAATAATTACTCTATTGGTGGTATTAAGGATCAAATTTTATCACTGACTCATTTTTCCAATGACCAGAACAGAATATCACATTCTCAATGAAATTATTCTACTATGGCATTCGGTTAGTCCTTTGAACTCAAAATGGCCTTTCTTGGAATATATTCCCTTTAAAATGGAAGTTAAAGTACAACAAAACCCAAAAGAAGACTTTAGTAGACAAAACAGAAGAAGTTTGTTATGGATAAGATCAAACGTGGTTCTACCTTATGGCGCATAATTGAAAAATGGTTGGGGTTAACCACAATTGGAGTATTATTCAGGTTAACCATTCGGTTAGTCTTCTAAACTGGGATATAGCACCCAAAAGAAGAATTAGTTTGTGATTCATTGAACAGTAACTTATTAAAAGACATCTCCAATTATATGGAAAGGACTCATTTTCAAACTGTAGTATAATTGACCACCAAAAACTTGATGTTCTCTGATTGGTACCTAAATGGAACTTGTAACTTGGGCTGGTAGGATTCTTAAAAGTTATGCGTGTGGGTTTAAGGAACATATGGCTTGGCTAATGTGAATGAATGGATTCCTAAAAGGAAGGATGACATATCCAAATATTGCTCTCAATTACAAGGCCACTCTGTCTGAACTCTGAAGTATTCTGCTTCACACTCTAAAGCTTGATACGTGAATGTTTCCTTGGGACCGAAACCAAAAATCTTTTGGCTTGGGCCAAATGCATTTTTTATCAAGTATGAATAATACAAGACTAGGATTTTATGTCACATGTGACTCACAGCCACAAAGAACGTCTTGCCTTTAGTCCAGGTAACCCTCTAGACCCACAAGCCTAAAAAAGAAGAAAAGGAAAACACTGGGCTTAACCAAAGCTGTTAGCCCGGGACATAAATTTTTTCCAGCCCTCCTGGGTACGTGCCTAGAGCAGATATTCTAAAATCTAAATGATCTCCTCCTAGCATGTATCTAGCATGTGTGACAAGGTTGGGCTTCATCAGAATAGAAAGAGAATGTTCATTAGGATCTACAAGAGGTAGAAACCAAGATAATAAAAGAAAATAAGCAAGCTAATAGAATTACAACAAAGAAAAGAAGAACCCTGTGTGGGCATGCAACATTTTTATTAGGCATATAAAACAATAACACTATGTAGGATTATAAGGGGTGTCTAATGGATAGTTCAATCACAAAGATACTTTTTATGATCCTCAAATTACTTAAATATCCTCTATTTATAATTAACCCTTAACATAATTAACCAATTAAAGAAAATAAGACCATTTCTTCCCTTCTTCTTCTCTTTTCTCTTTGAAGAAAAAAAACCTGATTTCGATTTTCATCATCGTCGATCCGTAAAACTTTAATCATCGATTACACACAGCTACAAACCTACAAGACGACTCGTTCGAAGAATTCTACCAGTTACAAGACATCGAAGAAACGAATTGAAGGAAGTTGAAGAACAAGATGAAAGAGTTGAACCCGAAATTGAATAAGGAGAAGGAGGAGAAGGTGGAGAGGGAGAATCAAACCTAAACATGTATATTCGGATGTAATTCCCGTAAACCCATCTTTTTTTCTTCCATTTGATTGAGATTTATGGGTTAAATTATTATAAAAACCCTAGTATCTTACACTTTCAGTGTGAAGTTCGACTAATTTTTTGATATTTAATAGAATTATCAGCCGAACATTAGTCTAATAACTAGAATATTTCAGTATTAGAAAAGTTTAGTTGAAATTATAAATTTTAAAATCAGTCGAACATTTATATATGGACACTAATATCTATTAGTTAAAAAGTTCGTTAATTCTACAAATTTTAAAATTAACCGAACATTAGTAACTAGAATGTTTCACTAATAAAAAATTTGGAAAAAATTATAATTCTAAAATCAATCGAACATTTATCTGTGGATACCATGTCTATTAATTAGAAAATTCGGCTGATTCGACAATTTCTAAAATCAGCCGAACACTAGTCTAATAGGTTGTTAACATTAATCTACTAGACTAAAATGGTATAGATAATGCTTTGGTTGATCATAACCAGTGAACTGTACGTATAACTCAACCACTTGATAAATGACTCGTACCATCGCTCAATCACTTACTGGATCAAGTGCTAGCTTAAACATATGTGGACTAAAATCATTTGTCGACAATCTCAGGTATTTTACGATGACGGGACTCTCTAATGCAAGATGAGATTGTTACGTTGGGACCTAGTCATTGAATGAGATAGTCTATTCATTTTTTATTAAACTCTTCATCAACTAAACTAAGTTCTTTTCACCAGATGAAGTTGTTGTCTATTAAACTCTGTTCAGTGAATTCTCAACTTGCAAGGGAATTCCATCAAAATGTCTGGGGTAGTACAATCGTAAGAGCTAGGTATGTAGTGATAGTTTCTCCCCCGAAATTCATAATCTGTTAGTTCATTTCCATGTTTATTAATTCCTTTAACCACAAAGTTCTTGGCTATCAATTCTGGATTTTAAGAAGAAAAGAGCAGAGAGATGGGTTTTAGACAAACGCTCCTGTATTAGAGAGTCATAGTTGGTCAATTAGAGTCAAGGGTCAATCTGGTTTGTGTAGTCAATAGTGGTGTACAACTGTGTGCATTTGTGTGGGTATAAAAGTCGGTCCTTAGTTTTCTGTAAAAGAATAATAAGTTTTCATTAATAACAAAAAGACAAAAGTTTTTTTCTCAACAATTTTCAATTCGTCTCATTCAATTCTCTGTGAAGAATTTTATCATGGTATCAGAGCCAAGTTCAATGTTCATCTTTGTTTTCGATCAAAATCCCTAAATCAATTAACAACCAATTTTCTCAAAATCTTTAGTCTCAGATCCTTCTCAAAATCGTTTCATTTTTTTTTTACGATTCATAAAGAAATTTTCATCATCTGCAAATGTCTTCATCAACAATTTCTTGCAGAGATCAAACAATCAAATAAAACCTTTTCAATATCTTTTACAATTCAGATCAAATTTTCATTTTTTTTAAAGAACATCTAGATCTTGTTTTTCAAAATCATTTCTGCAAATCAACAAAGAATTTTTAATCACTTTCATGCCTATTACTCGAAGTATGGAAAATCGATCAGAAACTTGGAATACAAATTGTGCTGCTGGTGAATCTGAGTTTTCATCAACATTCAACCTTCCATTTACCAATATCTCAAACTTCATTTCGATAAAACTTGATTCAACAAACTATCTGCTATGGAAAGATCAATTTGAGTATGTTCTAATATCTACAGATCTATATGGTTAGGTAAATGGAGAAGTATAGGAACCACCATCATAAATCATTAGAGATGGTCTTTCAACATCTAATCCAAGGTGGTTATACTAGAGAAAGATTGATAGATTTGTGGTCAGCTGTTTAAAGGCAACTTTCTCTTCCACTATTTCCGGTGATGTTCTTGGACTCACATCCGCAAGGGAGATCTGGTTGTTTCTTGAAACAACCTTCAAACAACAATTTGCTGCTCGCAAGGGAATGATTCGAAATAAACTTAATAATATTCGTAGAGGTAATCAGTCTATTACTCTTTATCTGCATCAAATCAAGATGATTTCTGATTCATTATCTGCTATTGGAGAGAAGATTAGTGATGCTGATCTGACTATCCACATATTAAATGGGTTACGAAGAGATTATGACAACTTTGTAATCTCTGCGTATAATAGAGAGTTGTCCTATGTCTTCTCTGAACTTAAGGAAAGATTACTGATTCATGAGCAGTGGCTATATGATCAACATCAAATATCTACAGAGATCCTAGAATCTCAGACTTCATCAGCATTCTACAACAAGAATGTCTATTCTAATGCAAGAAATGGTAATAATCAAAACTTTAGAAGATACAGAAATTCAAGAAACACTCCATTTTTGTCTCATCCTTCATCATCTAATGGATCTACTACTGGTTCAATACCCATATTTAATTCTAATGAAGCAAGAAGATCACAGAATGATTACTCTGGTATTGAATGCCAAATATGTCGAAGGATGGGACATTATGCAAGCAGGTGCTTCTTTCGCTATACTCCTCCAAAGAATGTGAGTGCTTCTGGTGGTGTTGCAAATGTTGCTGAGGTTGAGAAAGCTTTTTCTAGTCTTAATCTCAATACTAGTGACATTAGTGATAGCCATTCTCATTCTACATGTATTTCTGATAGCGGAGCCTCTTCTCATATGATCGGAGATAACTCTCTGCTTCAACATACTTCTCCTTATGCTGGCAAGGAGAAGGTAATGGTGGGATCAGGTAAGAAACTCCATATCACTCTTCTTGGAACTTCCTTTTTGAAAACACCTAAAACTAGTTTTAGTATGAACACAATGTTACTTGTTCATGAACTTAAGCACAATCTGTTATCGGTTGCTAAATTTACTAAAGAAAACAATTGCTATTTTCTGTTTGATCCAAATGGTTATGAGATCATAAGTATGCTTGATCACACTCTGTTGGCTCATGGTAGTATGGTTAATAATCTCTATATATCAAATTCACCTTCTGTATCATCTGAGTGTTACTCATCTTTTGCATCATCTCTTGTTCCTTCTTCATCTACTGTGTGGCATTCTAGACTAGGTCATCCATCAGCTAAAATCTTATATCTTTTACAATCTCAGAAACACATAACCTCAATTCCTTCAGGTCAATCATTTCTTTGTCACCCATGCTAGCTTGCTAAAAGTAAAAGATTACCATTTCATTTATCTAAATCTCATGCAACAAAACCTTTATTTCTTATTCACTGTAACATATGGGGTCCATTTCCTGTAGCATCTTTATCTGGTTTTAGATACTACATAGTTTTTGTGGATGATTTTAGTAGATATCGCTGGATCTATCCCATGTCTTACAAGTCAGATGCCCTGTCTTGTTTTTCTCATTTCAAAAATCAAACAGAAAATCAGTTGTCTACAAATATAAAATGTTTTCAAGTGGATGGTTGATAGACACATTTTAGTGTCTAAATTGCACCTTAATTTCTAGTGAGTTAGTATTCGATTTTGTGTCTATTACGTGTTTTTATGCTTTTGTAGGTACATTAGAAGAATAAAGATTTGTGGAAAAATTGGCTCAAAAAGTGTTCAAGGCACCCGAGAAAATGGATCAAGGCACCCACACTTTGGATTGGGGCACCCTTGGATCGGGCTGAGCTGGATCGGGTCAACCCAGCGGGTCAACCAGGCGAGTCAACCCAGCGAGCTGGATCGGGCCGAGTCACCGAGTTGACTCATCGGGGTTCAACTGTTTGAACTGGTCGTGATAATCTTAAGTGATTCGCAAGATGTTTTGCTTCTAGATTGTTCCAACATTGATAGTCATCTCACGCAAGTCTTAAACAGCAAAAAAATCCCGTGAAATCAGCTCGGAAATCATGTATTTGGCCGGAATTGTGTTTCGATTCGGATTGAGATTTGTGGGTTGTTTTAGAGAGTTCTATTAGGTTTAGAACTCTCTCTAGGGTTTCTACTACCTATATAAACCAAGAGAAGCCAATAAAATCGACAACAAAACCTTAGAGAAGAAAATAAAAAATTCCGGTGAAGCTCCGTTAAAGTCCGGTCAACTGCTACTGCACCGGCCGGCTGTTCTTCACCCATCACTGCCGGAGAAGAAGACTCAGTAACACTTACAACTGTTGCTGATTTGAAATTTCCTGTTGTCTATTGCTTCAAACGCTGTGTTTCTTAAAACTCTCCCGTAACAGCTGAACCATCTCCTGTAACGCATATAAGCGTATCACATCAGCTGTTACAGCGTTATTCACCTTTGTAATTGATATTTTGAGCAATGAAATCAACTTTTGAGCAAGTTTTCTTCACCATGAGATAAGTCTATTTACTGGGATGATGGATAAGGTAATTTTCTCAATTTTATGTGATTTAATTATTTTCTAATAATTATTTATAATTCTTTTATTATTAGAATTGCATAGTTTTAAATAGTAAAAACGGTTTTCTTTCAACAGTTGTGCTTTTGCTTGATGGATTATGCTT
>JAJJMC010019642.1:2776143-2789377 GCA_023531435.1 Papaver californicum
AACGGTTTTCTTTCAACAGTTGTGCTTTTGCTTGATGGATTATGCTTAGTTAATTAATTTTGATAGTCCATGCTTGTGATTTACCTCTTTTTGTTAGCATAACAAAACCAATTTTGGCAATCTTGTGCTTCAATTAATTTAAAAAGAATTATCTTATTAATCACATAGGTTGTTAGAATTACCTGGTTCCTGATTCCTGGTACTTTTAAAATTATTCAAAAATCATATTTAGGTTATTTAGTCTTTTTCTTACTCCTGGAATTTTCTAGAATTAATTAAAATCATTATTTTCTAAAATCATTACCTTTACAAGTTCGAGAATCGAACCACTTTATTTACCACTTTAAAAACTACATCAATGGTGCTTCTAAACTTGTTAAAGGTCCATTTAAGAATTTTCTTGACAAGAATGGAATACCAATAAGGATTTCATGTCCTAAAACTCCTGAACAAAATGGCCTAGCTGAAAGGAAGCATAGGCACATTTCTGAAGCTTCATCATGTAAGACTTTTGGTTGCATCTGTTTTCCTTTCTTAGGAAATTCAAGAGCTGATAAACTGTATCCAAAGTCAGTAAAGTGTATCTTTATTGGATATAGTCCTGTTCATAAAGGTTATAAATGCTACAACCCTATTTCTAAAAAGACACATATTTCTAGACATGTGGTGTTTGATGAGCATAATTTCTATTTTAAACAGTCTTCTCTAGAGTTATCCTCTGTCTATGAATATTCAGTTGAACCATATTCTGTAGTTTCTGAGTTGCTAGAGGTAAATGATCCTGTTTCTGAACCTCATAGTCTTATTATAACTAGATCAAAGCGAGGGATTTCAAAACAAAAACAATATCCAGATCATGTTACTTATTCTGTTGTAAAACATCATATTCCTGTTGCTTTCTCATCTTTGTTGACCAATACTACTGAGCCAAAGAGTTTCAAAGCGGCGTCTCAGATTCCAATATGGGTTTCTTCAATGAAGGAAGAAGTCACAGCTTTAGTTAAGAATGATACATGGGAGTATGTACCTCCTGAGCCCTGGATGAATATCTTGGGTTGTAAATGGATTTATCAAGTGAAATTAAAGGCGGATGGTAAAGTGGATAAATACAAATATAGGCTTGTAGCTCAAGGGACTAATCAACTAGAAGGGGTAGATTATTATGATACATTCAGCCCTGTAGTGAAGTTTTCAACAATAAGAATTGTTCTCACTATTGCCATTACCAAGAACTGGCCTGTCAGACAATTAGATGTGTCGAATGCCTTCTTACATGGTCATTTAGAAGACCCTGTATATATGACTCAGCCACAGGGATTCATTCATCCATATTATCCATCGTATGTTTGTAAGTTGAAGAGGAGTTTATATGGTCTGAGGCAAGCACCAAGGGTTTGGTTTCATGCTTTTAGTTCGTTTCTTCTGTCTTATGTTTTCCTAAAATTGGTTTCTGATAACTCAATGTTTGTTTACGTTACTAAATCTGGTATACTTATACTCTTAGTATATGTATATGATATCATATTGACTGGTGATTCGGATAAATTGATGACTGATTTGATACAAGCCATGCAGTCTAGATTCTCTATGAAAGATTTGGGTCCATTGAGTTATTTCTTGGTATTGAGGCTATACGAAACTCTGATTATTTGTTATTAACTCAAAAGAAGTATACTGTTGATTTGTTAAAGAGGGATAATATGCTAGAGTGTACGTCTTACACAACTCCTGTAGCAAAGGCTAATAGAGCGTCTGTTAATGATGGAACTGTCCTGCATGATCAAACTGAATATATGACTATAGTGGGAAGTCTTCAATACTTAACCTTAACGAGACCAGATATATGTTTTGCAGTTAATTATGTATCTCAGTTTATGAATGCTCCTACTGAGATCCATATGTTTCTAGTGAAACGGGTTCTAAGATACTTGAAAGGAAGTATTGGGTCTGGAATTAGTCTGAGGTCAGGAAATTTGCAAAGTCTGAGAGCTTACTATGATTCAGACTGGGCTGGTTGCCCTGACACCAGAAGATCTACTTCTTGATTTGTGTTTTTTCTGGGATCATCTATAATTGCTTGGTCATCCAAGAAACAACCAACAGTTTCGAAGTCGTCAGCTGAGGCAGAATATAAATGCATTACTGTTGCTGCTGCAGAGTTACAATGGGTTTCTTATGTGCTAAAAGAATTGCATTTTCCTTTGCTAAATTCAGTCCATCTGTATTGTGATAATACAAGTGCCATTTCTTTGGAAACTAATCCTGTTTTCCATGCCAGGTCCAAACATATAGAAGTACATTATCATGCAGTCAGGGAGCTGGTTAATTCGGGATTTCTGAAGCTTCATCATGTTGTTAGTGAGGAGCAGTTGGCGGATTTGTTCACTAAGGGATTGCGCAAGCCAATGTTTTCCAGATTGTTAGGTTTTTCTGCTGTGTCTAGTAATAATACAAACTCTACTTCTGATGGTTCAGATGTAACCTGACCATTTCTATAGGGTTCCTTTCTGTTTCTGTTTCTGTTTTTCTTTTGTTCCAAACTGATTTGTTGGTCACTCTTCAGTTTGAGGGGGTATATTAGAGAGTCATAGTTAGTCAATTAGATTCAAGGGTCAATCTGGTTTGTATAGACAATAGTGGTGTACAGCTGTGTGCATTTGTTTGGGTATAAAAGTCGGTCTTTAGTTTTCAGTAAAAGAATAATAAGTTTTCATTAATAACAAAAAGACAAAAGTTTCTTCTCAACAATTCTCAATTCGTCTCATTCAATTCTCTGTGAAGAGTTTTATCATCCTCCTTTTCGCTATTTCTTATTAAAGTTCCCGTCTACGGAGAAAACTTAATCAATTTCTAGTCGTAACTTATTAATGAAATACTACGCGAATGATAGGCTTTTTGCACATCCACTTGAAATGACAGGCTATTAACATACCTTTGGTACAACCACTTGAAATGTTGCACCAATTCGCCTATCTTCATTTAAACAGACCAAGAATGGGTTAAGTCCTTTTGGGCGATTGTAAATTATTACATGCCGTTTGTACATCTCATCAGCTAAGTACTGCATACGCAAAAAGCTTAGACTAAGTTACCGAATCTTCAGAGAAAATGGTGTATAAATATGCAGGATTAGGAATACCTTTTTTGTTTATATCTTCGACCGAACTATATAGGTCATCTTTTTTTCAAAAAATTCAACTTGATGGTTGGGCTGATTCGATATTTAACTTTTAGCCCAACCTTGACACTTTTATTTTACAAAACTTAAACTAATTGGATCCGCCGGAAATATAGTTAGCCGAACAATTCACTGTGTCCATGCATAACAATGATGAAAATGTTCGGATGGTTATTAGCACCAATTATCAGTTGAAATTAAACTTGTTCCTTAGCGCCAAAAATATATATATATAAAGTTCGGCTGATAATAGGTGCATATCGCATCAGCCGAGATGTTCTTGATAATGTGGTTCAACCAATATAATTTCAGCCGAATTTAAACCTGGAAAGCCGAACCCTTAAAAAATTCCATATTTCAATGAATTCACCCTATAAAAACGAGATCAAACCTTATCTAAGACCATACCCGAGTGTTATTAGCAATGGGTTCCTTAACCATGTTTTCATCTTCGGCATTTGGCTAAGAGAAATCATCATTTTGATCTTGAAGTTGAGTTTGTGTTTGAGTTTGAGAAAAATCATTTTCATAATCCAAAAAAATAAGCCATATCAAGATATCCATCGTAGTTGATGTGTATGTTATGAGCTTTACATGATGAAGATTCGCCTTCCTCATTTGAATCATGCATTTTCATCAAAAACCTAGGTTTTTCTTCACTTCTTCTTCTATTTCTCTTGGAAAATTTTTTTTCCAAAAAAAAACTTTCCCTCACTAATTATAACTTTTCAAACCAATAATTATATTAACTACCAACCATTATTATTAACTATTAATGATTAACTATAATCCTAATCATTATTTATTAAATACTATTGATTAATATTAACACTAATAACATAAGAGTAATATGGGAATTATTAATATTCGCTGGCTAAGAAGCTTTAACAATTACTCCCTAGTGATCTTATTTTGTCACTATATGATATGCCCACTAAAAAATCTGTATGCCCAACAACAGGATTCGAAAAAAAGCATTCCAATCCATGAGTTCTCAGCTTCCAAGCAATTCTACCTCTCACGAGTAATGTAGAGGAGAAATATCTGAGGACACGTGTAGACATCCAAGGTACGAGAATCATGATACTAAGATGAAAGCGAAGCACTGGAAAAGTCTTCTTGGTCTTACACGGTAAAAGAGATATCTACCACATCAATCTGCAGTGAGGACGCGTGGAAAGTAAAAGAAAAAAAATCAACGACTAAGTTTGAAAGGGGAGACATAGCATTAAATGAGCTCATAGAGCACGCGTGATGTGATTAGAAAATGAAGCCATCATCGCCTCGGGTTGTGTTCAGAGCAAGTTGAAAAATGAAGACCAACATATCGAAAAAACCAGAGAAGACTCAGGGCATGACATCAAGAGATTCGAGACGTACTCCCGAATAAACTACAACGACTCAGATACAGGCGTCTAACACTGAAGTTGGTTGTATGATACCTTTTGTCGATAAATACTAAGCTCAGCCAAGAGACAAGGCAAGTGATATTTTTTGGAGAAAAGGCCGTAACAAGTTTGAGAGAGTAATTTTGAGTGTTCTTGGTGAGATTGTGTTTATTCCTTTGTAAGTTCAACCTCTTTTAGATAATACAACTCACTTACCCCCGTGGACGTAGGTAATCAAACTTAACCACATATATCTTTTGTGTGGTTACTGACAGGATTTTAGATTACCCTATATATGATAACCGCAATCGTACGGTGTCTACAATGCAGACAACGACAAGTACGGGTCGAACCCACAGGGAGCGGGACCAATACTGCAATTAATATCTCAATTAACTAATCAGAAATAATATTTTTGGATTTTTGGAAATTTTAATGAATGAGAAAATAATAAAATAAACTAGCTAAAATAAACTATTTTCTTAAAATCCATAAAAATAGTTAACAGGAATAGTGAGAAAGAATTAAACCCAAAAATCTGATTTGTTTTTTTCTTCTTGCCTGTGCAGCAGCCGCCAATCTACATCCAGAAGAAAAGTCAGAATCTCTCCAATAGATCCTGGCTACAACTTTTTCACGCTACCAACCACAGTCGCCTACTCTGTCCCCCACTCATCCAAAAGAACAGAACTTCTCGATCACACTTCTTCTCCCTCCTGTCTTTATCTTCCCTCAACTTCTCTTTCCACTCTTCTTTTCTCTCACCAATCACGTAAGTTCTTTCCTTCCCCCTTCACCGTACCTCTTCTCAAAACCTCAAAAGAAAGCTTAACTAAAAGTAAACTTAAGAGAAGTCTAGCTCCTCCTAGGTCTATCCTCTCCTTCACGTGTTTTTCCCTAGGTTTAGGTATTATGTCTTTCTTCTTCCTAGATCTTCTTACACCTCCTTCTCTAGCCTCTCACCTCTTTCTCCCTTGTCTCCTCTACCTCCTAACCGTGAACCTTTTCTCCACCTTTTTTCCCTACCTAACCTACAAAAGAAAACCTAAAAAGAGAGCTCCAAACCAGCCTCCCCTCAAAAGTCCACGCCTTTTTTCCTTTTATACTTTTTCAAATCACGTGTTCTCTAGCCTAGGTTTTCACTAGGTATTCCTTCTATCTTTCCTTTTAGCCTACACCCTTAATCACCGTACCGCTCCTAGCCTTCCCACTATTTACTTGATCATTACACGCTTAAACCCATCTTCTTTTCACCTGACTCCCTACTCAACAGCCACGTGATGCGTTAGTACACTAAGCTTGTCCCCACTTTATTCAATCAGCCACAACACTTCACTGCTACTCTTTCCTCTCTACAATTAGTATAGCTCTTCTCTCACGTCCTTTGTCTGCCACTTCTCTTACGTGAAAAGAAAGACTGACAAAGCCACCTGACGCCACTGTTGAAATGTTAAGATGTGATGATGTAGCAAAAGATAATGGCTTCTCACTTTGACCATAACGTGTACATCCTTGGTGTTTTCTTTGCTTTAAACAGCATATAATAATCTAGGATTCTAGATCCTTAAACAAGTACAACATATGTGGCCCGACCGATAGTCATCATGTGTCAATCCAAATGGACAAGACTAACACATCCCATGAAAATTCACATGTTTTCCAATGCATTTAGCTCACTTCTCTTCCTTTTCTTTTATGGGTTTCAATGCATTTATGTCTGTTTAGCTGTATTTAGCTAGTAACTCGGATTTTCGGTGTACCACCTATAAACACATAAAAATAGTAAAATTAATATAATTCAAAGTACTAGAAAATATAAATTAGGCGGTAGAAATGTATGAATTATGCGTTTATCAAATACCCCCAAACCTATATTTTGCTAGTCCTCGAGCAAAACTAATCTAAAAATAAAATAAAATCCTAATTTACTTTCGTAGGAATCGCGACTACATTTAGCATAAATAATAAGTCTTTAAACCCCTAAGTGGCCTTAGAGGACGAGTTTTGTCTCGTGAGGGTTTACAAGAGGTATACCCACAAAACCTTTACCCCAAATTCTAGCTACATGTGAACGATTGAGGATAGACATTAAACAAGCTATTTAGTTAGCGTACTAATTTCTTCGACTATAAGAATCATTACCCTGTATGAATCCAATTGTTGTACACGAGTTTGCACTCAGCGTAGTAAAATTCATATACGAATGCAAACTCTACTCAAATAATCATTGAACATCCAAAGCTGGATAAAAATTCACATTGCTCGAAATCAATCAAATTCTAACACAGGGATAGATTAGAAAATGGATATAGAAGTGATGAATGGTGCATATGTTGATTAAGGTGAACGATGTTTCCCAAAATATTAGTATAAAGTCCGGATCGGATGCTCCTATTTTTATTATTTTTCATATACATAATGTTTTTTCTTTTTTTTTTATGACTACATGATTAGATCTTTTGAATCTAACCGCATGCTCCTTTTTAGCAGATTATATGATAGTTCCCATGGATCCTGCATTCCACGCTTGCTTAGGCGACGGAGACAGGGAAAACACACACATATTGCTGTCAAAGTGTCATTTTTTTTTATTCTTATTTTATTTTCTTGACAAAATTAAAATTCTAACGCATCTGAGCTATGACCTTATGGAAATACTAGGGCCCCACCAAATCACTTAGAGAAACATAAAATTGCAAAAATAAAAATTGAAAGTATATGATTATGATTATTCCGAGATATGTTTGTTCAATGATTATCATGTTATCTCTAACACCTGAGTGCATTCAGATATGAATAGACCATTCAGCTGGGCACACCGATTCTATAGATAAGAGCTATGTTTCCATTTACCTAGAATGGTTAGTGTCATCCTGAATAATTCACAAGTTTCTAAATTTCGGAGTTTCTTTATTGGCATCAATTTTCTGAAACTCTACCCCCAAACCTAAATTTAACATTGTCCTCAATGTTTCAAACCGTGCAACCTAGAATGGTATGCAATAAATATAAATAAGAGAAACAAATGTAAATTAAAGAGAAGGGATTGGAACGTCTCACCTGATTGACGCAAGAAAAATAGTATTCTCTGTAACACACATCAAACGATAGTAATAACAAAGAACACCAAAAATAAATAAAAAATAAAATCTTAAAAAGAAAATGAAAACAAGAAAATAAAAATCTACCTACTGGATATGTACGGATAGAATCCCCAAACACTAATAACCTAAAAATTTGGGGATCAACCCAAAATACAATATATACAAATGACAATTTGACACATATATTCTGGCAACACTGAGACACTGAAACTATCAAAAATAAAGGATTACCCCCAAACTAAGTTTTTACTACACTTGGAAGTGCGTAAAGAACATAATATGGGGATAAAATTGGGATTGGGGAAATATCAATCGGTTCGTGAACGGTGTCAAGAACAGGAAAGTCCTCTGGGTATTTGGATGCAAAGTGATCCAACAAAACTTGAGAAGCACAAAATTCTAACCCTAAATTAGGTAACTTTTGGAAGTCTAGGGGTCTAGAAACAACCTCTAAGTCGGGTGAATGATCTTGTGATATAGATTCATCTATAGAATTAGGCAAATCATCTACACAATCATCCACCGGGTCATCTATATGTTCTGTTTGGAACTGAGAGTCACTACAAGACTGATCATCATCATCCGCATATAATGTCTGCATTGACAGAACTCTCAATCTGTGTTCCAAACTAAGCGGTCTATGTTTATAATACTTCTCATATATCATTAGAGGTGATTCTTCACTTACCTCAGGTGAAGCAAGCACTTCATTATAACGTGACCGATTTAATAATTCCCCCAGTGTCATATTAGATGACGTCTCCGGCATAAGAGTCAGAAAATGTAAAAGATTCCTCATCCTCAGAAAAGTACCTGAAAAGAGATACTAAAACACAAAACAAGTCAAATAGAACTAAGAATCCTAAAAGAAAAATAAAAACATATACAAAAATAAAAATAAATAAAATAAAAACCTAAACTATGATTAAAAAATCAAAAATATTAATCACAATATTCCACAACCGTTCCCCGGCAGCGGAGCCAAAAATTGACAGGATTTTAGATTACCCTATATATGATAACCGCAATCGCACGGTGTCTACAATGCAGACAACGACAAGCACGGGTCGAACCCACAGGGAGCGGGGACAATACTGCAGTTAATATCTCAATTAACTAATCAGAAATAATATTTTTGGTTTTTTAGAAATTTTAATAAACGAGAGAATAATAAAATAAACTAGCTAAAATATACAATGTGACCAAGTAGAGAGGGCACTAGGGTTTCCGGTTTTCACCAATTTGATATATAGAACACACATCTAATCTCCAAAATAATCGTTCTACCACTGTAATTTCCTTCGCTTTCAGGTTGACATTTCTAAAGAATTGCTTATCAATCGAAAAGTATATCCCATCTAATGTTGTTAAGCATGGCATATTGATGCGTCGGAAAACCGACTTTGTTTTACCGTAAGCGCACAGTGTCGAAAGATGTAGACAAGAGCAAATACGGTTCGTTCCCACGAGGAGTTTGGATTAAAATATTTTTTTTAGGTTTTTTTTTATAAAGAATTAAATTAACTAATGAATTAAAATTATTTAATAAAGTTTGAAAACAATAAGAGAAAAATGTTAAGGTTCTGGGAATCCGTTGTAGATTAGGGTTTAATTGCGTCGTCACATAGGGTCTCAATTTTACTCATGTACAATATCAAATCTAGCTACTAATACACCGAAGATTTTTAATTAAGCACTAAAGGAAGAATTTTCGAAAACTCAACCTAAGGTAGAATTTCGAAGTACTAAATATACGGGGCATAAAGAGTCAAAGAATATTCATAAAACGATTTAATACGAGGTTTCAACGAGTGCTTCTACTAATCAAACAATGAACTATACGTGGCATAGAACATGAAAAATCATCGAGACGGTAAAACGTTGAGAGAGAGAGAAATTAATAATATTTAGTTCATATAGTAATAACCCTAGTTTCGAAACACAAATAAAACTATCTCTACAAGTTCATCCTTTCGCCCTAACAAGAGAATTAGCCCAACATGACTTTCTCAAAAGCCATAAAATTTAATTAAGAAAAATAAACTAACCCTTTTCAGTGTTCCTCCGACTTCGTCAATTCTGTCCGAAAGTCTCTTGTACGCGAAGCTTGTCTCTGTCCGTAGGTATCTTAGTATATCGTCTGGGCACGTTCACTATATCTCCTCTGTGTAATATATTGTATGGGGGTCTCCTTCGAGTTCTTATATAGCTTTCATATTACTTGACATACAATCCTCAAATTTGAGTTTTGGAACCGACTTTCCTAATTCAACTTAAACTCTATTCACCTCTACATCTCTGCCGTTCATCACCTTAACCCAAGAGCTTGATTTTCCGGCCAAGATTTGTTGTCCAACCTCTACCCTGACTTCTCGGCCAACCCATGCCAAATTCGAACATTTTATGTTCTCGACTAATATCCTTAACTCGAGCTAAACCTAACACCACAAACTACAATTATCTCAGGTAACTTGAGCCATCACTGCCATGATATTTGTTCCATCACAGAACCACCAGTTCATCGACCTCTCTTCTCACTGCCTCTAACTCGAGTTAATCTTTGATTCATCACATATTTTCTCCATTGACAACAACAACTCAAAACTAGCAGCAACCTCATGATCATCATCCCTGCCATCACCGTTGTTTAACTCTTCAAACACCACCAGCATCAGGTTCCATCAACCAATAGCCACAGCAACATCACCATCGTCAAACTCACCTTAGCAGCAAACAATCAATCTCATCAGCATCATTCAATTGCAGATACAGCCACCATCATGAACTGTTGTCAATACAGCTCGGCCAACTCTTCTCTGCAGACCCACGAGCTCAACTGTTTGAACTCGAAGCCACCATCGACTGCCAACAGCACACACCTTCAACCCAACTAAAAGGCCCGAGCTCTCAACTTCCTTCTTTAATGCTTTGAACTGCAACACCCAAACTCTCTGTTCATGGCCCAATCACCAATCACATGCTTTCTCTTCTCATCAAAACAACCACAACAACTCGAGCTCAACTGCACCATAACCTGATTATCATCTCTGTTCTTCAACTGCCACTAATGTTGCTAACAGAACCATGGACTCTATATCACCAGTCCACCATCATCACAGCGTGCATTCTCATCATCATGAAATCATCACAGCCAACCATCACAGACTCGACCAACACTTCTCCACCTTCAACTACAGCTGCTATGAAAAGTTAAAGATCATCTCGAACACAACCCAAGTCTTATATCAGCTCCTCTAACTCCACAAATCCATCTCAACTCAAAATAACTTCTTTAACCCAAAAATCCATAGCCATCAGTGTCACCAAAGAGCAACCAGAGTTAGCTCTGTTTCTCCCTGACTTAATGAAGAAGAAGAAGGTAGTCCCTAGTAGAATGGCCGGTGCTATTAGCACATTTTAAAAAGTGGCAGCCCCGAGTAGAACGGCTGATGCTATTAACAGAACCCAATCAACTGTCAGTCTCACTAAACCGACATTTGAAGTAATACTGGCTACCCCTTAACATACGACTGGGTGTAAATATCCGGTCACTTTGAAATGACCATTTTACCCTTTATTCTTGTTTCGCTCATAACTTTCTCATACGAAGTCGGAATGACTTCGTTCTTTCGCCGTTGGATTCGTAATCTAATTCTCTACAAGATGGAGGGTAGAAATCCTGGATGGACTGAGATCTACTGGGTCTTTGGAAATTCTTCTCTTGTAAAGCTCCATTTCGCTTGTTTCAGAGACGTAACCTAATAAAACGCACAAACTAGAAAAGTAATAATAAAACACGGTAATTCACACAAAATCTAGCAAATAAGAATAAGGAAATGATACTTAAAATGTATAAATTATGCACTTATCACATATCAGTTCAAAAACATAAACTATCAGTAGAACTATCCAACCAATATATAGTTTCAATGAATCAAATATCGAGTTGATTGCATACCCCGTCTAAGAATCTAATCAAAACACGACGTATCAAACTAAAAGCATATATGATGAAATCTACTATTTATGCGATAATTAATCAAACTAACAATGAAGATAAATTGCTAAACATTTAAACCATTTATTTATAAATTTTCCATAATCAAAATTGGTTTCTACCCAAAACCCTAGTCACAAGATTAGTGAAACATGGTGTTGGATTTCTTAAAATCCATAAAAATAGTTAACAGGAATAGTGAGAAAGAATTAAACCCAAAAATCTGATTTGTCTTTTTCTTCTCGCCTGTGCAGCAGCCGCCAATCTACTTCCAGAAGAAAAGTCAGAATCTATCCAACAGATCCTGGCTATAACTTTCTCACGCTACCAACCACAACCGCCTACTCTGTCCCCCACTCATCCAAAAGAACAGAACTTCTCGATCACACTTCTTATCCCTCCTGTCTCTATCTTCCCTCAACTTCTCTTTCCACTCATATTTTCTCTCACCAATCACGTCTCCTTCCTCCTTCACCGTACCTCCTATCAAAACCTCAAAAGAAAGGTTAACTAAAAGTAAACCTAAGAGAAGTCTAGCTCCTCCTAGGTCTATCCTCTCCTTCACGTGTTCTTCCCTAGGTTTAGGTACTAGGTTTTTCTTCTTCCTAGCTCTTCTTCCACCTCCTTCTCTAGCCTCTCACCTCTTTCTCCCTTGTCTCCTCTACCTCCTAACCGTGCAGCATTCTCTCCACCTTTTTTCCCTACCTAACCTACAAAAAAAATATTAAAAAGAGAGCTCCAAACCAGCCTCCCCTCAAAAGTCCACGCCTCTTTTCCTTTTATACTTTTTCAAATCACGTGTTCTCTAGCCTAGGTTTTCACTAGGTATTCTCCCTTCTTTCCTTTTAGCCTACACCCTTAATCACCGTACCGCCCCTAGCCTTCCCACTAGTCACTTGATCATTACACGCTTAGACCCATCTTCTTTTCACCTGACTCCCTACTCAACAGCCACGTGATGCGTCAGTACACTAAGCTTGTCCCCACTTTATTCAATCAGCCGCAACACTTCACTGCCACTCTTTCCTCTATACACTTAGTCTAGCTCTTTTCTCACTTCCTTTGTCTGCCATTTCTCTTACGTGAAAAGAAAGACTGACAAAGCCACCTGACGCCACTGTTAAAATGTTAAGATGTGATGATGTAGCAAAAGATAATGGCTTCTCACTTTGACCATAACGTGAACATCCTTAGTGTTTTCTTTGCTTTAACCAACACATAATAATCTAGGATTCTAGATCCTTAACCAAGTACAACATATGTGGCCCGACTGAAAGTCATCATGTGTCAATCCAAATGGCCAAGACTAACACATCCCATGAAAATTCACATGTTTTGCAATGCATTTAGCTCACTTCTCTTCCTCTTCTTTTACGGGTTTCAATGCATTTCTGTTCGTTTAGCTGTATTTAGCTAGTAACTCGGATTTTCGGTGTACCACTGATAGACACATTTTAGTGTCTAATTTGCACCTTAATTTCTATTAAGTTAGTATTCGATTTTGCAAGAATTACGTGTTGTTATGTTTTTGTAGGTACATTTGAAGAATAAAGATTTGTGGAAAAAT
>JAJJMC010019642.1:2789387-2803491 GCA_023531435.1 Papaver californicum
TTTATGTGGTAAGTCTATTTTTAATTAATTATTTATAATTCTTTTATTATTATTTGCATGCATTTAAATTAGAAAAAAAATGGTTTTTATTAAATAATCGTGTTCTCTTTTGATGGGTCATGCTTAGTTAATTACTCTTGATGTCCCATGCTTAGGATTTACAATTATTCTTTTAGGAAACATATTTTTGGCAAACTTGAATTAAATTGTTAAAAAGAATTACATGATTAAGCACATGAATTGTTAGAAATAACTGAATCTTGATTCCTAGTTTTCTCCATATTTTCTAAAAATATTCTCTAGTTTATTTTCCTGATTTTTATTAGTTTAGATTAAGTTTAATATTTTCTAAAATCATTACCTTCACAAGTTCGAGAATCGAACCTCTTTTTACCATTATATAAAATCACATCAACCACCTATAAACACATAAAAATAGTAAAATTAATATAATTCAAAAGTACTAGAAAATATAAATTAGGCGGTAGAAATGTATGAATTATGCGTTTATCAGTTACTGTTATTATGTTCTTAATCTTACTTGTTTATCTTCTCACGAGAGAATAAATAGTTAGATTTTACACAACTACATTTTAGCGCTAGAAACACAGATGTTTAACATCTTGTTGAATACCTTTGTGGTGAAATACTTCATAAAACGGTAAGATCTATAAGCTCCAAAGTGTCACTGACCTTTGTAGAAGCAAAATGACTCTCGTTGAAGATTATTCAATTTATTTTTTGCTTTAACAGTAGCTAACCTTAGAGGCCTTTTAGGCTCCAAAGTGTCACTGACCTTTGTAGAAGCTAAAATATTCTCACAAGAGATACCCATGTTGTAAAAATAACGAAAGTTATAGATCTACAAGCTCCAAGGTGTCTATGACACTTTGTTAGAAGCTAAAGTAGATCTGAGTTCTGTAGCGCTGCGGATTTGAAAAGTATTTGGGTTTTCCAATGTTTTCCTCTTTTTTACGGTTGTAAACCAGTTTCCCACTTTCCAAGCCATTAGTTTGTCTCTTATTTTTTTATGTGAATAACCCTAAAAATATTTCACTACTTTGTCTAACGATTAATGGTGGAAACCTTTATGACATGAGGTTTAGGAAACCAAAGCTAAAAGAAAGGGCTTAGATCATTTGGAGCCACAAGTCATTCAAGTGAACTATTAGAGGATGTAATCTAAACTTTACAAATCTCGTCGGAAACTCTAGTGACGAAAAGGAAGTTGAGATCAAAGAAAAACAAGTTGAAAATATGGTTTCTTTGTATCCAGTTCAAAGTATCGACCAAAGAAATTTTTCAGTTACCGGAGCCGACAAGTTGGTCAGACTCCACTCACCCAGTAACAGAAAAAACAGACTTGCACTAAAAGTTAACTGAGAAAACCTAGTATTTTAGGCTATGATGCTCTTTTTCAAAAAACCACTTGGACCTCAACAGATCTTTTTCAGAAGGGCGAAATTCTGACACATAACTACCTCTGAACACTGATATTTTGGTTATAGGCTGTCGGATTTGGGGATTAGAACTCGATAAAAGAATCTTCAAAAATATGTTTTATTTCTCTTAATAGGTTATAGTGAGTCTGTATATTTCTCTTCTGGATGTAGATCAACATCGGGAACAAGCGAGATTTGATGGCTAGTTCATCAGCACCGACGTGACACCTTCATAGTCGAACAACGGCAGGAGAAAACCCACATGAGGGACTCACAATTTCTGGTCAAGAAAGCAACCCCAACCCGAGGAAAATCTTAAGGAGGGGATCTCGACCCGAGATGCCCCCAGTTGAGGAGGAAATCCATCCGGTCCGACCAGCTAATGTGCAGATTCATGAAGGAGCAGTCCAAGGAGAGTATCCCCCCGACGGGTTACCCTCTTCTGATAGTGAGGAAGAGCAAGCGCAAAAACGGGCTCACCAAGAGGAGCACATGATGATGGTTGAGGCGACAAGAAGAGAATCGGATGAGACAAAAGCAGAAAGACAACGTCAAATCATGGTAGGGAAAAGACATCAAGTTAAAGGAGATAATTTCCTGAAGAGAGAAAACCCATCTAGTCATGAAAGCACAGACGCAACTCTGGCAAGGATCTTAGCAAATCAGCAGAGGCAGGAGGAAATGGTCAGAGTCCTCGAGCTAAGGAACTTACTACTAAAGCAAGAGAATAAACTACTTAAAGAGAGATAAATGAGACGCGGAAGCCTACCAAGGGAGTACCCAAGAGAGGGATCTAGCGATATTACACACTCATCAGTAGGGGGAACGATTCGAACAACACCCAGCATGATTAGAACGCCAAAACCTGCTTTTCCTAAACACCCAAGTCCAGAAACGGAGTTACAAACGCAAAGATACTATGGGACCCGAGAAGACTCTACCTCTGAGGAAGAGCCCATGCAGGAGAATTGGAGGAACCCTCAAAGCATGTCAGAAAAGGTAAAGAATCTGTATGCAAAGATCAAGAATATGGTGGGCATAGGAGATGACAATAAGTTGGCTGAAGTAATGACAGAACCAGAAAAGACCCCATTCACCAGGAGGTTGGCGAGAGCTGAGTTTCCTCCAAAATGCACTTTTCTGACTTTTGTGACAAGATTCGATGGAACAGGCGATGTGGTGGAGCATATCAAGATGTACGACATGTCACTTATATAATGGAGACATAATGACACAGTGATGTGAAAATTCTTCCCAGCAATCTTGGATGTAGAGGCAAGGACTTGGTTCTACTCACTTTCACAGGGATTGATTGGAACCTATGAGGACGAGTTGAATGATAACTTCTTGGAGACTTATATGCACAATAACATAGCCATACCTCGAGTGAAAAAATTGTTTACCCTAGCCAGAGAACTCAAAGAATCGCTTTGGTCACTCACAAACATGTGGAGAAAGCTATGCACCGAGATTGGAAAAGTACCAGTGGACCAGCAAATTCTGGGGTTTGAAATGCTCTAGGAAAGAAGTACCAAATGTATTGTTCTCGAAGAAATACAACGAGGGGTGCAGAAAATCCAAGTTCATGAAACCACAAAGGTGGCAGAACCATCTCGGGCTAAAATTGCTATTCCTCATACAGAGTTTGGACGAGTTAAGAAAAGAGAAGAGCGATATGATAGGGGTGCGACCTCGAAAATATGGGCCCTAAAAGGGGAAAAGCCTAAATTCGAAGATAAAGTGTACGTGCCATTGAATGCTCCCCTGGAAGAAATTTTTAAGGAGGTAGAAAAGAGAGAAGATATTAATTATCCCCTGAATCGAGGAGTGCAGTTTGATAGAAGTAAAGACCACCCTGACTCCTGTACTTACCACCAGTATAGAGGGAATTCAACTAACAACTGTCGAGATGTGAAGGAGATTGTGCAGCAATTGATTAGAGATGAATTTTTACAGAAATATATGAGAACTCCACCTGCACCAGTATAAGTGCCAGTACACCAAGTAAGAATTAAAAGAGACGCTAGAGTCCTCCAATGCAGCATGATTTCCCACTCATCAACTCAAGGTTTTTAGCTAGGAGGTGGAATCATCTATCGAATTCACAAAAGAGACTATTCGGGAAAGAAAATCTACAGTGTATCCAAGACTCTGCCGATTGAATCATGGATGATGCAGCCAATATCATTCTCTGCAAAAGATGTGCCTTTGAATGGGGAAGCTCATGCAGACCCGTTGGTAATTACATTAATGATCGAGGAATGGGGAGTAAAGAAGATATTGGTGGATATTGGAAGTTTTGTGGAAGTTCTGTTCTATGACACTTTTAAAAGAATGTGACTATCAGATGACATCCTCATCCCTTCCACTTATAGCATCTACGAATTTAACGGGTCGGTTACCAAACCCAAAGGCGAGGTCACTTTAAGAGTATCAGAAGGAGAATATCTGGACCCCATTACTACTTTCTGTGTAGTAGACGTTGTTTCACCCTACGAAGCCATAATCCCGAGACTATGGATTGCAAGAATTAAAGGGGTAACATCAGCATATCACCAGCGGCTGAGGTTCCCGACCCCGATAAGAGTAACAGAAGTGGTGGGAGATCCACAAGTTCCAAAGTTCTTTATCCAAGTAGACATCCAGCAAAATGGGGACAAGCGAACCAGAAAACAGAAGAGAAAAGAATCGCGTCCAAGGAGAGAAGCACTTGCAAGAGCTAGAGGGGATGTTGGCATTAGCCCAGGAGATTGGAGAAGAAAGCAAGAATCGGGATGCATAGCAATTATAGTCCGCGACCCCTATCGAGGAACCCAAGCAACATTTTACGGCTCTGGAACCAACCAAGGATCTTAACATCGGGTCAATCTTAAAGTTATGTTGCAGGAATATAATTAGGTGTTCGCATGGAGCATGGAGAAAATGGAGGGAATTTATCTAACAGTTTGCTATTATTACTTGAAAATAGATCCGAAGGTCAAACCCATCCGGCAGAAGATGCAAAGAATCACACAAAAGCTACAGGCCTCAGTAGAGGCTGAATTGAAGAAGATGCAATCAGCTGGAATCGTCTGAAATGCACAATATCCAGTATGGTATGGATCTCAAATATGGTAATTGTACCAAAGAAGAATGGTGGGGTCCGAATCTACATATATTTCAGTGATCTTAACAAAGCATGCCCGAAGGATAGCTTCCCACTCCCGAGTATACATAAGTTGGTCGATGTGATTAATGGTCACGAGGCGTTGACCTTCATGGACGGTTACTCTGGGTATAACCAAATTCCATTGGCACCATAAGATCAGGAGTACACAACATTCTTCATACCTAGAGGGTTCTGTTGTTACATAAAGATGTCGTTTGGGTTAAAAAATGCGGAAGCAACGTACCAGAGGCTGGTGGGAGATATGTTTGAGAGTTGGATCCATAAGACCATTGAGGTATATGTAGATTACATGCTAGTCAAGAGAAAAACAACAGTAAATCATGTGTCATACCTAAAGGAAATCTTTGATCATATGGGAAAGTACAAAATGAAAGTTAATCCTGCAATGTAACGTCATGATACTAAATGGGTCATTTGCACTCGGGGCAAGATACGATTCTCCCCTGAGGCGACATGAGGGTTCTGGACTACGGGTCCAGAATCAAAGGAGACACGCAGAGACTAACACAGGTGTCCCATAAGATTGTCCTAGGTGTTCAATCGAAAGAGAGAGGGATCCCTCCAAGTAAAAACAAATTATTCGAATTTTACAGTTGGTAAGTCCCAATGTAATCTGGACCCTAGCTAAGATAATTAGTGGGCTTAATATATCCCGTCACTAGGGATTAATGATCATGATATATCCGAATCAGGACATGACATTGGGCCCGATGATCTTCCCTGTTACGGATATCGAATATTCGGAGTAACTAAGTGATTATGTGAATTCGAAAGAATCATGATGGACATGGGGCATGCATAACAAAGAAGTAACAATTAAGTCAAGATGAAATTAAACAACTAGAGAAGAAAAATAAAGTGTAGCAAGGAAACCTCAACCAGCGAAGTCATCATGGTGACACAACACCCCGAAATAACCAGTGTTTAAAATGGTGACGCAACACCCCAAGAAATATTGTTCGAAACAAGAAGAAAAAAACAAAAGAAAGAACCAACAATAATTGAGCAACATCAAGTGGTAGGAGGCTTGGGGGCAGAAGCGGAACGCTTGGCTTGGGCCTTAGTTCTCAGGTCATTTAAGGTGGCTTTCCCCTTATCCTGCACTTGATCAACAACTTGCGCCTCAAAGGCTTTCTTGGCATCATCCAAAGCCTGGTCCTTATCCAACCCGACGCGTGAAAGAAGCTCCCTCAGATTTGTCACGTCAGCATCCATAGATTCCTTGGAGTGCTTCAGAATTATCTCGGACTCTCTCAAGGACTCCACCTCCTTTTCAAGAACCTCCACTCTCCATTGAGAAGATGAAATTGACAAAGGAAGAGTTAGCATAAAACGCAAACCGCTAGAAGGAGATAAAATCATGAACATAAGAATCAAGAACACCTTCTAAGATCGGAATGATAAGCTTAAGGGTTTTCTCCGATTCATAACAGTTGTACCAAGCTCGCTATATTTTAAGGCCAAATCATCCTTTTTGGAAGCTTGACATAACTTCATATGATTCTCAAAGACACCCTTCTGGCTATCCAAAGTAACTTGGATATTGTCTCGTTATGCCCTTACCAAATCTAATCTTTGGCTCCTCTCAGCATGTTGATTAGCGGCTGTTTTGTTCTTTCTCAGAACAGTTTCGACACTCTCCTTCTATCGGATTAACGTCTCTCGATCAGCATAAAAATCACAGTTCAGAGCCTCAAGATTCGTGTCCCTAATCTCGAGTTGGTTAATCGTCAGAAGTTGATTATTGGAGAGCTCACGAATCTCCTCAAGTTCAAACTCTTGACGATCAATTTTATCATCTTTGTTGTTAATCCGTTGTTTTAAATTGAGAACACTACTTTTGAAAACCTTGATTTCCCTACGAACCTATTGTACCCATTTCTAGCATCAAGTTTAAGTCGTTCGATAGTGGCTACCAGTAATAGTCACGACTCAGGATTCTAAAAGCTACAATATTATTGGGGAAACAAGGAGACAAAATGAAAAAGAGATTACCTTGGTGCTTAGAGATCTGCCTCTTGAAATTCTGGACCTCAGCCTCCAGCAGAAGATTCTTGTTGCACATGATTTTATAAGCGGCTTGACTCCACAAATGAACATTTTGATTCTACAACAACAAGCAAAATAAGAAATATGGCAAACCGATAGTACCCATAAAGCTTAGGGGATCACGTTACTTACCATAGTCAGCAGTGCAGAATAAACATCCGCAGGGAAAGAAGGGACAACAGTAAGCATCTCAGGTTGAGACAAAGACCCGAAATATAAAGAAGTGAGAACGCCGATCGAGTTGCAACCAGTTCCCAAAATAGCCAAAGTAGGTGAACCAGTAGGCTCGAGAGCCAACATATTCACTACAGGCTCCTCTAATCCCGAGCTTGCATTCTTGTCCTCTTGAGAAGGAGGATTCACAGTAATAGCAGTCGTGGAAACCTCACCACCCATAATATCCATCTCTCCCTCTTCGCCGTAAGCATCATCTACCAAGAAGTCATAGTCCTCCCCCTCAGGAAGCACTACTTCCATATCCAACTTAAGTAGAGACTCATCTGACTTCGGCAGGGACTCAGTAAAGTCGGGGATGCCGCTTATCAGCTGCGAATCTGGGGGCAACATATCAGGTTGAAAAATAACCTTTTTCACAAAATTGGTGCCAAAACTAGGACTTGCCATATTCTCCCCTCCAACACCGGAACCCGAAGCAACACCCTTCCCCTTGCCAACGGCACCAACATTTCCAACAACATCACCACCATCAAACCCAGTACCAAAATCAATTCTTTCCTCATGAACACCTCCACTAACACGATTAATAACATCACTATCATAACCACCAGCATAACTAACTTTTTCACCAGCACCACCATTAACATCTTTATCATCAATACTTTCACCAAGAACATCACCAACATTCTTCCAATCAACACTTTTACCAGGAACACCATCAACATTTCCACCATCAATGACAACTTTACCCGCACCACTACCACCAACACCTCTTGAACTCCTCGGAATAAGACCACCTTTAGGTTCATCATCATCATCCTCAACCACAACATACCTCGCCCTCTATAAATAAAACAAGATGCGGGTCAGACTTTGTTCAGAAACCAAATAGGTCCAAGTACATGAACTCAAAAGATTTATAAAATGGTATTTGCTACCTTAACATCTTCCTCCCCACCTCGGTCATCTCTACTCCTCTTCCGACTCGATTTTGAAGACTACAAAATAATCAAGAAATATCAACAAAAGGAAACCAGATAATAAGAATGAAGAGTAGATATCAAAGGAATACCTTTTCTATGTTCACCACCCAAGGTGCATAGGATGCGTGACCAACAAAGCTCTTAAAAGGAGGATGGTTCCCAAAAAGCAAGTTCCCACAGATAATCAGCGGGGTCCTGTCCCAGACATGATCACTGGTGCGCCTCAGGTGCTTGTTCGTTGTCTGGCCTATTTCGGGATCCTCATCGATTAAAATTTCTCATCCTTGTTAAGATGAGTGATATGACGAGTCGTCCCAAAGGACAAACCATCTAGTCGTCCCGAGGAGGGAGTACAATCTTTGTAGTTATCCAAGAAGCTCTGTACCGTGTACTTATGAGCATCAGCAGGGTCTTAGGTGAAATAAGGAGAATCAATATGCTTACCCTTGCTTCGCTTCTCTCATTCAGACATGAACCGGTACCAATTCCCATTGTACTGACCTAATTCACGAGCTGGATCGACTCGAGAAAGCACATTATAAGCAAATGGCCTGGAAGGACTATAGAGAGGTAGCCTAAGACCTGCGTCAAGCTGGACCAAGGTAATGATGGTGGCTTGGTCCGGATGGGGAAACTAAAGATATTTTACGCGATCCAAGCGACCATGCTGGCTCGCTTAAAACGTTATATCATAGGCTTAGAGAGCGAATCTGTTATTAACGTAAGCACAAAACTGTTCATCCGTCAGCGGTTCGAGGGGTAGATTTCTTCTCAGGATTTCTACAATCAAAAAAGAGAGTTTCATAATCAGGAAAATCATGACCGTCAAAGCATATGTGATGATCAGGAAAAGCACAATTAATTCTATTACGAGTCTCATGAGAAAGATCAACTGCTGGAAACAAAAAATCAAAAACATGAAAACTTGTGTCAGAGAAAGATACATACTTTCTGCCTGAGGATGGGCGAGGACGACTAGAGGATGATTTATCTGCTATCTGATCTTGTTGGTGATTGATGTTTTTGATCGTGATCTTGATTTTGGTGATGATTTTTGATAATACGTAAAGAAAAAGGGGGATATGAAATAAGCATAGTATGAGTGCAGACGAGATGATGAACAAAAGACTAGCTTCAACAATAACGACGGTGATCTAAGAAATATTGAAAGAAGAAGGACAAAAAGGAATGCCAGGAGAGTTTTATAGGCGGGGAAGAGGAGAAGTTGAGGTTGCAGAGAATGTTGAAGAAGAAGTAAATGTGGGAATTTAGTTTATTATCTTATTTAAAGGAAAGAGGCAGAGGGAAAAGTAAACCGACGTTTGAAGGTAAAAAAGTGGAGTATGTGGCGGTTACCAAGGGACGTGGAGGCTGTTAGAGGAAGGATGAAACGTTTCTTCCCATCGTACCCTTGGTCCAGATGGAAAGAAAAAGGAAAAATATAGTGGAAAAATATCTGAGGACACGTGTAGACATCCAAGGTAAGGGGATCATGATACTAAGATAAGAGCGGAGCACTGTAAAAGTCTTCTTGGTCTTACACGGTAAAAGAGATATCTACCACATCAATCTGCAGTGAGAACGCGTGGAAAGTAAAAGAAAAAATCAATGACTAAGTTTGAAAGGGGAGACAAAACATTAAATGAGCTTACGAAGCACACGTGATGTGATTAGAAACATTTAATGCACCTGACAAGAGTCGACGTACACTCTTCGGGCCGTGACCAAAGAAAGAACAAGGAACCATCATCGCCTCGGGTCGTGTTCAGAGCAAGTTGAAAATGAAGACCATCATATCGAGAGAACCAGAGAAGACTCGGGGGCATGACATCAAAAGATTCGGGACGTACTCCCGAATAAACTACAGTGACTCACATATAAGCGTCCTACACTGAAGTTTGGTTGCATGATAAGTACTAAGCTCAGCCAAGAGAGAAGGCAGGTGATATTTTTTGGAGAAAAGGCTATAACAAGTTTGAGAGAGTAATTTTGAGTGTTCTTGGTGAGATTGAGTTTATTCCTTTGTAAGTTCAACCTCTTTTAAATAATATCAATCACTTACCCCTGTGGACGTAGGTAATCATACCGAACCATGTATATCTTTTGTGTGATTCCTGTTATTATGTTTTTAGTCTTACTTGTTTATCTTCTCACTAGAGAATGAATAGTTAGGTTTTACACAACTACAAATACCTTGAAGCTTAAGGTGCCGCTGTCGCTTAGGAGACAGTTAGCTGCCTCTCCATTTCGGTCAGCTTTCCCTTGGGGTCCTTGGCCCAGTTCTCTGTCTCTGTGCATTAACACATGATGACTAGATTATGGAAAGCATCATGAAAAAACTGGCAGCCTTCAGCCACACAACTCGAACTACCAGGAAGTTTTTACCAATTTCCGATTACACTGGGCTTCTTGCCAAATCGAGCTGAGACTCACTCTATCTATCAGCAATTTCATTAAGCTAGAATAGGATAACATATACCCTTCTTGTTTAACTCAGGTATCGTTAGTTTTGAGATACCAACAGTATTACTATTTTCCCTTTATAATTGCTCTGGTTGCCGCTTATAACAGTTCGGTTAACATTACACTTCTCAGGCATGTATCAAAAGTCCATACACCCAAAAGCAATATTTTGCTTTTCAATATTTATGGATGTTCAAGTCCTAAGAGATTCACGAGTAAAATAATTGAACGATTAAGAAAATCTAAAATGCAAATCGATTTGGGTGGAAATCATATTGGTTACAAGATTTTCTAGAACACTGTTCGGTCAGGTGAAATGTGTACATTTGTGTGGAGGTACTTCATCGCAAAGTTTCATAGCAAGAAATAAAATAACCACCTGCGCCATGAAAAGCAGATATTACTAGTTAGTTTCCATGGATGGCAAAACTAAAACAACACATCTTAAACGTCAAACTATAACCCCAAAGTTACTGGTATTAACGACACATGCATTTGGATGGTGATATACAGAAATTTCATAATAGTTAGCTGCATCAGTCGAAGAGTGCAAGGAATCCGATCTCGTCCTTCAGCCGCCATAGCTATGAGGAGTATCTGAAAAATCCTAAAACAACAGTGTTTCAAGCGCACCTTGATATTGATTGGATTGGTAAGCAACGTTGCATGCCGATCAATCCCCAGAGGCCCAAAGCCGTTAAAAATGTTTCATCTAATACCATTACCTCATCATCACCGGATTGTCGGTCCTGAAATCACATTCCATGTTGTAGTGGAAAGAAATTCATAATGGTTTGTCTAATACTGACACACTAAACTATACTTAGCATAACTAGACAAAGCATCAGCGGCTTTGTCACAAGACCTTTTAACATGGACGCATTTCGGACCACTAACAGTCTCTAAAATCCTACTACAGTCCTAAAGGAATTTGTGATATTCCCCATTTGGCATAATCAAAATTGGAATACATAGCTTCAATGACAGTTCGCATTATAAACAAGTAACCTTTTTTTACTTCTTCTTTTTTTAAACAGTGAGAAACAACTATGCATATAAAACCCAATGATGCCAAATTTGATCATGTTACCAACCGAAGTATAAGGAGTACGTAAATTTGAAGCTGAACTTGTTTATTGCCAAAATTATTTAAGATATTCGTCAAACACCTCATAATCTTATACAATAATCAAACTACATTGTATCAACCAAATCAATTTGTAGAGGCAAAAAAAGAGAATACTCTTGAATTGCAAATGAGAAAAATAAAAATAAAATAATAATCTGAAAACGCCCACCGTGGGGCTCGAACCCACGACCACAAGGTTAAGAGCCTTGCGCTCTACCAACTGAGCTAGACGGGCTTGTTGTGATGAAATAATCTGAACAGATGTCATCATATCGACCTTTATGATCCACCATGAGCACATCTCATATAAACCCCCAACCTTACCCCACTAGTCCATTTTCATTGGATTGGACACCTGATTTGTGCATGCATGAATAGGGTGTGGGTGTCTTCTTAATCCGTTGGATTTTGGACTGGACACGGATTGGTGCTGTGAAATTTATTAGACATCAGTAGCCATTGAGATTTAGAGCAAAATTAAATATTTTTTAGATATAGATGGATAGTCTTGTAGTTTTCTTAGATGACTGATAAAATTTAAACCCTATAAATATTTGATGCCATAACTTAATTTAAGCCCTTTTTTTTCACTCCCTTTTCTTTTTCTAGTGCGTTGGACCTCATTTATACCCTTGAATTTCGATATTAATGTGTTTTCCCTTTCGAATAATCCTGTTATTATACAAAATAACTCTTCATAGTCAATTTAATAATATAGGATTCAAGATCATATACATCCAGAACCAATATTAAACCAAATTCATTGGCCACTAATTAGGCTATTTCTCGCAAAAGGAAGATGATAGAGAACACATGTTGTTTAATCAAGCTCAGGAGACATTTATAAAATAGTCAATGCATTTGGGACACACAGGGTTTAACATCATACTAGTCGTTGTAATTTTTCGGTAATCTTATTGATGTATGGTTGTGAGCCAAATATCCGAATTCATAAATTATTAATATGGGTTGTATATATATATACAGAGAAGGAACAAGAAATAATGGATGTAAGCAAGTTTAGATTCAAACAGTTTTTCTTTTAAGAAATAAAATAAAATCATCATATCCACCTACTACTCATCCATACGATTACTAAATTGTTAGTAATCACCGGACTACGTGAACGGTAGATCTAAAGTACAAGACAAGCTTATGTAAGTGCTGAACAAAGCAGAAGAGAAAAGTAAATCACTGGCGATAGCCGTGTTATATTATAAAATGAATACTATTCGTTGTCGAGAAAAAATGCAATTTATTAGCTATAAACTCTCAACCCCAAATGATCTAATAATTTTATTTTAATATCAAAGAAATTCTTTAGTTGAGCGGTAAAGTCGATGAGTACTAAAACAAAATCAGATCTTTTTATCTAACAATATTTTTTATATTTATTAATGATATTATAGTAATAATTAAAAGCACTATTGAAGTTATATAGGACTGGACCCCATAAGTTCATATACAAAAGCTGCAATGGTTTATTTGACTCCTGACTAGAAGTCTCAAATGGCAGTTTATGAAATCTGCCTAAATAACAATCATATAATATATTGTGTTTAGAAAGGCTAACAACTAATCTATGACATTCTCTTCGTAGGGACTCAAAAAGAAGATGACAAAGTCTCTTGTATAAAACTAAATAAGAAAATTTGACAACTGAAAATGCAGTAGAACCAATAGGTGATGTTGGCAAAGTAGACAAATAAATGAAGTGGATATATAGTTCATTCCTACTATTCCCTTGGAAAATTCTCCTCCCATAGTTGGGAATCTTAGCATAGAATTTATCGGACTATGTTACATAAGGGTTGCAAAATTTATAGAGGGGTTGTAAATGGATTCAGGGTGATCAAATAATTCGTTAAGGGGTATCTTAGGGGCTATGTAAAATTTTTATATTATCTTTCTATCTATGAAAAATTCTAATTTGTCCTTCAATCAATTAAAAACTAAACAAAACAAAACCTTACAAAATTTTCATTTCAATTCAAAACCTTTGCCTCTCCCTCCATATCTCCTCCTTCTCCATTTGAACCGAATTTCTCCATTGAATGGTGTACACAAGGTATTCAACAAAACCCATGTTATTTTTAGAACCCAAAAGTGATTGATTTTCTTGTTTGATGGATGGTTTTGTTAAAAAAAATTGGGTTACAGAAAAATTTACGGTTGGGTTCGATTGGAAAACCCAACCGTAAATGTATGTTCTCAAGAACTTACAATTGGGTTCCGTTCGAACCCAATCGTAACTGGTTTGTTCTACATTTACGGTTAGGTTATTAAAAAAACTCAACCGTAAATAACAAGGTAGGAGATGAAGATGAAATTTTACGGTTGGGTTCGATTATGAACCCAACCGTAAAAAAGTTTGCACTTAATTTTTTTTTGGTATTTTACGGTTGGGTTCGATTCTAATTTCCAACCGTAAAGGTATGTTCTTAACAACTTATGGTTGAGTTCGAATTTTACGGTTGGGTTATTAAAAAAACCCAACCGTAAATCAGAAGGAAGGAGATGAAGATGATATTTTACGGTTGGGTTCGATTCTGAACCCAACCGTAAACTATTTTAAACTCAAACCAAACCGTACAATTATATGAATATATTTGAAGATTTTTTCATTTCTATCTCGTAGATAATTTAAAGACGAAGCCATCCCAAAAAAAATGAGGTCAATCGGACATCGTAT
>JAJJMC010019642.1:2818491-2879605 GCA_023531435.1 Papaver californicum
ACCTAAGCTAACTCGGTTAGAACCAACCCGAAACGGTAAACAAAAATCCTGGTTATATTATTATTTTATTATGTAGAATTTTAAGTTTATAAGTATGTTCTTAATTTCGGGACGATTTTTTTAACGGTGGTAGAATGTAATAACCAGTATTTTTGTTTACCGTTTCGGGTTGGTTCTAACCGAGTTAGCTTAGGTTGTTGTTTCCTTTGCCTTAGTCTAGGAGGGTTGCTTGAACTAGGAAAGCTACAAATTTTGGGTGAAAATAAAGTCACATAAATCAATTTTAATAAGTAAATAAAACTAAGAGAAATTAAAAAGATAATTATGAGTGTTATAGAAAATAATAAATATAGGATTTAATATTAATATAAGTTTTATTATATATTAATAGGGAGAAGACATTAGATAAGTTAGAAAATGTGTAAATTAATGATTACATTGCTTGAAATGTAATTTGAATTAATATGTTTGGTTGAAAATGTTTTGAACAATGATTAGTGGATTCATATGCTTAAATTCATCTTATTTAAAAGTTCAGTAATACTAAATTAATTCAAATATAAATGTAATTGTCTCCTTTCTGACCCGTAACGCCTTGAGTTCGGATCTCCATATGGGTTTGACCCTGGTTCGGAACTCGGGGTGTTACAAGTTGGTATCAGAACTCTAGGATTTAGATCTTACATGGGAACATAAAATAAATTTTGTCGTATGAATTGCTATGCATGATAGTTTGAATTGATTGTTATATTGCTTGTTCCATCTTATTAGTTATATTATGACTTTTATCGAATCTATACGAATTGTTAGTTGTATGATGGATTGAATTTCTTTGTTGTTTATTATATTATTATTTTATTATATAGAATTTTGAGTTTATAAGTATGTTCTTAATTTTGGAATGAATTTTTTTAAGGGTGGTAGAATGTAATATCCAGTATTTTTGTTTACCGTTTAGGGTCGGTTCTACCGAGTTAGCTTAGGTTATTGTTTCATTGCCTTAGTCTAGGAGGTTTTCTTGAACTAGGAAAGCTACAAATTTTGGGTGGAAATAGAGACACATAAATTAATTTTAATAAATAAATAAAATTAAGAAAAATTAAAAAGATAATTATGAGTGTTATGTAGAATAATAAATATAGGATTTAATATTATTATAAGGTTTATTATACATTAATAATGAGAAGGCATTAGATAAGTTAGAAAATGTGTAGCTTAATGATTAAATTGCTTGAAATTTAATTTGAATTAATATGTTTGGTTGAAAATTTTTTGAACGATGATTAGTGGATTCATATGCTTAAATTCATCTTATTTAAAAGTTTAGTTATACTAAATTAGTTCAAATGTAATTGTCTCGTTTCCGACCCGTAACGCCTTGAGTTCGGATCTCCATATGGGTTTGACCTTGGTCCGGAACTCGAGGTGTTACACACTTGGTACAAAGTCATCCAAGGAAATCTATTCACAATAATTTTAGCACTTTCGAGAAGAAAATCATAAACTGGTTTAATTTCATACCAACCACCTCTGGGTTTTTGATGTTTGGCATCTCGCTCTATTCTTGAAGATACATGATCTTGACTCGTGGCTAATTTTCGACTGGAAACTAATTTGAGATTGTTCTCTTCATCTGAAACTTCTTTTTGAGTCGGTAGAGGTTGAGTATACCTATTTCTGGGTGATTTTTTGTTTCTAGTTCGACTAATATTTTGAGATTGAGACATTGAAATTTTGAAGAATTTTTTTTTAGAAAAGCAAAATATGAAGAGTTTTTTATGGTGAAAATATTAGAGAAGATTATAGAGAAGATTGATTTTGGTGTGAGTGAAGAAGATATATTTTGGGTTGTTTTTATAGGGGTGAAATTATATCCGTTGAGATTCGACGGTTGTCGAAGAAGATTAAACCGCTCGGCCCAGATTAAGCTGATTGTAGAATAACAATCCTAGTTATCCAGCATCATCAAAGGTATGTCATCTATCAGGGACGGAGCTATTGGGGGAGCGGCCCTGGACCCACTTAAATTCTCAACCAATTTTAACCAGTACTTCGTGAAAAAAAGGGAAAAAATAGCAAAAGCCGTCTTATACTTTAATTAAAAGGAGCAGTTATAAAAAGACGAATTAGTTAGGGTTCCTTTGTGCTTCTTTCATCGGGATTGTGAAACAAAAAATAAAAACACTGAAAACAAGTTTTACTCAGCTGTAGCTTATGTCGTTGCCTGCTTGACACTTAACGAATTATAAGTAATGATTTCTTTTATCATTAATTTTTTAAAAGTTCCGATTGAATTTTGTTTAATTATATTATATTTTAATCTTTTACACTCCCTCTGTATTTGGAAAAGTATTACTATCACTTTTTCATTTTAATCTAAAAATAGATCAATTTAAAAAAGTAATAATAACTTTTTTCCTGAAACGGAGGAAGTATTATATTAATCAATGAAGTGCAGTTTTACTTTTTGTATACAGTGTATCCATTATAAAATTATTAGCATAATTTTTATTAATTGTTTGTGGTGTATATTTCCAAATTTTAATTAGATGTTTTTTTATGTTTAATTTAATCTTTGCCGTATAAAATTTGGATTATTTAGTTAAAAATTTATTATTTTTTTTCGTAGACATGGAGAGGTATTAGAAAAAAGTTAGGAGAGATGATTCGACTCTTGTATTGATCAATGATAATGAAGTGACTCCTGAACCCGAATTACAGTCAAGTAATCAAGCGCAACCCTAATTTGAATCACAATCAAGACATGTATTTGTTAATCATGTACAAGTAGATTTGTCAAACCTCCCTTCTGATCCTGTTTTACGACCAAAAATTTCAGAATATGATCTGAATGATCAAGATGCGGTTCGAAGAGCTTATCTACTAAAAGGTCCTTGACATCCTACGAATCATGTATATCCCAAAAAAATAATATTTGGACGAAGTCGAGGGTTCAACAGCGGAAAATATTTTTATAGATATGGGAGTTGGTTAGAGTATATCAAGGCTAAATATGCATTATTTTGCTTATATTGTTATCTATGCCCACCGATAATTGGACAATGTGATCGTGACACATTTGTAAATGTTGGATTTAGTAGTTGGAATCATTGTGACATGATAAAAGATCATATTGGGAACATAAACAATTCTCACAATATAACTTATCAAAAGGGTCAAGATTTGTTGAATCAAAGTCAACATCTAGAGACAGTGCTTGCAAGACAATCTGCTGAAGAAAAAAAATGGTATCGTCTGCGTCTACTTTGATCACTTAAATCATTCGAGTTCTTCTACACCGAGGATTATCCTTTCGTAGCCGTGATGATCAGAAGATTCAGATGACCCTAGTAATTTTCTAGACTTGTTACAATTGTTGGATGATAATAATGAGAGTGTGAATAATGCTGTTCTTAGTAATGTTCCTGCAAATCACAAGCTAACATCACCAGATATTCAAAAAGATCTGGTAAATATTGTAGTAGTAGAAACAATAAATGAAATCATAAAAGATCTATGAGACGAGTTGTTTGCAATTTTAATTTATGAAGCTCGTGCTGTA
Source organism: Papaver californicum (assembly GCA_023531435.1). NCBI lineage: Eukaryota > Viridiplantae > Streptophyta > Magnoliopsida > Ranunculales > Papaveraceae > Papaver > Papaver californicum. The sequence continues at coordinate 2,822,054 of JAJJMC010019642.1, forward strand.
TCAGTAAAAGAACAAATGGGTGTTGTGATACGATACATTGATAAGAAGGGATGTATTATGGAACGTTTTATTTCAATGATACATGTTCCCAACACCACTGCAAGTTCATTGAAAACAACAATTGATGAATTATTTGCTAAGCATGGGTTGAGCATCACAAGGTTGCGTGGGCAAGGTTATGATGGTGCCAGTAATATGCAAGGTGAGTACAATAGATTGAAATCGTTAATTTTGAAAAAGAACGTGCATATTATATATATATTGTTTCACACATCAACTTCAGTTAGCACTTCTTGATGTTGCTGAGGACATTCCAAAAATTGCTGCATTTTTTTCTCTCGTTGTAAGAGCAACAAAAACTGTAGGAGTTTCATGCAAGCGCCGTGATATTTTGCAAGCAAAAGAAGTTGAGAGAATACAGAGACAACTTGAGACTGGTGAATTATCAACTGGTCAAGGTTTTAATCAGGAAATTAGCGTCAAACGAACTTGTGATACACGTTGGAGTTTACGTTATGGTACTCTTGTGAATTTAATAACGATGTTTTCTTCTGTGATTGAAGTTCTTAATGAGGTTCTGGCAGATGCTAATGGTTCTCAAGAAAAGGGTGAAGCGTTACTTCTATTAGCTAGTTTGCGTTCTTTTGATTTTGTTTTTAAATTGCATCTAATGAAGGATATATTGAGGATTAGTAATGATTTTTCAAAAGCTTTACAACAGAAAGATCAAGATATTGTAAATGATATTACCTTGGTTAAACTATCTAAAGAGCGCTTGTAGAAACTGAGAGATTCTGGATGGCCATCATTTCTCGAAGATGTTAATTCATTCTTTGAAAAGCACGATATATTTGTCACTCAGATGGATGACGATTATGTACCTCCAGGAAGATCACGACGATATGGACAGGTAATAAAAAATTTACATCAATACCAAGTTGTTTTATTTTATCTTTGCATAGATAAATAACTCGCCGAACTCAACAATCGTTTTGATGAAGTGAATATGGAATTACTTGTTTGTATGTCTTGCCTAAATCCAAAGGATTTGTTTGTTGCTTATGATATCAATAAGTTGGTTCGTCTTGCTGAGTTCTATCCAGAAGACTTCTCAGAGCAAGAACGCATAAACCTTGAAAATCAACTCGAGGTTTATGAAATGGATATGAAATCAATGATGCATTTAAAGAGTTGGATGACATTAGCAATCTAGCTAAGAATATGGTTGAGATGGGAAAGGATGTTGTTTATAATTGGGTGTATAAACTTATAAAGTTATCATTAATCTTACCAGTTGCTACTGCTACGGTTGCTATAAACACAGTAAAATCTCGCCTACAAAATCGATTGGGGATGAACGGTTAAATGATTGCTTAATCACATATATTGAGAGAGCAATTTTTAAGACAATCAGTGATGAGGTAATCATGGAACACATCTAGAAAATGAATACCCGGAAAGAACAATTATGAATTTGTTTTTATTTTTTAGTTAAAGGTGTGTTAAGTTTTCTTATTTTTATTAGTGAATTGTTAGTTGTTTTCTTTTTGTCTTTTAAAAATCTTCATATTGTTATCGTGCGCAATTGATTTTCTTAACACAATAAAATAATTTGTTTTTCTTAATATTTTTCTTTTATTACGTATGATACAAGCCATTATGATTTGCATACACAACCAAGACTAGTCACAATACAAAATTTTTTGTAGTGTACCACCCAATGAAAAATTATGACTCCGTCACTATTATCTATAACTGCACACGACAAAGGAGTATCCGTTTTTTTTTTTCAGTAAGAAGAACTAGTCCATGGTCTGTCTCACAAGTCACAGCAAACATTCAGTACTTCCCATGTTCTTTATTGCTGCTTTTATGATGAATCAAAAAACTATATTTGTTTCTAACCAAATAAAAAAAAAACGTCTAGGATACGCATAAACATATCAATTCCTTTCACACCTCTACGGAATACGCTGTATATAGCCACTTATTCACAAGACCTCATAATTTACACCTAGTTAGTCAGCGTATCTATAAGTCGCTCATTTTCAATGGAAAAAAAATCTCTAGCTCATTTTATATTTTTCTTTATAATAAACCCAAGGAACTTTTTTTTGATGGGTAAAAATCAAAAGGCGCACGAAGGACCAATAAAATACCGCATATTTCCTTCTCTCTTTTACGTTTCTAACGAATTTAAAATATGGTTATATACTCCCAAATTACCTTTCTTTAAATCTCGGTAAGTTTACCGACAGCCTATATCTTTTCACCTAAATCAATGGTAACTTCAAATACCTCAAAAACCGCTGAAATATTTTGAAATAAAGATAAAAAAGGAAAAAATTTTAACCCAAATAATTTTTACTGAAAATTCTCTTATATGCCTATAATTGTTCTTTTCTCTCCATAGCTTAGTACTTCTCTTTGAATAGTAATTATACGCAGCAATAACACTTGGGGTTCCTAAGAACAATAATAACAAAATCTCCTTGAACCAACAGGAAAAATAAAAAAAAAATGTTTACGTGAATAGGCTTACATTTGTTAGGAGAGAATTTATGTGTTTATCTTCAAACGTTGTTTGTACGTCACATGGAAATATGGTCCTTGAAGAAGACAGATATGGAGGAGAGGTTGTGTAGACACTTCAGTAGAGGGTATACAAAAGAAAAGAGAGCAAAAGACGAGGGAAATATCCCTCTTTCACTGATTACTGTTATCTGAATTTCCAAAAGATATGCATTCTCAATTTAACGCAACTCTTTCAGGATATGTATCATTTTCATCCGTTCTTTTGTTGCTGCTAAAGATCATGCAATACCGAGTTTTAAAATCCCTGTCATCGCTATCATTGTTGTCTTGGAGATGGAGAGGAAGAAGTAGTCTGGAATCAATAATCTGCAATATCCTAGAGCTTTGGATTCATTTTCCATTAAAATCAACACTTGAGCAAGATGTCAATATCTTCACGAGACTGCAATGTTGAGTGCATCTCAATGCTTCGAATTCAGCCGTGAAGTTTTTTGAAGCTTTTTCTCTTTGGAGATCTAGTACTTTCATTATAACCACTGTTGTTGTGTCCTGGTTTCTCTGCAACCACCAGCTGTTGCAGGTACAGGTACTTCTGTATGACATAATGCATGTTTTGGCATTGAGAACATAATGCATGTTTTGGCATTGAGTGTTGGAGAAAATTCCTATAACATTGAACAAACCAAACAGAAGCTTGAAAATAGTTAAGGGTTAGAACAGATAGCACACTTCATACAATCACACAAGCACAGAGAGATGGAGTCGCCTGTTCAACAGACTGCCCTTAACTCGATATTTGTCAGGTACACCTTTAGAAAAGTGTTGCTATACCTTTAGAGATGACAAATCGAATCCAGGATAAAACCACCTGATACCAACCCAGTTAGCAAAACTCGTTGGCCCGTTGTGAACTTAACAGTAGAAGAAGATGAAAAATAAACTAGTGCGCATACAAAGCAGGAAGAGGGGAAAAGTCGTCAGGTTAGTGGCTGCGACTGGGGTAAGGAAAAAATGAAAACCTTTTCTGCTTTTATAGGAGAAGAAATTCGTTTTGAATTTAAAACCATTAATGAAAATATTTTTTATTTAATTCTAATAAATATCATTAATATTGAAACGGTAAAATTTATTAAGAGAATTTAATAAAATAAAACCGTTGAATCTTGATAGGCACACGCTGGCATACGCCGAGCTCATGCAAAAACACACGCAAGATCCGTAAGCCCGCGTTCGTGCTTCGGTGCGAAGCACCGTACATGTGTGAATTTGTCCACTAGCCCATTCCCTCAGTCCATATCCAATCCACAAGTTTTTTTCCCTTAGAAGTAACTTTCGTGGTAATATAGATAGACTTCATCCTTGGTTTATCCCATGTGGGACAAACCAAAGGTTTCTCATTCACATAGAAGTGAAAAGTGGATTTTTTTTTTCCAGCCACAATATAGGCTAGTGACCCTTTGGTCCCATCAAGATAATTTTGGTAACAAAACAGTTTTTTGTAAATAAGCAATAAATTCACTTTTAATTGTAACAATCCCCCACATGAATGAAGAAAGCGATAAATCAGAAAACTAGAAAACGAGAAATTCCTCTTAAGCAATAGGTGATCATATGGAATTGAACCTTTGCTTAGTGAGAAGTACCAGAACTACTTGATGGACAGTGAACGCGATGTCTTGAACTGTCATCGTTTGGTGTAGTTCTTCAATAGCTCCTTACGTGAGATATCTCTCAAGATTGTTGTTAAGTTCATGCCGTTGTGTCCGTTTTGGCCCTGGACATATCCCGTTTCTCAGAATGCTCTAGAGAATCAGCTCAGTTCTCATAGGAAGCGATCCACTTCCTCATTCAGATAGGTGAGTTCTATCAAGAGTGCTAACTGCTACACCCCACTTCCTCATGCTCTAGAGAATCAGCTCAGTTCTCATAGGAAGCGACCCACTTACTATAAGTCATCCTCACATGCAGTCACACTATCACGTCTACACCATAGGGAAGGGACAGAGAAAATAATTCTCTGATAGTGTTTAATTTTTACCCACCACAAATTAGTTGTCTCATTCAAAACCTTGATCTTGGGATCTTCAGTCAGCAAGGTTGAGTATCCTTCATGAAAAGTTTTAATTGATGGGCTTAAGTCCCATCCCCCTCGATGCATTACTAACTATCTCCTTGGACAAGCCTTTCGTCAAAGGGTCCGCGATATTCTCCTTAGACCTCACAAAGTCAACCGAAATAACGCCATTCGAGATTAGTTGTGTTACAGAATTGTGTCTTCTCCGAATATGAATGGATTTTCCATTATAACTGCTATTTTTAGCATTAGCTATTGCAGCTTGACAATCACAGTGTATAGATATAGCTGGCACAGGCCTATGCTAGAGAGGAATGTCTTCTAAAAAGCATCTTAGCCAAACGGCTTCCTCTCCTGCTTTATCTAACGCAATAAACTCGGATTCCATAGTGGACCGAGCGATACAGGTCGGTTTGGAACTCTTCCAAGACACTGATCCACATCTTAGAGTGAAAACGTATCCAATCGTAGATTTAGATTCCTTTGAGTCTGTTATCCAATTTGCATTACAATGTCCTTCAAGGACTGCTGAGTATCTCTTATAACTCAAACAAAGTTTAAAGTGTATTTTCGATACCTTAACACTCTAAATAGTGCATCCCAATGCTCCTATCAAACTGGTTATTTTTCTAAGTACAGATTCAATGTAATGAGATTGACTAAGACTATATCTATTAGTCTCTCTTCTAATTTTCATCCCTAAGATTACATCTGAGGGACCTAAGCCTTTCATGTCAAGGTCTCATTCAACATGTTCTTAGTGGAATAAAATACATCTATGGTTGTATCCAGTATAATCAGATTATCAACATACAAGCATACAATCACACAGGTATCATTCACAAGTTTAGTGTAAACATACTTGTCAGATTCATTTATTTTTAAACCCACTAGAAATCATTACATGATCAAATTTTTCATGCTCTAAAAGATTTCTCTTTCTAAATATTTTGCCTCTTCTAGGCTCAAATTTATCTTCCTCTAGAAGTATTGTCTGACTAGTATAAATGACATCTAGGGGATCAACACATATTATGCGAGATTCAGATTTCAAAGGAAAACAATTTTTTTTTTTCCAAAGAACATAACATCCCTAGATTCCATATTGGTATTTAGACCAAATTATGAAATATCAGAACTCACAACCCTAACCCTATAATCTGTAGTGTGTTCAGGATATTATATGAAGACACAATCAACAGTTTTGGGTCATGTCTATGTCCTCTTAGGTGGAGGGATAGAAACCTTAGCCAAGCACCCCCCCCACATTTATGAAGTATGCATAAAAGGGTTGTCTTCATTTCTATAATTTATTTGGAGATATATCTGATCTTTTAATAAGTACTTTGTTTTAGACATAGCAAACTGAGAGGACGACCTCTCCCCACAAGTTCGCAGGTAGTGCTGAACTGATTCATGACTTCATCATCTCCTTAAGGGATCATATTTTCACCTCTAGTTTGAACTGAGTTCAAGTCAACTATACCTGAGGAATTAATTCTAAGGGTTTAGACTTTTTCCTGAACATTTTTCTTATAAGACATTTTAGCACATTTTAATTTTATGCACATTTAACCTTTATGTTTACTTTCCAAATTAAATTTGGGAATGCGGCCTATGCTCGCCAGATTGATCATTGAATAACATGACCAAGTCTGCCATGTCCAGCATTCAATGAAACACAAACATAAAATGAATTAATTTTATTTATTTAAATTGAGGTTACATCTAATTTGTAAAAACCCTCTTTCTTATAGCTCTTTCCACTGAGTTACACTATTTTTTCCAGTTTCAAAAAAAACCCTTATCATCTAATATACTACAAGATACAAGAATTTACAGATGTCCGGAACATGAAAAATTTCATCCAATGTGAGAGTTTTACCAAAAATTGAGCTTCAGTCCAACTTTACCTTTTCCCGCAACCTGTGCTGCGGACGAGTTACCCATATAGAGCTTTTCTCCTTCCCCTACCTTCTGATAGGAGGTGAACACATCTTTGTTTCCGCAGACATGCTTGGTAGTACAAGAGTCTACCCATCATTCTCTCACATTGGTTACCAGATTGACTTCAGACACTGTACCAAAAAAAAAAACTTGTTCTTGTGATTTTTCGTAATAATTTTGCATTATTTTATTTTATTTCTCTATAAATAAAATCCTTACGATTTCTATAAAATATTGCCTAATTATATTATGAATATGATTTATTTATAAAATAATCAAAACCCACGTATGCTTTATGTAAAATCATTTCAGAGCATGATAACTACATTTTATTATGTGTATAATAATTGTCTTGATTTTATGCATTAAAATTTAGTGCATAAATTTTAGTGCACAATTACGTTTCATCAAATGTGACCTACGGTTTGTTAAGATGAGTGTATTAACCGTTCTAATAATTTCAAGACATCATGCATATGATTCATATATTAAAAAAATATTATGATTATAATTAATAAATCATACCTGTATATTATGATTCGTCTATATTCAATTTCTGTTGCTTCCTTTAGAACGACCAAGAAAACTGCCTTCGAAAATTTCGCAATTTAACAACCCAGAAAAACTGCTTTCGAAATTTCGTAATTTAACGATCAAGAAAACTGCATCCGAAATTCCGCAATTTAACAACCCAGAAAAACTGCCTTCGAAATTCCGCAATTTAACGACCAAGAAAACTGCCTCCGAAATTCCGTAATTTAACAACCTAGAAAAACTACCTTCGAAATTCCGCAATTTAACTACCCAGAAAAACTGCCTTCGAAATTCCGCAATTTAACGATCAAGAAAACTGCCTCCAAAAATTCCGTCCTTATTTTAGCAGAACGCTAAGAAATTAAATTCAAATACCAGAACAGAACTTCATTTCATCAATGCACCTTTTATACTTTAAAGATTAATTAATAAATGGCTGAAAGCCTATAGTCTGTGCAGCCGCACTTTTACCCCACTGGGCATACTGCGGTCTTCCTCCATAGTCATTGTAATTGTTTACGTTTCTGACAAGTTCAGAATTTGGTAAATGCAAATTTCAAATGACGTTACCGAATCTTAGGTTCTCTAAAAACTTTTCTATTAAAATGATACAACTTTTAAAATCATCTCTCTAGGAAAGTGGAGAGCACTTGAATTTTCATTGACTTATTAAGTGGTGGTAACAATCAAAAGAAGGAAATAATGAATAAAGGAAGAAAAAACAAAAACGTTAAGTTTCGTTTCTCCATTAATGCCTTAACAGTAGATTTTAACACATTAACATATTATCATACGTTTCATTTGCTTCTTTACGTTTCACCAATTCTTGAAATATTAACAAAATCATCTTCAGTGAATTCAACATTATTAAAAGCTAATAAAGCTGAACCTTGCTCCATGATTTCCGTTTAGGTGTTCCATGATAGTAACTTTGCGTTTATGTGTTCCATATAATGTAGTAGATTCATTTGCTCCATGATTTTCGGAAATTAACCATGAGAAAAAATCTCTTCTTCTTCTTTCCCTCTCTTCATTTCACGCCTTCCTCGTTTCCAGCCACTTCTTGAGTCGCCATTTTAGTTCACTGGAAACCAATCGAGCCGATGCAATCAAAACCCAATCAAACCCAACTAATCATACATTTACAGACCCGAAATTGCGGTAGCCTCTGGAATAAAATTGTGAAGTGATTCAACATGCTCACTCCCATCAAGTTGGACTCCGATAAAGTACTGCACTTCTCCCTTTTGGTCTCGCATAGGATGCAAATGAAACAAATTCCAAAACTTCTTTCCAGTTTTTGTCTAGTTTATAAGCTGTACAGTAACATCCGTTTGGGTATCAATAGCATTTCTGATCTTTTTAACTGTAGCCATATCAGTTTCAGGACCTTGAAGAAACCTGCAGTTTCTGCCCAAGATTTCTTCACGGTTATACTCTGTAAGCCTTGAAAGGAAGAGACCTTTCTGTTGAGAATATTTAACAGCGTCTTCCGTCGGGACTTCCCTTCGATCACTAAGATCAACCTTGTTCCCAATCAACATGATCAAACCAAGTACCCCATGGTAGAAAGCATACACAGACTTTAGATACTTATTATATTTTATTTTCTCTGATTTTCCACCTCTATTACAATAACACCATTGATGTCTGGAATATCACATTTATCCATTGAAACAGAAGAAAAAATTATCGAGTTAAGATTGTTGGAGAAAATTCCTGTAACAGTGAACAAACCAAACAGAAGCTTGAAAATAGTTAAGGGTTAGAACAGAAAGCACACTTCAGACAATCACACAAGCACAGATAGATGGAGTCGCCTGTTCAACAGACTGCCCTTAACTCGATCAGGTACACCTTTAGAAAAGTGTTGCTATACCTTTAGAGATGACAAATCGAATCCAGGATAAAACCACCTGATACCAACCCAGTTAGCAAAACTCGTTGGCCCGTTGTGAACTTAACAGTAGAAGAAGATGAAAAATAAACTAGTGCGCATACAAAGCAAGAAGAGGGGAAAAGTCGTCAGGTCAGTGGCTGCGACTGGGGTAAGGAAAAAATGAAAACCTTTTCTGCTTTTATAGGAGAAGAAATTCGTTTTGAATTTAAAACCATTAATGAAAATATTTTTTATTTAATTCTAATAAATATCATTAATATTGAAACGGTAAAATTTATTAAAAGAATTTAATAAAATAAAACCGTTGAATCTTGATAGGCACACGCTGGCATACGCCGAGCTCAGGCAAAAACACACGCAAGCTCCGCAAGTCCGCGTTCGTTCTTCGGTGCGAAGCACCGTACATGTGTGAATTTGTCCACTAGCCCATTCCCTTAGTCCATATCCAATCCACAAGTTTTTTTCCCTTAGAAGCAGCTTTCGTGGTAATATAGATAGACTTCATCCTTGGTTTAACCCATGTGGGACAAACCAAAGGTTTCTCATTCACATAGAAGTGAAAAATGGATTGGGTATTTCCAGCCACAATAATAACTAGTGACCCTTTGGTCCCATCAAGATAATTTTGGTAACAAAATAGTTTTTTGTAAATAAGCAATAAATTCACTTTTAATTCTAACATTGAGAACACCATTATAGAGGGAAGATTTGACTACGAACAATAAAAAGACCCAGCAATTTACCATTAGTAGAAATTTATTTTTTATCTTTCCTTCTTCAAGTGTTAACGTTAATTTAGGATGTTTCTTATTTTTGGGTAACTAATAAGACTTGCGGAGATTTAAAGAAAGGTAATTTGGGAGTATATAACCGTATTTTAAATTTGGTAGAAACCGTTAAAAAGGGAAGGAAACATGTCGGCTCTTTATTGGTCTCCATGCCCCCTTCAAATTTTGTCCGCATCCAAAAAAAATCCCAAGTAAAATACTGTATATGTCAAATTTATAATTAGTTTTAGGACTATTAATTTAGTATAGTAACCTTTTATTTTATTAAATATTTTATACGGAGTATTATCTAGTTTATTTCTGAATTTAGTGTTCGATAAAATAGTCTACACCCACGATTATAGGAATATCCGAGTATTCAAATATTTTTAGTTTATCTCGCCACATATCTCCTTTTTTATCACGCTACCGTCGATGTCTTCCATCTGTTCTTTTTTCATCAATTTGTTTTATTTTTGTCAAACAAAAAAACAGAGCATTTCATATTTCACCGTTTTCCATTCCTAAAAAGAAAAAACCTTTAATCGTCTTTTTCATAATTTTCGGTAAGTTTTCTTCTTTCTTAGATCTATATTATGGGTTTTATTTACAAAGTGGTGTTCATACATTTATCACCATATTTTACTGATGGTATAGTATAGTTCATGATAATATATGTATATGTGAGGTTAAAAAATACAGAGATCTTTAATGTTTGACAAAAATGATTCACTTATCACCCTTAACAATACGGTTTTTCTTCTTTTTTTCTACTCTATGAATCATCTGCAAAGTTGTTGTACTAAACCTTTGAGTGAAAAAGTGAATTTATCACCACTAAGATCTGGCTGAAAAATAATAATTACTGGCTAAATAACCCCTTGCATGTTTTGATTGTGTGATAATTTTATTTTTTTGAATGCAATGATAATTTTTGATTTAATGGGTTCTATATCGTTGGTTTAGTTCTATTCATAAATATATTGTTTTATTGTTTTGCGTTTATGTGAAAGCCAAGAAGGAGGAGGATGGAAGGAAGCAGAAAATACAAGATATTGGGCAAGAAGAAGCTTGGTTTAAGCAAGGTGGAAGAGATAAACTTGAGGTACGTAAATCATTTTTTATAATTTGAGATTTGAAATATTGGAATTCAATTTGTGAGTGATTATGATATTGCAATAGTTTAAATGTGAAGATAGCTAGTTTGGACAGTGAATTCATAGGTCTATTGCGAATGCTAGGTCACTTATTCGGTTGATTATCCAGATTAGAATTTTTTTCCAAATACACTTATGATTGCTAAATGTGTCAGTATTGTAACGTGTGTGAATGTATGCCCTCGCCATTGCAGTATCTGTATGCTGGTGTATAAGGAGATGGATGTGATTCAACTGTCAATGGCATTTCATAGTTGTGATAAATGTATTTATCCCTGATTTTTGATGTGATAATTGTGGATTTCAGTTACAAGATTATGATATTTATTGTTATCATCCCCTCCATAACAAATTTACTGTGGTAGTAGTTCTTATCTGGCTCATTTTTGGACTAGTTTTAATGCCAATTTTTGGACCAAACTTTGTACCTATATGGATCATTTTTCTTTTTTTTGTTATCATGTTCATAACCGTGGCTCATTCATGGTGGAGAGGGGGTGAGTAACTTATGGCAAAAACCCGTTGTAAAGAGGTTGTTTCTAGTGAATCTAGTTCCAAAGATGATTTCTAGAAAGTGTTGCCGAAGAAAAGTAAAATCAGAGATCCAATAACCTCTAGACTACATTCTAAAGCAGGAAACACAAAAACAGGTAATAATTTCACTTTTTTTGTTGTGATATATGTAGTTATCACTTTTAAATGATGTGATAATTGCTGAATTCAAGTATCATTATTGTGAAAGATGTAGTTGTACCTTTTATAATCGTGAAAATAACATTTATCACATGAATGTACTAATACGCTTGATTGTTTGTCTTTTTTCTATATATTATAAGGCTGTTTAGAGAAAAATTTGTGAGCTTGAATGTTCTTTTTATGAACTTGAAAAAAGGAATTTAGAGCTAAATAAAGGACTGTTGGATGCTCTTGAATCAACTCCATTTTGGAATCTTCAACAAGTCTTTATGAAGAATCGGAACATTGAAGAACAGTATTTGTTGAAGAGTAACAATGCTATCGAAATGCTAGTTCATTCATTTTACTAAAACGAAAGATTTTTGCTACATCAAGGCAGATATCTATATCGCTCGACCCGAAGACATGACCGTTATTTTAGGGTTGCAAATAATTGATAATGGAATCGAAGACAAACGGAAAATGACTGCCGCCAAGAATGGACAGCATGAATTTGGTTGATGTTATTAGTTGTTTTATGTCAAAATCCTAATTTCAAGTGCAGGTGAAAATTAAATTTTGCATTCGAAGAAGATTCCATAAATGCACATTGCACATATTATTGAAGGTTAATGTTGCAGTAACCCACTTCACGGGTTTTCTAGATGAAAATATTAAAAAATCTAAGTATTCAGTATGAATTTTATATGATTTTAAATTGTAGTCAGGTTCAGGTTCTTTACCTTTCAAAAATGTTATTTATCTCAACTAGGTTTTTTTAAAACCATGTGAAAAAAAATTAATTTTCACAGTAAAAAGACCCAACTTCGCCTCATGATAATCAAAATTTTCAGCAGGCAGGATAATTGAAACTATCACAAGTTATCGATCCAAACCCAAGAGGAAGAAAAAAACAGAAAATCATTAGATTTTTGAGAAGAAAGGAAAAATAAAAAAATAATTTTTAACTAGGGGATATCCCTATAAATTTAAGGATATTTTTATTTAGTCTAACCTAAAAATCCTGCTAAGGGTTTTTTTTTTAGAATTTTGGAAGGGGTGATTTTACTATGATACTCTTTATCCCTAATCTTGATAACTATCCTAATAAGTTATCCCTCAATTTGTGGGGTAAAATTTAAAATATTTTATAATAATTCCTCCGTTTATTTTCTCCTCATTCTTCTCCTCGTTCTCTTCACATTAAAACCTCCATAACTATCGTTTCGTTTTCATCGTCGAGTTAAAATAAATTCGTCGATAAATTATATCTATAAATAGAAAATGGCAAGATCGAAGCAATGTGCTAGACCTAGTATTGATCCCGAAATCGCTACAACGGCTCAACGAAAAGTGCAACAAAATCTTAAATCTAAGTTAGCATCCATTGCAACTCAATTGGAAGAAGAAGAAGAGGAGGATAGCTGAACTCTTGCTCAAATGACTTCAATGAGAAAGTAAGTGGTTCCCAATCGTTTATTTGGTGTTTTTGTTGATTCAAACTTGTTAAAGTAGGTTAGAATTGAAAAATCAGATATTCAATTGTAGTTTCAGAGTCTCAGTCGGCATCGATTTTAGTTTGAATACCATACCGACTAAGACTGTCGGCACTGAATTGTTGAATTTTAGTTTGAATACCATACCGACAGAATAGTTGTATTCCCAAATTTTTTTGCATGTGTATCCGTCGGTATGAATTTATTGAAATTTCAGTTTGAAGACCATACCGACTGACATAAGACCAGATCCAGAAACTTTGCATGCATGTCTTCTGTCGATGTTGTTTACAATTTTTATGACAATGCCGACTGAACTCTTTGAGTACTCTGTGTAAAAATACTACTCAGCCGGTTTAGTTTGTAGGCTTGTTATTCTATGCCGACTGATTAAACTCTTTGAAAATTTTGTGTACAAAAATTCTTCAGTCGGTTTAGTTGGTAGGCTTGTTGTTTTATGCCGACTGATAGTGTGAAGGAATTTTTTTTCTCAGTCGGCATGCTCGATTTGTAAGTGAGTAATGCCGACTGGAGTTAATCCCATGCCGACTGATATTAATTCAATGTCGACTTTTTGTTATAAAAGCTTGCTTAGTTTTTGTTTGAAGGATTGTTAGATCAAAAGGTAATACATTTAGAGGAAAATGATTTTCTCCTAAAAAAGCATTTAAGAAGATTAGCAAAGAAGTTGGGGCTTCAACATGGAACAATCCTCTTGCCTCTCCTGATTCCATTCCTCCTCGTCATGGGGGTAAACGTTTGGATGCTGGAAAGAGAGGCACTGAGCATGTCCCGAGAGGCCAGAGTAAATTAATAATCCAGGAACCCACTCAAGATGATGATGAGAAAGATGTAGCTGATGTAGTTCCGCCTCCAAAAGGGAAAGGGAAAGGGAAAGCGGTTGATGCTGAAGAAGAAGAAACGAAAGATAAAAAAAAGTCATATCCCTCATCCTGACGATATACTACCTCCTCACCCTAAAGAAAAAATATGGAGTGAACCACAATACAAAGAATTGTTATTCGGCTACAAAGACTCGTGGGATCATACGATCTATTCCACATATATAAGATTATCCACCTTACGTTTTCTTCTAAGGATTTATGATCATTTATTTTTGTTTATTTATTTGTAGGATCACAAGGATGCGGTCAGTGTTTGCAGAAACCAATCGATGCCTACTTGGGATTTGGGTTTGAAATGTGACGGTGTTAGACTCTAAGTTGAACAATCTGGTCAGTTACCTGCGGTAACCTCTCACGTGGAGTATGATGGTGTCACAGTGAATTGTTTTTTGGAGCAGTTTTATGGAGAAGCCGATACCATGCATTTCCCCTGTGGCGAGTTGACTGTGATCCCCGATGATGCTAAACAAATTCTAGGATTTGAAGTGCAAGGGAAAGTTTTTCTAAAAGGAAGATACACAAAGGACTTGGGATGGGAGCAATTGCATGTTATGACCAAGGAGTTGTTCGGTTGGGACGTCGAAACTTCAAGACGAAGTTTCCATACCAATTTTGGTTATACTACCAAAACGTTCAAACTAAAGATGTTGAAGGAAACCTTTGGAGGGACACTGGATAGAGAAAACAATGGAGTATTGGGTGCTGAAGACATTAGCCATACAACCGCTGCTTATATGTTGTATATCTTGGGCAGGATCTTCCCCGATACTAGTGGCAAGCGGGTCAATGCCAACTTTCTCCAATTGTTCCATCCTTTAGATCAGGTCCACAACTATTCGTGGGGCACCGCCGTGGTTGCACATTTGTTGAGCAAGATGCGGAAATCCTCAAAGACGACCTGCAGGGACTTTTTCGGGAACATGACCCTCCTCTAGGTAAGATCGAATCAATTTAATCGGGTTTTTTTCCAAGTATATTTGTAAATGTTAATTCTTATAAGCTCTATTGTCTTGATATAGGTCTGGATGTATGCACACTTTCCATCATTGTTCAAGGATAAGCCATATTTGAGTACAAATGCTGATTGGGAGCCACAACAAGCGTCCTAGAGCTCTTAGATATCGGTTCAAAGGGGGTCCAAAGCCATGTAACAATAAACGATTGATAAAAATGCGATTGGCTTTAAATAAGATAACGACCGAAGAGGTAGTGTTTGATCCTTACAAGGAGGATAGAGAAGACCACCACTACATCCAAAGGACTAACGCTGTTTCTTTTTATAATGGACCGTTGTTTCACCCTGGAGGATATGTCATGTACAATCCAATCCTTGTAATGAGGCAGCTAGGGTACAAGCAAACTAATAAGGTTCTTTATGTGCCTGAACACATTTTCCATCATACATGGAAATAATGTACATCGACCTCAAAAACAACTGTCGTAGCTTACGCCCCTACACCATTCCCTTTACATTGGAGGGAATAGGTCGATAAATGTCAGGTACATTGATTGGGTTGTTTCTGTTAATGAGGAAGCCTATGAACTCTACATCAGGGAGTACCGAAATTGGGGTCATGGTTACGTGGTACGTATGACAAATGTTCAAGTCCCTCCCCAGCAAAAAAAATAAGCCAACCCCTGCTCCATCTTTTACCCCAAGTTCTTCTCAATCTCCAGATTCTATCACAAAGCTTTTTTCTATCATAGTGCGTATATTTATGCTTTTATTATGGTTTTTTGTTTGTACTATGTATTCTTATTCAAATAACAGTGATGCGTTTTGCTGTTACGTAAGTATAATAACTATATATTATATGTATGAATATGAAAAATAGTGGAGGAGCATCGGTGGTATTTCGAAATTATTTAGTTGCAAAGTTGATGAAGGAGTGACGCTGACCACTGAAGAAATACGTTAGGTCGATGAGAAACTAAAAAACATTGAGAATGTTGGTGCAAATGAGATGTTTGGGGAAAAGAAGAAGAATTGGGTGTCAAAGAAGGATAGGCGGGAGTGATATATCTTTTCTTTGAACAATTTATAACTTATTTACTTTGGTTTCACTTTGGTTTGTTTAAAATTCAATTTGGCTTATGTTTGATTTCAACAATGCAATTAATCTTAAGAAATTGTCATGTAGTCGACATTACTTAATGGTTCAAAGGTATTATGTTTCACATAGTTATTTTGAAAGCTTTTTTACTTTATTTCTGTACTCTTTTTCGTGTCTTTCGGCATAGTATTGGAATTGTTAATTCAATGCCGACAAAGTTGTCGGCGTAGTATATTCCTTTGTCAGTATGGTCAACTTCTCTGTCGGCATTATGTTATCATAGTTATGTAGGGAGCTTTTTTACTTTGTTTCTGTACTCTTTTTTGAACCCGTCGATATAGTATTATTTTTTGAAATTCAATGCCGAAAAAGCTGTCGGCTTGGTATATTCTTCTGTTGGCATTTTGATTTTCACATAGATTTTCCTGGATACTTTTCATCATCAATCGACATGGAAATATCTAAGCAAATCAATATTGATAGTGCTGTCGGCGTGGATGTTGCAAAAATCTACTCCGTCGACAGTTTTCGTTTTGCACATCAATACTTTGTAGGTTCAGTCGGCATTCTCGAAAAATACAAATTCAATACCGACTGAGATTCATGATTCTCTGTTGCTGGATTAGTTGAAGTCGGTACTGTTTTTGAACTTAACTATGCCGACTGAGTTTTTTGCACATAATACTATGTCCCCAACGACTTTGTTCTTTTGGAAATTGAGCTAGTATATTAGTCGTTGGTTTCAGCGGTCTATAAAAACAACTCACATCTCCACAAAGAACCCTCACACTTCTCCCAACAACTACTCCTCACACTCCTCTCAACAATCTTATTTATTCATCTTAAACATGACTTTCACTACCAAAGAAGATATTGGCATCGTTCGTGTGTGGGTGGCGACTACAAAGTATGACGAGGCGCTACACATTGACGATATCACATATCCTTTTTGGAACCGTGTCTTTTGGATTTTTGTGGCACTAGACGGCAACCAAAATTCAAGAACGATGGATACGGTTAAGGAAAGATATTGCCAAATCTGTGAACAATGTGTTTATTTTAGAATGACTTTGTCCGACGCGAAGAACTCTTATTCCCATCTCAACCGTGAGAAACGAGACAGTATTTCTCAATTACATGTTTATCAAATCCGATTTGAAAATAATATTAACTTCCCATTGGTGGCATTTTTCAGAGAACTATTGCTCTTAAATTATTTAAGCGTGACTTTGGTGAAAAATTCATTCATTTCAATTGCTATGAAGTCTACAAAGAAAATGACTCATACTATAATATAGAATAACTCTTTAAGTGTAATGTAATTATCGTTGTTATGTCTTTTCTTTTCATTGTAATTTTTTTTGCTTCTTTGTTATACGATGTTCTTTACTTTCATTGTAATGTCTTATACTTCTTTGTAATGTTTTTTCATTCAATGAAAACAAGTATCGTTATTATACATTTTGAAAATCTTTGTAATAGCACAGAATAGCTCACAGTCGGTATTGTCAGAAACAACTATTCAATGCCGACTGAGCACGTATAGTTAAAGTGTAGAGTAATAGTGTTCAGTCGACATTCCCGACAAATACAAATTCAATGCCGAATGAGATTCATGATTCTCTGTTGTTGAATTAGTTGAAGTCGGTACTGTTTGTGAATTTAACTACTATGCCGATTGAGTTTTTTGAACATAATACTATGTCCCCAACGGCTTTGTTTTTTGGAAATTGAACTAGTACACTAGTCGTTGGGTTCAATGGTCTATAAAAACAATTCACGTCTTATTGGTCGGCCTTGTCGTTAATTATTGAAACAATACCGACTGCCACTTAAAAAATTGACATTTTATTTATATGCTTCAGTCGGCATGCTCGAAACCAATAAAAAAAATGCCGACTTTTTGTCGGTATAGTCCAACCAATGCCAACGAATTCTAAATATACAACTAAAAACCATTCATGATAAAACTTCAAACCATTCTTTGAACTAAAACTATTTCATTCATTCAGCGTGATTCATTCATGGTTTAAAACACAAAATATAAGCGACTCCCACAAAATACCATTATATAATAGGTCCCAAAAAGTGAACCTTCTCAAGTTTACATGATTTCAATTACTACTGTAGGTCGCTTCACGGATAAACTTAATGCATCCCACAATTGGTGATTTTCCTCGTAATTACTCACTCAACTACTAGAGTGATTGAGCACCACATTCGGTATTTTAGTATACGCATAAAGCGATGGTAATGTAAAATTATCCTTTAACTTGAGACCGATAAAATGGTTCTCATTCACGAAAGCTATAACAATTCTTCTCTTCCTCAACGACCCTTCACACCGCTGATATTTTGGTGTAAACGTAATCCCCGTCCCAGGCGCAAAACAATGAACCACGCAGTTAAAAGTATCCGCTATGAGATGCCCACACACTGGTATTTTCATCCAATAAGACGAAGGAAGGAAGTCCATCGGTTCCTTTGTCCCTAGTACACGAGCATGCAAATCATTAAATTCTTGTTCGTTGTCCACCGTTGCTATATAGAAAATATTCATTTTGATTAGAGTTTTGGCCGTACGCATTCTTGCATATTGATATTGTGTCATCCCCACTTGGTCCGCCAAATGTAAGTATCCTAATTACTCGTCATAATATGATAACCCAAAATTTCCATCTTCATTCACATCGTGCGTTGATATAACATATTCACGAATAATCTCGGGAAGTTGCTTCATATACTCTTCTATTATGGTATGACAAGTTCATTTTGGTTTATCGGTTTTCGGATCTCTTGGGTTTTCATATTACCTCTTGTTTTCCGTATTATCTCCATACCATCTTCGGCAATTTCGGGAGACACAACTTCCTTAAATTTACTTCCTCTATTTGGAGGAACCGGTACTTCCTCAACGGTTGGAATAACTTGTGAATTCTCATCTTGACATTGTGAAGTTGATGAACTAACCTCCTTCTTCGGCCTACCTCTCTTTTTTGGAGCCGGTTGTTCATTAACATTGGGATTAGCTTGTGAATTCTCATCTTGATATTGCGGATTTGATGAACTAACCTCCTTCCTCGTCCTACCTCTCTTCTTTGGAGTCGGTTGTTCATCAACGTTGGTATTAGCTTGAGAATTGTAATCTTGTTGTTGCGGAGTTGATGTACTAGCCTCCTTCCTCGGCCTAACTCTCTTCTTTGGAGCCGGTTGTTCATCAACGTTGGGATTAGCTTGTGAATTCTTATCTTATTGCAGAGTTGATGAACTAACCTCCTTCTTTGGCCTACCTCTCTTCTTTGGAGATGGCTGTTCATCAACATTGGGATTAGCTTGAGAATTGTCATCTTATTGTTGCAAAGTTGATGTAATAGCCTCCTTCCTTGGCCTACCTCTCTTCTTTGGAACCGGTTGTTGATCAACGTTGAGAATAACTTGTGAATTCTTATCTTCATGTTACAGTGTTGATGTACTAGGCTCCTTCTTCGGTCTACCTCTCTTCGGAGGAGCCGGTTCTTCATCATATCTTCTTCGGACATCTCAAAAGCACATGGTTCTCTTTTCTTGCTACCCTCACGCTTCTTCTCACGTTTAGTTACTTGTTTCAAAAATTTCCTCTCTTTTTTCCTTGCCAATTTGGTCGATGGTCTACCAATATGATTTCCTTTAATTGGTTCCTCCACTTCTAGTGTGTATGGTTGACTCAATCGCCTAATTTGGCTCAACAAAATTTTTATTTGAGACGAGTTTCCCCTTGCATAAGTGTTGAAGAATTTTCGGCCTTCCTTAGTATCCCAACAATTTTCTCCGGCATCTTCTGTAGGAGGAGGGGTGAAAGATAATCGTCGCCAAAAAAGATCAATAGCCTCAATAGGTATCACTTTATTATACTTCACAAGCATATGAAAACATGGAAGACCCATAGAGGACACCGTAGGACAAACACACACATCATCCGGTTGGCCATAATCTCTCTCCCAATTTAATTCTATCATCATATACGATATCGCCTAATGTGACACATTGTACTCTATTCCCTGGAACAACTTTTTCATCCTTTAAATGTGTTGTCATTCTTTCCATTGAGTTTTTTCAAAGGCTTTATTAATTCTATCAATATCATTCTTGAAATATTGTTCCATTGCCTCAGTCACCGTAACAACATTTCCTTGATTTGAATATAAGAGTTTCTTCAATCGGCCATGAGCGGAATCTGGAATACTAGTGGCTTCATTGTCATAGTGTCTATATCGGTTGGTCCATACACGCGCAAAGTTCTCTTTATAAGGATACAACCATTGGGTTCTACAATATTTTACAACACTTGGGTACTTTTCCCCCTAATGAGCAATAAAAGAATTCAAATTCTCTTCATATCTAACCTCGGTGATGGACCAAGTCAAGGCATCCCACTCGCCTAAAAAACTCAACCATCTGAGATGATTTTCTTTGTGTTCTTTGTCCGTCATCTCTTTAGTTCTCTTTCTCTTGTTCCTTGGGTGCTAGTTTGCTTAACCGAACTTGTTCCTCATCTTCTTCCTCCCTGGAATCTTAATATTCTTCTTTGGTGATTGATAACCGCATGACAATTGTTTTTCATATTGTTCTCTATATGGAATGTACAAAGAAAGTTTTGTGCATCGGGGAAAACTTCTGAAATCACTGTCATTAGTGCTTGTTCATTATCATTAATTATAAACCTTGGAAGACCATTTCCACGAAAGAGTAACTTCAATTGTTCTAAGGCCCAGATATAGCTATGATCCTGCTCGTCTCTCATAAAACACCAAGCCAACGTGAATGTTATCTTATCCGATATATGACCCACGATATTGAACAACGACATATGGCATTGTTTGTCTTGTAGGTGCATTCCATTATAAGAACCGGGAAAAAAGATTGAGCCAATTGTGCCATCAACAGATGTGCAATAAATATTTGAAGGACTTTGCCATCCGACCCAATTTTCTCCTTATGTGTGTAGTTGTGATCGGTGGCTAAATTTAGAAATTCTTGCATAACCGACCTTCCTTGCCATTGCCTCCTTCTTATAATTGCATTTGCACTATAAATAGTACTAAAAGAAGACACGTTGGTTGAATCCTTCGCCTTTATACCGCTGAGGATTTGACTGGGTGTGGTGCGTGTTTTAATCAATCTCTCTACTTCATTGAATTGATTGGGTTTCAACTTTGCAACTACGGAGTGGCATACAAAGGTCTTTGGATCCGGATGGTTATATCGACCGCACATCACTTTACTCTTCCATGCATTTCCTTTCAAATTAAACACAAGCTTAAAGGGGCATCCATCCTTTCTAGTTATAGTCTTGTATACTCTTTTAGTCTTCTTTGGATACACATATCCCTTTTTCTTGTGGCTAGTGTACTTCCCACCTCTCTCACAAGCCATCTCAAACCGAGATAATCTACACTGATTGTTTCTGACTAGAACACACTTATTCTTGAGAGTCGTATCTATAGCCCACTTGATTGCATCATCTTTACTTGTGAACTCCTATATTACACATAAACATAATAAGTTATATGTCTCGTAACAAAAGCCCATACATACTTTCGGAATCATTTTGTAACTTACCAAATCATTCGCATAGTACTCTGAAGTATTTGGACCCAACTCTCGTAAAGATTTAGTATCCGCATCGGTCCCAAGTACGATCTAACCATAATAAATAAGAAAGAAATAAGTAGAGATAAAGCAAAGATGATTCAAAAATACCGCGGATGGTGCCACAATCTGTTCTCCGTACAACAATATGTTGAACTACTTCAACAAGTAGGGGAAATGCATCTCAAGTACACCAATTAGTAGGTATGAGAGGATTAATGTCGGATCCCCCCAAGGACAAATGATTGATTTACCCATTCAAAGCAATTTAGCATGCTCGATAACTTAAATCAATGCCGACATAGAACATTTTAAGGTAAAAAATATATCCAAAGACTCAGTCGGTATTGTATAAAGAGTTACATTCAATGCCGACTTACAACGAAAGTGACTTTACTATTTTTTCTACTCAGTTGGCATGCTCAATAACTAAATAACAGTGCCGACTGATAAATATTCAGATGGCTTATATTTTTAAAAGGTATTAGTCGGCATTGTATACATAGACATTTTCAATGCCGACTAAGGTAATAAAAATACTGGACATTTTTTAAAACCAGTCGACATAGATATTTTTCGATCTTATTATGCCGACTGTGAATAACCTTTTTGGGGTACTATTGGAATCAGTCGGCATAGTAAAGATCTAGCCGACTGCGCCGACTGACATGCTTATCTTCTCCAAAAACTATGAGGTTTTTGGGGTCCGTCGGTATGGTACAAAGTATTCATACCATACCGACAGAATATCCAATTACATATTCTTTGGGGGAATACCTGTTGTCGGTATTGTGTAATGTTTGAATACCATACCGACAACGAGCTTTTCCGCTGCACATCCATGGCGATTTGAACATTAAAAATCACTTTCTAACTAATTTGGACTTATACCTGAGTGTTTGGAGCATTTGATTGGTTCTTCACTTGAACCTTCGTGCTCATGATTTTGGGTTTTCTGATAGATAAAATTTTGATTATCTATAAAATCTTGTAATTGAGAATCATTATCAAATGTAACGTAAACCCATTCTCCTTGTTGAGATGAACGTTCCCCAACCATAAACTCCTGATTAGATTCACTCATTTCTATGAACTCTTCCCAAATCTCACGTTTTCTAAAAAATCTCTTCTTCTTCTCCTCCTCTTCTACCTATTTCTCTGTAATACCACAACACACTAACTATAATAATAATCTTAATTTTTAACTAAGATAACTAATTAACTATTAATTAATCAAGGATAAATTAGAAATTATAAAAATATCATGAATAAGGGTTTTTAAAAATACTTCAAAATGATTCTATTTTGTTTTACATACTATCCCCAATTTATAAGGATATCCCCTAATTAAACAACTTAAAAAACGATGGAAATAATGTTTACGAAAAAATTAGTAAATACAAATTTTATCTAAAATATACTATTTTTAACTACAAATCTTGTATTTTGAACTAGATATATATACCTTCTTAATGATGTGTTTATGGAAGAGAGGACCAAGTTTGGGTTTGTCTTCTACTGCCAAATAACGCGTGGAACAAGTCAAGGCACCCTAGCCTTGCACTGGGATATCTGCGTTCGCCACCTAGGCGAATCAGTGTTTGACATTCTTTGACTTTTGACTTCTCTTTTTTGTTATATTTCTTTGATTCTTTCCCAATAACATGGAAAGAAACTAATTCATTTCCCTTTCTCATTTCTTGTGGTTGCATTCATCAACAGTCTATTAACAAACTCCTCCCTAATTATAGAAAATCCTTTCTTCTTCTTCTTCTTCCCCAAAATCATCTCTCTCTCTGTTTCTTTTTGTATCCGTCTGTCTCTCTGATTTTGAAGAAAATGATTCAGAAGAAATACAAAGTAACCATTATTGGTAGTGGTAATTGGGGTAGTGTTGCTGCAAAACTTATTGCATCCAATACCTTAAAGCTCAATTCTTTTCATGGTAAGAGTTATCCAATACCAAATTTGTTGTCTTTGAAACTCTATGAGAAAATGTAAGAAATATTTCGGTTCTCGTCTTTTTTGCAGATGAAGTTAGAATGTGGGTATTTGAGGAAACGTTACCCAATGGTGAGAAACTCACAGACGTCATCAATAAAACCAATGTAAATATCCCCATTCTCTCTGTTTGATAAAAAATTACATCTTTTTTCTTCCTTCTCTTTACAAGTTTTGATTTTGATGTAACAGGAAAATGTCAAGTATTTGCCTGGAATAAAGCTTGGCAACAATGTTGTGGCAGACCCAGACTTGGAGCATGCAGGTAAAGAAATATTTAAAATGATGCTGAGCATATTTGAAGTGATGCAAATTTTGATTTTGTTTTCATGGTTTTGTTATTGTTGCTGCAGTGAAGGATGCAAACATGTTGGTATTCGTAACACCACATCAATTCATGGAAGGTATATGTAAGAGACTTGCTGGAAAGATTAAAGGAGATGTTGAAGCAATTTCTCTCATTAAGGGTATGGAAGTGAAACCGGAAGGTCCTCAGATGATTTCTAGTCTTATCAGTAAACAACTCGGTGTCAATTGTTGTGTTCTCATGGGTGCTAACATTGCAAATGAGGTAATGAAAAATGGATTCAATAGAATCATCAATTGTTCATTTCAAAGCAAATTGCATGTCTTATCCAATATGGTTGTAAGTAAGGAATTGATTCGGTTTATGTAGATTGCTTTGGAGAAGTTCAGCGAAGCAACAGTTGGATACAAAGAAGACGAAGAGGTTGCACAAACATGGGTTCAGATTTTCGGTACTCCTTATTTTCAAGTATCATCTGTGAGTCTTCTACATTCATGTACTAATTCGAATCAGTAACTAGTAAATGCTATCTGTGCTTATGAAAATTGGATATGAAGAAATCAATCCAAATTGTTCGAATAAAATGTTAAAAACAAAAGAAATTTGATTTCATAGCATAATGTTACGATAACATATGCAGCACTAATGCAGTTGTGATGCTACTCATTAAAAATGCAGTTAGTACTAGAAACATTTGATAGAATCCATGAGTAAACTATCAATATTGTGCCATGAAATTTCATTATACTTTTCTGTTTTTAATATCAAGTCCTCCACCAAATTTAATTGTACGGATAGAACAACAGGTCATGGATGTTGAGGGCGTGGAACTATGTGGGACATTAAAAAATGTTGTGGCCGTTGCAGCAGGTTTCGTCGATGGTTTGGAGATGGGAAATAACACCAAGGTACAAGTTTTTGTTCAGTTTTAATTCCTCAATGTTTATACCAATCACAATGATATCTAATCCTTCACCAACAATGAACTTACCAGGCGGCAATAATGCGAATTGGCTTGAATGAGATGAAAGCATTTTCGAAGTTGATGTTCCCATCTGTTCGCGATAACACCTTCTTTGAGAGCTGTGGGGTAGCTGATCTCATCACTACATGCAGTATGGAAGCATATACACATTCTTTTCCCCTATCCTTCCATCTTCTGTTTTCTTCCCTTGAGACATCATTAGAACTTTAAGATTCTTGCTGTGTGTGTGTGTTTGTGTGGCAGTGGGAGGAAGAAACAGAAAAGTGGCAGATGCTTTTGCGAGGAGTGGTGGGAAGAGGTCATTTTTTATTCCAGAGTTCATTGCTAATGTATATTTATGCTTATCTATAGATGTCTTATCACTGAATAAGCTTTCTTTTTAATCTTATGTTCAGGTCTTTCCACGAGCTCGAAGCAGAACTGTTGCACGGCCAGAAACTACAGGTACAGATAGTAAAAACACAAACAATTTTTATGACTTTTTTCCAGATGACCTATTGAACTATATTTTAACATTAAAACCTTTTCACTGACCTCAATAACTGATTGCAACAAGGTTTTCATCTTGACTTGTTCTATGCATGTTTCGGCTACAATGTTTTAACAAATAGCAGTATAGTCTGATCTAACTAACTTCACCTTGTTGTAATCTCCCTTTGAAGGGAGTATCAACAGCAGAAGAAGTCTATGAAGTTTTACGCCAACGTGGATGGCAAGAGTCATTCCCGTTATTCAAGACAGTTCATGAGATATGCATTGGTCGTCTTCCTCCTTCTGCGATAGTTCAACATAGTGGTAATGCTACACAAGTGCCTGTCTACGGAAGGCTTTGAGCAACATCATCAAAACTTTTTAAAGAGAATTTAAATCTAGATTCCAGGTAATTGAAATGTAAATCGGCGTAAAATTTCAATCTTACAGGGCACATAGCCGAACAGAACTGAAACCTAGCTATGACATCCATTCTTTACAGCTTTGAGTCACATGGAAACGACAGTGTCTTGGGCTAACACTAACAAAGTATCAGGCATTTAGTATTCTTACTTAAAATTGTAATGAAAGTGGGTTAGGAAATTAAAATACAACCACAGCTCATATATGTATTAATGCCATCAAACTTATGATATAGTATTATGGCTTCTACAGTCGAGATTTCTTGGCAGACTTTTCCTTCATCTTTCATAGTTTTATACTGAACTGCAATCTGTCGACTAGTTACACTAAAGAAGAAGAACAAAATGATCATCATTACTCTTACAAGAGAAGTACAGACAGCCTTTCATGCACTGACATAGAGTCAGTGTTTACAGGACAAGGAACAGATGATAAGCACGTGTAATGATCCTAGAGGTGAGTAACAAAAAACTGATAACGACTAATAACAACTCTGACAACCATACAGAGTGTAGGCAGAGTGTATACATAAAATAGAAAAGAATTTCTATGATATGTGTTACTACCCTCCAGGTGATAAGACTTTCAATTTAGATTTTGAGAAACTCAAAACGTGGAGTAGCCAATCCATTGGTGAAGACATCTGCAACTTGATCAAGAGTAGAAAGATAGAAAACCAGCGAAGATTCTGACTGCACCAGTTCCCTCACAAAATGAAAATCCAATACAAGATTTTTCATTTTACTATGAAACACAGAATTAGATGCTAGAGCAATTGAGCTCTTGTTGTCACAGACTATGGTTGGAGGTGTAGGAAAAAACACACATAGGTCTTTCAAGAGTTGACTGTAAAACCCCTTATCCTAGAACAACTTATCCTATAGTGTCTGACTTAGGTTAGTTGGTAGGTTAGTGACTCCCACAAACGGTTAGGAACGTGGGTTTAGTTAGGAATTCGTTGGAGGAATCCAAGTAAGACTAGGAAGACTAATTAGAAGTCTCGAGTAGTTAGGGTTATATTCGGTTTATTTGGGAGAGAAAGAAACTGTTAAGGGAGATAGCCGGAAACAATACCTGTGGGGAGATTCTGTTAGCAGTTCCAGGAGAATTGAGGAGAAGAAGAGAGGCAGACTTAGGAATCAGACTGAAGCCTGTAGGAGAATCGGGGTAGCAAATAATCAAGTAGGTTTTCTATCTCTTATACTCATTGCAAATTGACTTAACAAATATAAATCATCTTAGGGAGCTACAGAGAATCAGGGTTCAGAGTAAGTTTAATTTATGTTTTTTTTCTGATTTTCTTTATAAGCATGACTTGAGTAATGGAGGTGGTGATACTACAGTCTGGGAATAACCACAACTGTTAGTTTTCTTCTTGACATGAGTAGTTGCGCCTCTGCACAAGGTTTCTACTTGGTGGTGCTGTCAAATTAGTTGTGCTATGAACTATGCAGGACTCCTAGCTATCTTGTTAGTTTCCTACTGATAGGAGTTGCTACTTACACTTACACGTACTGAATACCAAGTCTGTAGAACTGTGACTGATTATTGTTTGTTATTAGTGAAAACAGTCATCCTGTAATATGTGCATCTCTTTATTAAACCGTTAGATTGTTATGAAATTTGAATGTATTGTGTTAATCTGAGTTATAAAGCTACCGTAAGAGTTTCATGAAGATCGGGTTCAATTTACTACTGCAAAGATTGAATAAACTGAGACTGCAATGTGCTGAATTCAGACTCTGGACACTCAACTTTTTGTATGGTTTCTAAATATCCGTATATCGGATTGAGTTGAAACTTTAGTATGATGTTTGTATACATGTAGGTAACCTACTGTAGAAACTTCATGAAGTTCTGAGCATTTTAGGTACCTCAAATCATAGAAGAATCGTGACTGAATCATGTGTGTTGATGCTGAAAGCAGTCATGTTATAATGTGTATAATTCTGTAATAAACCGTTGGAATGAGCTGATTTTTGGATATGAGTAACCCATTTTTCTTATTATTCAGATGTATAAATTTCAAGACAAATGGATCATGGGAAGTACCCCAAAACCCCTTGCATTGGTGACTGCGTCTACAGATTTGCACCACCGATAGTTTTAAGGAATGGCTTGTATCTCAGAATCCAGCCGTTAGATTGTCATGTAAGTGATACGTATGTAGAGTCACCTGTAAGTGACAGTTAGTATGCATGTAAGGTTCTGTCACAACTTATAAGTGTGAGGATCTGTAGTGATTACTGTTAGTGAAAATTATATGTTGTTGTTGTTTATGGTATGCGACAGTTAGCATAGTATTATTGATTTAAGTAGGAACAGTTGTGTTAGACTGTGATAGAGTTCATTAGACTCTGTACATACTCACCTCGTATAGATGATGCAATTTTGAGTGTAAAAGTTAGTCAACAAGATATCACTGGGGAGTAATAGTGGTTGTTGTGCTTGTATTTCATCTGTTTGAGACTCGTAGTTGGCTCGACTCCCAGATGTTGTTGGGCGATGACCGAGGGGTAGCCTAGAAAATATGGATCTATTATCTTGAATGTGATCGACAACACTTATTTCTGACGCACGGTTGGGAATTAAGTGGACTACGCAAGAGTCGATACGTGTCATAGTACGGTTAGAGATTGAAATTATAGACAGGGGATGTCGATTAATTCCGTGGGTGGGAAATCTGTTTTATTACTACTTGTTAACCTCTATTTTTGGTGTCTCCGTGTCTTATGCATAGTATGCGGTTCTGTAATTATTTTTAGTCGCCGAATCTATTATTTTACCAAGAGATAATCCTATAAACCATTTTCGTGTTTTGTCGCCATTTCAAGGATTTTGTGTTTGCTAGGTTATTTGTAAAGTTTATAAGGGTGCGAAAGCCTACTTTAAGTTGGGGTCTGACCCAACTTACTATTTTTCTTTCAGGAAACGGTGGTTGTGTAGCAACCTAGCTTGTAGAACGTCTTTCTGACCCGGAAAGTTGTTCTATCTTTGTTTTCGAGGTGCTTATTAAGCTAAATGTTTTTATTGTTTGCTTTTAAGACTATATTTTCTTTCAAGTCAAATGCCTACAATTTAATTTTAGGAAATGACATGCGTGTCGAAGTTAGTTTTCTTATTTTGAAGATTTTTTTTCCAGATTCTATAATTTTTGTCATTTTCTTTTAAATAAAACTATTTATTTTTGAAATTCTTTTGTACATGAGCACCATACGATAACTGGATCTCCATCTGTTGGCTTGAAGGTTATGTGAGTAAAGTGTTCCCATGAGTATGCTGCACTTCCCTTTTAGGGCGTCCGACCTAGAATTGTGAAGTGGGGGCATTACATTGACAAAGCCAAATAACTTTGGTTGCAGTAGATGCTAATGTTCTATACTCCGCTTCATTGCTAGACCTGGACATTGTGGCTTGTTTCTTAGCTGACCAGCTAATTGGGTTGGCACCAAACAATACATTATATACACTAGTGGATCTCCTGTCATCAGGATTTCCATCCCAATCTGCATCTGAGAATCCTTGCAAAGAAGTAAAACCTTTAGTAAACATAATTCTATGATCCAAAGTTCAAACATACCTTAAAACCCTTTTTGATGCAACCAGATGAGAAGTCCTTGGTGAATGCATAAACTGATATATTTGATTACAAGAAAACAAATTTCATGCCTTGTCCAAGTGAGATACTGAAGAGATCCCACTATAGACCTATATTTTGTTGGATTAGAAAGAAGATCTCAATCACTTGCACTTAGCTTAAATGAGGCTGGACATGGATTAGAACATGGCTTTATTCCAACCAAATTAGTCTTGTTTAGTAGGTCCAACAATTTTGTTTGAGAACGAAAAAGACCCTCCTTAGTTCTTTTAACTTCCAAGCCCAAAAAATGCAAGCTTCACAAGTCTTTAACTGGAAATTGAGTGCATAAATGAGCTGTGACAGAATCACCATGATAAGAATTATTGCTAATTATAATGATATCATCAACATAAACTAGGATGATCGTCAACCGAGAGCCAAGTTTTTGAACAAACAAGGATGAATCTGCCAGAGAAGGAACAAGATCAATAACAACAAGAACATCCAACAACTTTTCATACCGTGCTCTAGGTGCCTGTTTCAGGATACACAAGGAATTTTTAACTTGTACACATAATCTGGATGTTCTTTGTTTTGAAAACCAGGTGGTTGAGACATGAATACATCCTCTTTTAAGTCACCATTAAGTCACATGAATCAAAATTAATAGCAATAGATAGAACTAACCTTATTGTAGAAGCTTTGACAACTGGACTGAAAGTGTCAGTGTAATCAAGCCCTTCCAATTGATGAAATCCCTTAGCAACTAACTTGGCCTTATACCTTTCAATGGAACCATTTGGATTGTATTTAACTTTGTAAACCCATTTACAACCTATCAAGTTCTGAAAAGGTTCTGGTGGAACATATGTCCAAGTCTCTGCATATAGATGATCCATATGACAAGTCGAGAGAGCATATTTTGTAGCTAAGTACACTTTTGGTCAAAAAATACCATTCTTAGCTCTAGTTTGCATACGATGAATGGGAATAACTTGTGATTCACCAGAAGGAGTTGTAGAGGATGCAGAAGTATGGGATATTGAAGTATCTGGTTCATGTGCCGCAGTAATAATAATTGAAGAAGATTGATCCAACATAGAAGATTCAGTAGGAAAATCCAGAAAAGAAGTATCAGTGCATGAAGATGATTGCATAGAAGAATATGGGAAAACATCTTCATGAAACACAACATGTCTTGAAACAAAAATCCTTCCATGTGTAGGGTCTAAGCATCTATAACCCTTTTTCTGAGAGCTATAACCCAGAAAATACACTTAACACTCCTTGGTTGAAGTTTGTTTGAAGTATATGGCTTGATCCATGGAAAACACAAACAGCCAAAAGACTTCAGAAATAATCTGGATCTTTATTGAAAAGACATATGTAGGGATAAGTAAAAGATAATGACCTTGTTGGAAGTCTGTTAATCACATAATTTGCAGTAGATAAAGCATCAAACCAGTATTCAAATGTTATATTATAATAAATGAAAAAGGTTCTTGTAATCTCAATAAGATGCTTGTGCTTTGACTCTACCATTCCATTTTGTTCAGGAGTGTGTGGGCATCTAATCTCATGAGTGATACCAGTATCCAAAAGAATTTCTTTCAGAATGTTATTCACAAACACACCACCACCATCTGTTATAACTTCTAATTACTTTGGTCTTTAAATCCAACAAATTCTCAATATAAGCTCTGAAATGAGTAAATGTTGCTTTAAAGTCAGATTTGAAAGTTAGATATACCCAATAAAATTTTATGAAATCATCAATGATATTCATATAATAGTCGAAACCATTTACAAAAGGAACTGGAGCAGGACCCCACACATCCATGTGCAGTAATTGTAAAGGACAAGTAGATACTGATAAGGAGACAAAAAGGGGTTGTTTATGACATCTCCCTAATTGACATTCAATACAACTGAATGGTTTATTATTACTATAAAATACATTGAGTAATCTAGAAAGTCTAAACATAGTTTGAAAAGAAGGATGAGCTAATCTTCTGTGCCATATAGCTGAATAAGCTTTAGCACAAGAGAAAGCAGTTGGAGCTGGAGAAGGCAATTTGTCACAGAACATGGGATATAAACCATTTCTACTGGGCGCTTGAAAGAGAATCTTCTTTGTTTGGATATCCTTGACAGTGAAATCAGATAAAGTAAAGGTAAGAGAGCAGTTATTGTCTCTTGTAAACTTATAAACTGAAATAAGATGCTGAGCTACTAAGGGGACATGTAAAATATTGTTTAAGTGAAATTGTTGGTTTGGAACTGAAATAATAGAAGAACCAGATTGTGTTATGGACACACCTTCTCCATTAGCATTAGTAATGGAGTCATCACCAGAATAAGCAAATATATAAGCAATATTAGAAGCATTAGATGTTAAGTGATGAGTATCTCCAAAATCAACACACCATGGATTCTCTCCAAGAATATTAGCAGAAACAAGCATAACTTGTAAATACTTAGGAGGATCCCTCACTTGAAAAGAAAAATTCATGTGGTTTCAACACTCATCAGCTGCATGACCATATTTTTGGCAAATCTGATAAGTAAGTTTGTCTCCAGAATGCCAGATTGTCTACCAAATCCCCTTCCATATGACATTCTACCACCTCTATGAAAATTAGAATTAAAGCTTCTAAAGACTCTACTATTTCCTCTTCCTGAAATAAAAAATGCTCTATTTGTTGATTCAAGATTGTAAACAGCTAATCTCCCTTTGATAACAATTTCTTCACTTAACAACGGGTTATGCAATTCAATACTTGAAACTGGAGGATTACGAATCCTAATGAAAGTAGAAAAATCACTAAATTCTGGATCTAATCCAGCTAAAGTGACCACAATAAATTCATCATCAGAAATAACAGATCCACAAGCAACAAGTTGATTTGTGATATTTTTAATCTCATTAGTGTAAGAAGCAATAGAAGAAGTACCTTTCTTGATTGTCATTAACTTTGTGCGGAATTGAATAGAATGAGTATATGAAACTCTTGCAAATTGATCTGAGATAACTTTCCATAATTCATGAGAAGAACAAGTATTAAAAAAGTAAGAGATGATATTATCAGAGGTAGTAGAGTTTATCCACATAATGATGGTTGAGTCCTCATCAATCCAGTTTGTATACAGAGGATTTTCAACACCATTGTTTGCATTTGTTCTTGTTGTAAACTGTGGAGGACATTCATGAGTACCATCAAGAAATGTCATGATGTTGAACTTTCGAATGACATGTAACATCGAAGATTTCCATGTCAAGAAATTTGCATATGTGAGTTTGAGAGTAACAAAACTATTTAGTTGATTAATTGGAACTTTCGAAATTGAGAAGGATGTAGGATTTTTCATTGAAATAATTTTGTAATTCATGAGATCTAAAGATAGAAACACAAGATTAATCAAGAAATGAGAAAAGAACACAAATGAAAAAGAAAGATTGAAAAACAAAAAAAATGTAGATCAAATTAAACGCAGATGAAGAAGAAAGAAGAAGCAGTAGAAGATCGAAACCACGGGATTCTCTTCAAAAATTCTCGTCTGATACCATAGTTACACTAAAGAAGAAAAACAAAATGATCATCATTACTCTTACAAGAGAAGTACAAAAAGCCTTTTATACATTGACATAAAGTCAGTGTTTATAGGACAAGGAACAAATGATAAGCACGTATAATGATCTTATAGGTGAGTAATAGAAACTGATAACGACTAATAACAACTCTAACAACTATACAAAGTGTAAGCAGAGTGTAAACATAAAACAGAAAATAAATAAATTATACTATGTATTACTATCGACCGACTTATCCTGAACTAAAATTAATGTTTCAGCTTTAATTATATTGTTTAGATAACATGCTTACAACTTACTAACAATGAAGCTTCTTATGCGGTATTCCCCAAATTATTT
This sequence comes from Papaver californicum, assembly GCA_023531435.1. NCBI lineage: Eukaryota > Viridiplantae > Streptophyta > Magnoliopsida > Ranunculales > Papaveraceae > Papaver > Papaver californicum. Next base: position 2,855,424 of record JAJJMC010019642.1, read on the forward strand.
TCTTTTTAACTTGGGCAAGCAGTTCTTTTCTGACCCTTTACTATCTCCTTTTCCTCTTCCAGTATTTTCTCTCTCTATATATATAACATAGAACCAAGAAAATGATAAAAATTTAAAAAGCTTACGTGAATATGTCACACTATTAATGACGGATTCACTAATATATCATAGATACAAAATAATATGTCTTTTATAATGGATATTCCATCCATAAACCGTTAAGTCGGGATTAAGTCAGAGCTGACCCACACAAAAGTAATTCACTAACATGTATATTACCCAATTGTCCCCAAATTTTATTTCGTGCATGGTTGGAAATTCAGTGGCAACATAAAGGCATGCAAAGAGAATTTATGAAGGATATAAAGTGTTTTATGATTTACATTGAAATTCCTCCATGTACTTGGGAGAATGGTGTCTCAGACAAGTTGTTGGAATTACAGTAGTACCGGTAGATCCACCTGATAGTACATCATACATCGTTAGCGACTACTTGTACACCAACAATGAACGTGATGGCTTACACTATACTGAGGTCCATACTTTGGGGTATATATAGTTTTGGAGTCGAAACTCAGTTGGTGGATACTCCTCGATTGGTAAACATCAAGGAAACATAAATGTGTATTGTTCACAAGATTCTAATGATTTTGTTTGTCCTCCACTAGAGCAAAGGTAATCCATATATAAAAAATAGTTGGTGCCGGTGGAACGTCTTTTCATCGCAAAGAAAGAAACTCGTTATATCAGATTTGTCGACGAACGTATTTTTGCGTTCAGGAGATATATTGGAAATAAGTATTAGAGTAAAGTTGACATACATAATTATAATGTCAATTGAGGTACGCATGTGAGTATGACTTTTCTTATTAATTCTTTTATGATATCTTTATAATGTGGTTTGTTGTCAAAATGTGAAATTAATATTTTTTGGTGTTTGTAGGACATGTGGTGTTGATTGGCTGAGGAAAAGAAACATTACATTGACGCTATGAATCTACTATCACTCGACTATATAAAAGAGTTGCAACATCAACTTCATCCCAAATAAGACTAACAATCTCATCTTTCTTATATCAAACCGTATGAAGGACAACATCCGGGTGAGCCGTCGGCGACTCCAAGGCATAATAGTGTTGATCATGATTCAGGAACATCGTCTCATTCTTATGTACCAAACAGTCAAGATGACCAGTTATACCGTCCTAGTGTTGAGTCTCAATATCCCCCTCAAAGCAGAATAACATATCAAGAACATGGTTATACACCTGAAGAAGGAGACCAGGTCATCCATCAACTGGTTATAATGTGGAAAATGATCCATTTTTAAGATAATATCAGGGTTCCTACCGTAGATTTTAGATTATAATGTTTGTTATTGTCTTTTAGATTTAGTAATGTAAATAGTTAAAATAAGCTAATGGTGTTACTTAGATTTAATACTGAGGAAGAAAAAGAAATCACAAACACTTTAATCTAGTTCCAACGACTATCATTTTATAGTAGCGACTACTTTTTTGAATAATGACTAATTTTACTGTTTAGCTGATAGTTTTTGAACTCAAAATAATTTGGTAATTTCTTTATATAATGGAAATCATTCTCCAAATGAAACTGTCTAAACATTGCATTTTATTTGTAACAAAAAAAAAAATACAGTGATTCACCAATGAAGAAGATGATGGTCTTGTTCAAGTCTGGATACCGGTTACATATGGGAATTTAATTGTAGAACGCAAGAGCACAACTGTCGATTGGACAGTAAGCAAGCACGAGTAATTCGCGGAGACTTGAATAAAAATTGATTAAAATAATATTAAACTAATAAAAGAAATAAACTACAAGTAAAAGAAAACTAGATTTTGGATTTCACTAATTGAATTACGTCGAACACTCATTTATGTTTTATAAATATTCATATTGTAACTCAAGACAATTTAAGATCAAACCGATAAGTCTCGGAATATATAACGATTAAAATAATACTACTACCGTTTCAGGAAAATAGTTACTATCATTTTTTCAAATTAACCTATTTCTAGGCTAATATGAAAAGAAAAAGTGATAGTAACACTTTTTCAGAAACGGAGGGAGTATTATAAGTTTTGTTGTACTATAATAGTATAATCTCCTTCGCTTATAAAAAATCAAAGACTGTTCAAAGCAATAATTAAAAAACAAAGCTCTAATTGAAGAAAAATTAATGAGACTATTAAAGACCAAAAAAATATTTATTAGAGAATACCTAAATCATTTACACAATACAATTGGCTTATTCCTTAACCACAGCGGAAAGAGCTAGCTATCTATTACAACTTGAACTAAATAGAAAATAGAAAAGAAAAAGAAAAGCCTAATTACTTCTATCGTTCGGACTTGGACCTCCGATAAATGAACTCCCCCCTAGAAAACTAGGCTTGACCATTTTATATAGATGACCAATCATATTGTTATTTTAATTGTTGGATAACAATCTCATTTATTCTCCTTGAAACATGGAGAGAATTCTTTAAGTTTTGCAAGAATAATGCTATAAGCAGGACAACTATTGCCACATTTTTCATCCCAAATTCGTCACAAATCTTCACATTTATTGCATGCATATGAGCCAACAACTAAATATCTTTTACGATTCTCATCTTTTCACGTTAAGTGCAAATGGGGAGATGATTCGGTCCCGCTAAGAAAGGGAGGTAAGTTACTGTTATTTCCTTCATGGGGGAATACCATAGACGATTAGAAAGGAATCGGGCGGCCGAGGAGGAGCATAGAGAACCTGAGCAGCCTGCGACTCATCCTACCTACTAATTGACAAGTTAGTTAGATTTTATATCCTCTTACTCAAGATCCATATGCCCAGGATTGTACTAAAATCATGTGTCGTTGATGTTGATTTTTTTTTACCTGTTACTGTTATGCTGCTTTGATATGGTTGTATAAACAGTTTCTCAGTGTCTATGCTCAGTATTTACTGGATCTTGTTGCTTGTTCTTATTACCTACCAGTGTTTATTCTGTAGTTGTTGTGTTGCTTTTGTTGTTAATTCCCATCTCTGCCATTTTTTTAACCCTGGTACGGAGCAACTTGTAAACCATAGTGCTCTTCTTCATTTCCTTCACGGCAGCAAGATACCTACCCAGTTAAAATGATTGTAGACCATCCATGCTTTAATTTGCATACCGGCCTGTTTGTTGGCATGTCAATAGTGGTGATTCCTTTTTGCACCTGTCTTTCCCAATATATCTAACATATTATTATTAGCTTAAATTTTCATTGGAAGAACATTTTTTTTGAATTTTTCATTTGCCTAATTCACACCATCCCGAGTTTGATATCAGCCGGAATGTACAACGTGCTCTAGTCCAAACTTTTTGGAATCGAATATTGTGTTCCGAGAATGCTGGCAAAAACCTACATATCCAGTTATGTGTTGAGTTGGTAATCAATATTGTAGTGTAAGTTACATCTAAGTAATCCTCGTAGAGTCATTTGCATTATCTAAGTCCATACCTTGTTTTCAAGTTGCATGTTCTGTGCCACCACAATATGCACCTTGTCATTGAAAAAAAAACTTGGGTCTGACGACGAAATGTATCACTCTATAACAAATTTTCCAGTAGCATAAGATAGATTTAATATTGAGATCGTACAGTAAATATTTTGGACGTACGTGATAAACTATTTGTCGTTGTTACAGATTATTATATGAAATGGGGCCATTACGAGGATATCACTAGTTTTGAAGTGTCTAAGTGATAAATAAATATTTTATACATTTAGAGTATTAATTTCATGCTAACATTTATTAGGTTTCTTATAAATTATTGTATATTATGTTTGTTTTTGTTTATTTATCTTTTAGTAGGTGAAATCATCTAAAAAAAGTGAATTGACACTTAATTGTGCAAGAAAATAAGTGCTACAAATGAAGAACGGCCAAGACCAGTTGTAACTTATCTAAATCCAGAATTTCTTATCATCATCATATAGAGGACGAATAAACGAAGCCAACGTCGAAAGAATAGGGTCATTCCGACATCGTATGAGGAAGTTATGGGCAAAACAAGGATTTAAACTTGTCGGTTTCCCGGAACTGACATTTCAGTTAAGAATTAAAGAAGAGTTATAAAGGCACCAGTGATTATGCTCAGGACTGTCAGATTTAAGTATTAATAAGAGCACCAACTCTTTTACTTGGGGCACCTCATCTTCTTCGCTAATTCTATTCGTGAAACATTTAGGGTTCGAGTGGTGGAGTTTCTGTTGACGGCAGTAATGGCCGGAAACCAATGAAACCTGTTGACGTCATTAATGGTGGCCATGATGGACGAGAATTTGATTATAGTTGTGAGCATTCGATATGGTTGAGCTCATGAGATGTTGGCAGCGAGGAATACAAAGAGACGATGAGCTTGCTGCCATTATAGAAATCGATGATGGAACAGGGATGGTAGCTGTTGGAGCTCGAGTCAGAGATGGAGAATCGATGGAATCTGTCCTGCCAGTCGATGAGTCTGGATCAATAAAGTAGTTTACGATATTGATTATTAATCAATGGGTCTGTATGGCAGTTACATAAAGATAGAGACCATGGTTCTGTTGGACGGAGAGAATAAATGTGATGCTGTAGTTCGAGATGGCAGAGATGATGGTGATTTAAGGCTGTTGACGTGAGAGCAATTATTGACAGTGATTTGATGATATTGTAAACCTATATGTATCTACATGTATATTCTAATTACAATAAAAACATATAATAATTAAAGCGGAAGTAATAAAAGAGATTGATTTTGTGTATCTTCGGTCATTGCAATTTGAAAGCTTAAACCGTCCTTGAGTATGCCCAATTGCTTAGTTGATTTGAACTTTAGTTCCAAACCCTCCTTCTCACTATTAGATGGTGTATTGAGTTATGAGAGTGAATTTGGTGACCTTAATTTTCTGATTTTTTGCTACCTCTTCTTTTTACTAACTCTAGCCATCATAGAGTAATGGACATGATATAATGTAGTGGATGGTTTTCTAAAATGGGAGAGAATCATGGGGAGTTACCTTGATCAGCTGCAACTTCCCACTAAATGGATCACATTCTTTTTCCCTTAATTTTAGGCTATATGGAAAAAGTCTAACATTCTCCCACTTGATCCATTTCACGAAAGACTCCATATACGGATCATGGCGACTAATCCTCTTCTAAGAGCAAGAATTAATCTTCCATGTATCACAATATATTTAGTCTTTCACCACTCATACTTAACTTAATGAGTAAACCATATGTTTACTCTAGGTCAAACTATAATGATATTTCTCAACAAGATAACCAAAGTAAGTACGTACATAATTCCAAATGAGAAATAATCCAACTAAATGAAAGCTTCAGAAAAAACATAAAGAATGTACTACATAATGGGACCAAGTCCCATCCTTACTACATGATCCCTGAATCCTTTAACATGCATGCCTTTAATCAAGGGATCAACTATCATCAATTCAGTGCTAATGTGTTCAATGATCACTTTCTTTTCCTGCACACGTTCTTTTACGGCTAGATACTTTATATCGATGTGTTTACTTCGACTTCCACTCTTATTATTCTTAGCCATGAAGACAACAGCTGAATTGTCACAATACATTCTTATTGGTCGGCTAATAGAGTCAACAACTCTTAGCCCAGATATGAATCCTTTCAGCCATACACCATGTGAGGTAGCCTCAAAACAAGAAACGAACTTAGCCTACCACTTCAAGGCTATTTGTTCATCTATACATAAGCATGTAATCCTTGGTACCCTTAAGGTACCTCAAAACTTTCTTCGAAGCCTTCCAGTGATCGATTCCTGGGTTACTCTGATATCTTCCTAATATTCAACGGCATATGAAATGTCGGGTCTAGTACAGACCTGAGCATACATAATGCTACAGATGAAGCATATGGAACATTTTTCATTTGTTCCCTTTCAATGTCATTCCTGGGGCATTGGTCCAAGCTGAACCGATCACCTTTTACGATGGGTGCTACACTTGGTGAACAATCTTTCATACCAAATCTTTCTAAGACTTCGTTGATATAGGATTCTTGAGACAAACCCAAAATGCCTCGAGATCTATCTCTATGGATCTTTATGCCAATGACATAAGATGCCTCACCCATATCTTTCATATCAAAGTTACTTGAAAGAAATTGTTTCACCTCATATATCAATCCTTTATCATTGGTTGCGAGCGAAACATCATTCACATACAACACAAGGAAACAAATCTTGCTCCCACTGACCTTAAGGTATATACATTGATACATAAGCCTGAATCTTTAGAATTTATGACTTGTGAAAATGACGTAGGATCATTACCGTCTCCAATATTACAATCTGAATCTCACAATTTAAATGTGCTTATCACATTGTTTCTCTACTTCAACCTTAAACAATTTAAAGGCATCCAAAGCTTCGTCTTTGGAACGAAGTAAGTAAAGATACATATATCGTGAATAATCATCTATGAAGGTGATAAAGTATTTTGGATCATTATCGTTCATGCCTGGACAACAAATGTCCGTGTGTATGATCTCTAATAGGTTTGAACTTCTTTTGGCACCAATTTTGTGTATGTTAGTTTGCTTACCCTTAATGCAACCAACACACGTATCAAAATCAGTAAAGTCCAAAGTACCAAGTACCCCATCCTTTACCAATCTCTTAACTCTCTCAATGGAGATATGTCCCAATCTCCGGTGCCACAAAATTGAGGAGTCATCATTCATAATACATCTTTCTAACCCAGTATTAACATGCATAGAACAATGAGTGATATCATTTTGCAAATAAAGACGATATAAACCATCAGACAAAATACCATAACCAATAATTTCTGAATTTATGAGAATACTAAAACCAGAGTCCAAAAAAATTAAAGGAAATTCCTAAAGGTACAAGTCTTGAAACTGAAATCAAGTTTCTAGTGAAACCTGGTACATAAAATATCTTTTCTAAATGTAAATTAAAACCACTACTTAAAATTAAACTGTATGTCCCAACAGCTTCCACATGTGAACTCATCTGACTGCCTGAATAGATGTATTGTTCACTTCCCATTGGTTTCCTTAGGTTTGTCATACCCTGCAAGGTATTCGAAACATGGATTGTAGTACCAGAGTCAATCCACCATGTATTATGATTAATATTAACCATATTAGATTCATAAACAAACACTAGAAAATTACCTTTCTTCTCAATCCAAGTCTTAAACTTAATACAGTCTTTCTTCATGTGTCCTTTCTTTTTACAAAAGAAACACGTAGACTCCTTCTTTATGCCTTGGTTAGCTGAAAGCTTTCCCTATTCCTTAATGTAATCCTTTTTCTTCTTTGAAGAAGAAGCAGTAGTAAGGTTCACCTTTTCGCCCTCTTCCATCCTCAATCTCCCATCCTCTTGAACACGCATGGTCATAAGTTCATTTATTGACCATTTATCCTTATGTGTGTTATAAGATATCTTAAAGGGGACATATTGTGGAGGAAGGGTGCACAAAATAAAATGAACTAGGAAAGAGTCAGACATGGTAACTTCCAAATCCTTAAGTTGGGCCGCAATATCCCTCATGCGCATGATATTATCACGTACACACTTAAACCCATTGTGCCTCATGGATGAAAACTTCATAATTAAGGTGCTAGCAAGAGCTTTGTCAGAATTTACAAACTGCTCATCAATGGCTTCAAGGAGATCTTTAACCTTAGTATGCTTATCGACAGAACCTCGAATACTAGCACAAATTTTGGTCTTTATGAACATAACTGAGAGACGATTAGATCGATCCCACTTTTCATAAAGATCAACTGCATCTAGATTACTAGTCTCAGTTATGCTAGGTGGTTCGTCTTTCCGAATAGCATAGTCGATATCCATCCACCCCAATTGTAAAAGCACTATTTCTTTCCACACCTTATAGTTATCACCCTTTAATTCAGGAATGTCACAATTGACATCAGAAATGTTTCCAGTTAAAATTGCTGCAAAGAAAAATTTATACATGCTTATAAACAAAAAATTTGAGACTTAAACTTAATCATGATTTACCAATGCAAGTCATGGATAAAAATATGAATCTAGTGACATAAAACTTTCCTGTGGGCTAAAGTCCTACTCAAATTAGATTCATAACTACATGATGAAACTATTAAACCGTTTCATTCCTTAACTCCTGTGGGTAGATTAAGGAACATAATTCAATATTTCACCCCAATTAATCATACAAATATAATAAAATTTCCTGTGGACATATTTCATCATATTACATATGATTAATTACAAATTTATATCAAGTTTCCATATGTGATTTCTTAAGAAAATTTTAAATAACTAGAGATGATGTGGCTACTCTCTAATTACTAAAATTATTAAATCACTTGACATATTTCTTTAAGCTTTGTTCATGTACAATCCTAATGGTCATATATATATATATATATATATATATATATATATATATATATATACAACTAATTATCTATAACCATTGCATATGTCAACAAATAATAGTACAACAAATATATTGGAACAAAATCAATATGATTAAACATATTCTTTAGCACTATATGATCAAACAGACATCACAAAAGTTGTAATGGTCATAAATGCTAACTTCTGTGTTGTAAATGATACATATTAGCAGTGAAAATCTGCTAAAACTCTGTTATAGTGGGCATGGATTAAAAGTAGATTCTGTCAACCGACCAAGATGAACTGTATAGCCAAACTCAAATTTGTTGCTAACAACATTTAACTTGGTAAAATCCTATCAAGGGAGTATATAAATAAAAAGATTGCAAAAAGAACGGAATGGTTCTCCTATCCTGTAGATACCAAATATTTTTCCACCAGAGACTCAAACCACAAAGAAACAAATCTATGGCAACTAAAATCAGACCAGAAGAAAGGTATGACCAAGGATAATTGATACAGAAAAATGTTTTCTTGCCAGTACACAATCCATGACCTCTCATTATCGGCAGTTTAGTTCATCATTTTCTGCAAGCGATCAGGGCAAAACAACAGTATGAAAAGGCAAGAAACGCCAATAGGCAATGTTGTTTCGTTAACAAAAGTCCCGCCCCTTTATATCCCAAATATGAACTGAACGAGAATGAATTCTCGGAAATGAAAAGTTGCAAGAAATAACAAGGTCTACTGTACAATGATGACCGCATGCATTTTCACAATCATACCACATGAGACTCTGGGTAGATATATACTAAAAAAATGAAGCTAAGAAGACACTTTACTTAACAACTCCAGAGGAGTTTTTCATTTATGGTCGACAAACACAGAAATCAACAACGCTGGAGCTAACTATTCCAACAGTAGAGAACTTTGTTGCAGCTCTTGAATTAAAAAACAAAAACAAAATTAGGTCGACAGATGTTGTTATTGGACTTTGAAATTGTGGTGTAACAATATTGGGTTACACTGGAAGCCAAGATAAGTGCTACTGGAAAAAGCATTACCATTAGACCATCTTTGATTCAGGAGGCAATCCCCATCAAACGGCCAGGTTTTCAATGTGAACAGAAGAGAGTCAATGGGTACATGGGAATGCCGTAATTTTCAAGAATCATTTCAGAAGCACAAATAGACAGAATCTTTATCAGGCAGTTTCTCAAACCAACTCATGTGCATCGCATATCGCGCCATTCTCAGCAAACATTTTAATCAAAGTACTACCAACAAAGATATCCCTCTCAAACCTAGTAGAAACCACAGATTCATGAACCAATCTACCCAAACTCAAAGAACCTAAATTACTACAATCAAGGCAGAGGTGATTACAGGCTCTGATACCAAATGTAAACCTATATGTATCTACATGTATATTCTAATCACAATATGAACATATAATAATTAAAGCGGAAGCAATAAAAGATATTGATTTTGTGTACCTCCAGCCATTGCAATTTGAAAGCTTAAACCGTCCTTGAGTATGCCCAATTGCTTAGTTGATTTGAACTTTGGTTCCAAACCCTCCTTCTCACTATTAGATGGTGTATTGAGTTATAAGAGTGAATTTGGTGACCTTAATTTTCTGATTTTTTGCTATCAATTCTTTTTACTAACTCTATCCATCATAGAGTAGTTGACATGATATGATGTAGTGGGTGGTTTTCTAAAATGGGAGAGAATCATGGGGACTTACCTTGATCAGTTGCAACTTCCCACTAAATGGATCACATTCTTTTTCCCTTAATTTTAGGCCATATGGAAAAAGTCTAAAAGATATATCATTAACATTTAATGGAGAGGTTTATAGCTATGGTTAGAGTTTATGAAATATGGTGATTCTGTAATGATGATAGGTTAGATACATGATCGTGGTTGATGGGATTTATAGGTTCGAGCCTGTAATGAGGTAGAGAGTGATTTAATGGCCATACATGATTGTGGTTACTCAGTGATCGATTGGTTTCATTCGAGAAGAATTGGGTCTGTCGTTTCTGTTGGAAATATTTTCGTTACCAATTCCTCCATAATACAATTCGTGTATTATATCCACCGACTCACTACAACTCTTTCTAACAACGGTCTCCTCTATGTATTATGTCCAATAATACCAACTTTAAAACAAAAAAAAAAAAGAATAAAAAAAGAAGATCAATCTAAAATAAATCAAATAAAACTTACTCGAACCGGGACGAGTAATCTCTTTCATTAAGACCTATTTTTTCATGTATATATGTTATAACGGACTCATAACGGCACGTCTCCCAAGATATAACTGTTCCTTTCGTTATTAACACAACATTGAAATAACAACGAAACAACAAACGCAATACGATGTAGTATAAACTCTTCTTTAACTCTTGACCATTATATGCAACTACATTTTTCTTGTACTAATATTTGATTCTAAAACTCTATCTATGCTATGGAGAGTGAATGGGGTTTATATAGGTTCAAAGGTGATTCTTGGAGAAATCATTTCACGAAGAATCATATCTCTTTGCATGAAGAGATTCAAATTCAAATGAAAGGTTATATGTAAGTGGACACCACCATTCACAAACTAATTCAAGTTTAAATTTCTAACTAACTAATATATTTCTATTCAAAATTCCAACAATGTCAAATAGTGAACAACGAGGAATAAATAGGGATTGACAAGAAGTTGAACCTGTGGTCGAGTATGGGCAAAACAGAGAAGAAGTGATCAAGTTGAGTTGATGACGGCAGTGATGGTGGTCGAGATAGAGATTGAGTCTGGCTGTTTTGATAAGAAGAAAAAGGAGCAGAGACAATCAGTGAAAGATTTACAAAAATTCAAATAGAAGAAGGGTTTGGTTTGGTAAAGAGTGAGAGAAGTGTGGCCAAGAAGGAAGCTAGGATACAGGTATTATTTTGTTTAGATTTGGCTGTGTTTCTTTGCCGAGAAACTAGTTAAGGAAGTCATCTTTTGTCGTTGGTTTAAAGTGATGAACGATGGCAGATTAAAGAAGGTTTTAAGAGTTTGATTGAAAGTAGGAAAGTTGGATTTGAGTCGGTGTTACATACTTCAGGGAAATAACTACATAAGTCCGATAGAAAAACGAAAGGAAACCTTAACGTGCACAAGCACCATACCACACTCAACAGCATCATTCCATCTGCATATAACCCACTAGTTCACAAACCAAGCAGCTACCGCAACAACACCACACCAACAGTCCACAAAATCCATTCCACCTGCTTGCTCTGGGTTTGCTTAATTTGGTTTGAATTTTAGTTTTATTTTCTTTATATTTATTTTTCATGAATTCTATTATTATGTGTAGCTAAACTTTTATTGATTACATATGACTTCTATGTTTTGGGCGTAAATCAAACTTTATTAGTTATCAATTTATTTGGACTTTTAATTATTTATCGATTGTCTTTACCAAATCTAATATCTATGTGTAGTTCTTAGATTGTTTGGAGTGCGCGCTAAATTAATCTATTGGTTATTCTAATGCTAGTAGAAAGTTGTGAGATAAGTGTAATAGTCTAATAGCTTTCTACAGAAGTAGAAATCGCGAGATCTTGCAGAGGGATTCTCTGGAGCAATTGCGAGTAAAGATAACACCAGAAAGTGGACCTTGAGCTAAGAGTCTAATTACTGGGATCAACCTAAATTCACAAAGCATAAAGCGTTCGATTGAGTTTCACTTGAGTAAGCTACTACTTGGTGGCTCAGATGAATAAAAACTGGTGTTCGAGAGCTTTGGAATTCAGTGATAAAAGGAATTTTGGGGATAGCACTGAGCTAGATGCTATTCTACGGTTGGTGATAATTGATTCTGACGAAAGATAAATACCTATACTATTCGAGTTAACGTTTGGTAACGGCGAATGAATTGCTAATCATTCTTTCTTTCTTATTACTATATTTATTGTTATTTTTAGTTAATTAATTTACAACACCCCTCCCTTTCAGTATTTATTCTAGTTTTGTTAATCTGAATAACATCTCAATTACACAGCTCTCTGTGGGAACAATCCTTACTACCGCTTTATTACTAGTTAATTAGTGAAAATATATTAATTAATTTGTTACACTTACGAAACGTATCACCAGGATAAATTTTTCTTTGATCGTTTGGGAAAAGGTTAAGAGTTTGGGTGACCACGTTCTATTTCTCGGAGGAACTACTAAGGTGTCCTGTTCTGCAGCTGATTTTGGTCTTACACGAGGACATGTGTATTTTCTTGAATATGGAACAGTGTATGTGTATGATCTAGAAGATGGTACTATTTTCTTTGATATAGCATTCTCAAATTCAACAAAACGATGCTACAAGGAAGAAGGGTGGCAATGCTTATATCTATAGGAGTTAACGCTAATGAAGCTGTCGATCTAGAAGCTGGACCAAACATAAAAGCTAGTGTAAAAGTTATGGAGAAGAATGAGGTCAACAAGAAGAATGAAGGAAGTGAAATACTAAATTAGGAACGTGGGGTAGTTTTGACATGGACATCTTAGAGTTAATTGCAAGTTATCTACATACAGTCGATTACGTACATTTCCGATCAGTCTGTAAAACGCATCGACCAGTAGCTTCTATACTGCGCAAGAAAACCACGCTAGAGACCTCACATACTACATCTTCATCTCCATGGCTGATTTTGCATCAAAACAATAAGGATTGTGTTTGCAGATTCATAAATCCAGTGCATAATAATGAGACATATCTCATAGCCCTCTCTGAATACTTATTGGATGCTACAACTCTTTGTTCAAAAAATAGTTGGCTATAATGTCTAAGTCATGTAAAAGAAACTTGTTATTCTTTTTCAATCCGTTCACAAGAGATATTATCAAACTTCCTGAGAAAAAAATGCATCTAGTTAGATGTAATACCAAATCCTACGAAGAAACGTGGTTAAGCTGAGGGCCAATAAAATCTCAAACCAATAAGAAGCTTGGAACATCGTATTAAGTTGCTTCGGGTCACAGTGAATTAGCAGCACTTAATTTCTCAAGACCTGAACTCTTTTCACCGACCCTCGTTCCTTATCAAATCAAGATTTTGGCGTGTGAGGTAATTTGCTATGTGGCCCATATTTAGCCTTCAGAAGCCGCATCTAAAACACATCGAAAAATACACACTGAAAACATAAAAAGAAAGAAACGTCGGGAAGAAACAGAAAAGTCAGAGGCACAAAAGTTAGCGTAGGAGGAAGAGCATCCGTTCTGGCTTTTACAATTATTTGGTTTACGTTATTATTATTTTAATTCTATTCTTTTATTTTATTGTGTCATAAATTCTAACATGTCTAGTTAATTTTTTAATTAAATGAAGATGGATTCTAAGTTTTAATACATGATTTAATTTAGCATATAAATCTATTTTTCTAATTTTTCACATGATTATCGTTTGTTTTTACTAATATAAATATTCATGCGTGATTGATAGATTGTTTAGTTGGCCAACTAAATTGATTTGTTAATTAATCTAAAGCTAGTAAGAGTTGGGATACCCGTAATTGTATCATAACATCTTACACAAGTAGAGAACGTGGGACCTTGCAGAGGGATTTTGTGGAGCAATCACGTGTAAAAATAACATTAGAAAGTGAACCGAACGTACTGAGTTTAACTACTAGGAGCAAACCTAAATTCACAAACCTTAAAGCATTCGATTGAATTACACCTTGAGAGCGTACTTCAGGGTGGTTCAACCGAATGGAATCTGGAGACTATGCGTACCTGTTGACCAGTGATATAAGGAATTTTGGGGATAACTAAGTGTACTTGTTATCCTACGGTTGGTGATAATATGTGATTAATAAAGAATAAATGAATATACTAATTTTATGGTTGTTTAGTAACGAAGAAAGATTCCTCGATCATATTTCTCTCTATTGCTTACAACCTAATCTTTTAATTGCTTTCTTATTTACTTTTCTTAAAACCTAAAACAAAACCCCCCATTGTGACGATTGACAACTAAAACACCTTGTTTTTCATGGGAACGAATCTTATTTACTATTATATTATTTGTTAGTGAAGTAGAAGATAAGTAAAATTATTTGTGCACCTACGACACACATCACATTTGCGCTGCTAGTGCTAGCACTTTTCAATGCCATGGCTATGGCCTATGCGCTGCTACCGCTGGCATGGTGTTGTGACCTTAACCATGGCCTGCTTAGGCCTTCTCAATCGCATGAGGTTTAGTATTGGCATTATGCTTGGTTTACATAGTGCATACAGAACATATTCAAGGAATTCAGCCGTGGAAGTTTGCGACTTGAGGCGGTGTTCGATACGACTCTTCATTTAGATGGTATGCATTTAATTGGTGTCTTCATTCAAGTATGGCATAGAGGCTCACTCTGAATGTTCATAATTCTAGACAATCAGCGTGTGCTGATTAATGCGGATGGTTTACATGGACGTACATGAAATAACGAGGGTTTAGCCAAGTAAAGCCTTGAAATTTTACGGGCGCATTACATATATAAAAGAGCTACAGGATTAATATAGCCATGAGTTGAATACGCATTCTCAATTCTCTTAGGGAATATAAGACAGAAGTATGTATCTATAATTATGCTTCCGGGCCATAAGGTTTTTACATATATATTTATTTTATGTTTCTGCAGCTGAGCAGAGGCGATATTACAATTTTCTCCTTTGTCAAAAATCCACCATCAATATTAAGTCCCCTGCTTAGCGCGGAACAGTAATGTTTCTGGTAAGCACTAGATGGTAATTTTTTACTGACATGAGCAAAATAAATCAACAAGCTTAGTCGTTAGATATTACCTGGAATTCTGATTTTATGATGCTCCGATGATTCTGAACAATCATTGAAAGAGCATTTGTTGATGTAGTAGTGCTTGTAGGATGATAAGGCATCGTCCGGTGAGCATAAATTTGTGAAGCATGGCTGATTCGCATGATCGAAGGACCAAATTTGACCCATGTGTAGCACGGGGCCATTGCTCCAAAGAGGAAATCCTTGTTCGACCAAGATTTGGAAACAAAATACTATAAAAGGGAGTAAAGCCTATTATTTTTTATTTTCCTCCATCACCACCGACGAACAACACATTCTCTCTCTTCTCTTTCATGTCCGAGCAACAGCAACAACTCTATTGTCAGCGACGTCACCGGCCGACCAACCATCGACGACAATTCCATCCAACTTCCGGTCGACTCCTGATTTTTTTTTTCATTACGTAAGTATTTGCTCATTGTTACCATCACTATTCTTTGTTCATGAAGACTCTATTGTTGTTGTTTGCTCAATTGCATTAGGTCAGCATGTTCTTGGTGTATTGATTTGATAGCGATCTTCTCTTGACAACATATTACGGGTGAAACCTAATTCCATAACTGTTGTCTCCGATTATAGAAACCCTTTATTGGCTTCACTAAAATATTGTTAAGCTCAATCAAGTACGCTAGGGTTTATAACAATATTCCTTGATATTGTTTTTAATTTATATATATATATATATAAGTATGTATTTGTAAATCAGTACTATATATACATAAAATAGAACCAAACCTCGTGCATGATTACTCAGTTGTTGACGCAAATATTATTCGAACCCATTGTATATTTCTAGTGAACACAGGGATAATGCTGAGGCGAAAGATCTGATGTTGTTTCTCTAGATGATGTACCCAGCATTTATGACAAATTATTTGAGGGTGTTGTCGAAGAGGCTGATGATCCTGATTATGTTGGCATTTTTATCCCAAACATCAATAGCGTCCCTCGACCTCAGAGTATTTACCCACAGGCTCTTGTCATGTATCGTTTGCAGAGAAAAGAATACAAGACTTTATTTTTTGATTTTAAGACGTCCCAAACTCCTCTGTCTGAATGGAAAAGATGGTCTAAAGTTATGTTGAAGAATCCTCGGGTGAAGCTGGTTTTAGAAAATGCTAACATATTCCATGTTGTACGAGTGTCTGAGACTTTGACAATTAATAAGGACATGAAGGGTCTGCTTGCATTTATTTCCCGTTGGTGCAGTCCCACCCATTTACATTGTGCGCTTGGCGTAAGTTAACAATCATTTTAGAGGACGTGGAGGTCTTATTGCAACTGCCATTTGTTGGTGGCATTCCTTTTGAATGGTCTGAGCAGGAGAAGAAATATGGCGGCATCCTTATTCGGAAAATAAATAAGTTGCAAAAATCTCGTCGTTACAATAGCAAAAATTATTCGGCTTGGGTTGAGTACTGGTGAAACGGTAGTACAAATGCTGACGGACTCGTTGTTGATCATCCTTTATGCATTGCTGTGTTCCTCATACTTTTCTCTCTAGGGACGTATTCAAAGATTCTCATTGAGGTCAATTAATCCTATGCTTGTTTCGGTTGTTGTTGCGCTTGCTGGTGAAAAGAATTTTCCTCTTGATAACTTATTTTTAAGTTCTTTATATATCATTTGGATACTTACATTCGTGACATGAGGATTTCCAAATGTCATGCCAAGGTAAAGTCTTTTTTCCATGTTATGTTTATGCAAGCTTAGTTATGGGAACATTTTCCTGAATATACGCCAAAGGCCCGACCTTCTTATCCGAGTGTAGGGATAAAGTATGCTAGAATACTCTTTTAGAGTAAGAAGAAACCCTCTTCTATCAGTCTTATTAGTTTAATGGACAATTGAAAAAAAGTGAATTTTTCAGACCTTGGGGTTTGAAGCTTCCGCATGTGATTCCACCAGAAACCTTTGTTGGGAGACCTGATGTTATCATGTACTCTCTCCCAAGAAGTGAAGGTAATATTGCTATACTCAGTGAGGCTACTTTTATGAATAGTTGTACCCCCAGGGTACATTCTCGTTGTTTTCTTTAATAGTTACATCATTCAGAGTTATAACATCGATAGGGCGGATCGACAAATAGGCTTCGATCAGTCCACTCCTCACTTCCTTACCGGGGCTCCTTCTATAGAAATGCTTCAGCGATCTGAGGGTTCCCATAACATTCCCGGTCGAAGCATTCCTTTTCTCTAGGCCGATAGAAAAGGATGTGTCACTGATGAATATGTTGACTTTTGGGACACACATCTTAATCTCCTTAAGAACTTCATGTCGAGTAGGCCTTCTGATGTACTCAGTGATCCTTATGAGAAAGAGTTAACGTCTCGGCTGAATTTGAAAATTATCTCTGGAGCAAGGCACGACTCGATCACCCACTTGACACAGGTATCTCAAATCGTCTTTTTTTTAATCACCATCATTTATTCAGTAATTAAGTGTTTAATTTTTTTCTTGCAGTTGTGGCACCCAGAACATCCTATGCTTGGTATTGCAGTGGACACTATTCCCAAGTTCAGGGGAAAGAGACCACAAATAATTATGCCTGGAAATGGGGACCGTCCTCGGAAGAAGGTAAGCGTCCTGCATTTTCTTTTATTCTTCTGTAATGAAGTACGGATATACCTTGTCCTGACAAGAATCTTTGCATAGTCTGGGGGCGCAACTCCTCGAGGTGACTCGAGTGTTCAACCTTTTAAGTTTGGTGTCCCAGCTGTACTTGGCGCCTTAGCACCCTATGTCGTAAGTAAAGCTTCTTTTGGAAATTCCTGAGCTATAGAATCTTATGTCTTGTTGAACTTGATGAATTCTGACTCTTATGAATAACCATCACTCATAGAAGACCATCAATATGAATACCCTGGCGTCAGAAAGCACCGTCATTGCTGGAAGGACTGAGAAAGAAGAAAAAGATGACAAGGGGCCTGATAAATCGTTCCAGATTGAAGAAATTGAAGAATCCGGAGCTGAATGCGAAGAACTTAGTGGTGAGTCGCATTACGAAGTTCCCTCTGCTTCTGACAACTCGTTGCCTCTCCAAGTAAGTTTACTTTATTGTTTCAGAATCATAATGACATGATTATAGTTCTCAGAACACCAAATGTGTAGAACCATATGTGATTTCATGAAGAAATTTAGCGATTTTCGTCGTCATAAAAATTCAGATTCAGGTCTTCTTGTCGTAATGGTCGTACAATCTTCGTCCGAATTCGAAATGAGGTGGTTGACCCCTCAGTCTTTAGCTAATAGGAAGAGCCAACTTCTGCAAAAAAAAAATTATGTATTTGGAGTCACTAGGTGAAAAATACCTGACACCGAGAGTTCAGAACTTTCCAGGCAGAATTCTGTAGGTTTTCAGCCATCATGTAGTTGAGTGTTTTGGCCACCCTTATTAACTCGTTCATCCATTTGGAACGCACTTTTTGTATGTTGTATTAGACATCCATATGAATCATTTGGTATATAAATCATCCCCAAATTCCTTACCAATTAGCGTCAGTTTCAGTTCTTCCTAAGGGAAGTGTAAAAACGTTTCTGGCTACTAATGTAACAACGTATGTGTATGATCTAGAAGATGGTACTATTTCCTTTGATATAAAATTCTCATATTCAACGAGACGATGCTACAAGGCAGAATGGGTGGCAATGCATGTCTACATGAGCAATATAGTTAATATCGGCCGTACCGGCTGATAATATCAGAATTTATCATGTATCGGCCTTTAATCTATACGATATATACAATATCGGCGGTACAATACTCAGATTATATCAGTCGTATCGGTGGTATTGGGCCGATATATCGGCCAATAATATCGGTAAGGATACAAATGCATTTATTAACAATGTTTTTTTTCCTTCCCATACAAATTCTATGTTTAGGGATGTTGGGTTACCAAGTAAAACTAGTTTAATTGATATTTTTATATTATAAATACCTTCTATTAAAACTTTGAGTAACACAATACACATCTACCTATAAATTATAAAATTATAAAATTATAAAATTAATTGTGTCTCGTCGATAAAATCAGATATAATCATTAATCATTTGTATAGATGTATCGTACCTCTCCGACACGAGTCTGATACACGATATTAACTACCTTGTATATGAGTTAACGCTAATAAAGATGGGGATCTAGAAGCTGAACCAAACAGAAAAACTAGTGTAAAAGTTATCGAAAAGAAAGAGGCCAACAAGAAGAATGAAGTGAAGTTCTAAAATCAGGAATGTGGGGTAGTCTTGACATGGACATCTTAGAGTTAATTGCAGGTTCGCTACATACAGTGGATTACGTACATTTCCGAGCAGTGTGTAAAACACATCGATCAGCAGCTTCTTCTATAATGCACAAGAGAACCACGCTAGAGACCTCACATACTACATCTTCATCTCCATGGCTGATTTTGCATCAAAACAATCAGGATTGAGTTTACAGATTCATAAATCCAATGCATAATAATGAGACATCTCATAAACCTCTCCCAATTAATACTTATTGGATGCCACAATTCTTTGTTCGAAAGGTGGTTGGCAATGGCTACTAATGTCTAACTCAAAAAAAATGTGCAATAGTCTTACCTTGACATATAAGGTCATTGAAGGAGGCGAAATTGTTGTCCATAATTTAAAAACCAAGTGAAGTCATTAGCTCCAGTAATATGGTGAAAATACCTCTCTTTGCAATAGCATATTATTTTATTTCCTTCTAAATAGGGTACCTTAACTTCCTCCTGCAAAACTCAATTATTAGGATCAAATTCAAACAAAGAGGCTAAAAGTAGTAGTCCCAAGTGTTTAATAACCAAAGAGGTAATAATTACATTACATCTATATTGAATTTCTGAATATTTTGATCATCCATTTCAAGTTGGACCTCAGTTTCCTCTTCTACTACTACTCGGCCGGGTACTGTGGAGTCCTCTATTTGTTCAATACAATGGGTTACACCGTCTACTTGTTGTTTTAACCCATTAATGTTTGTTGTAGCATCATCAAGAGTGGCCGCTTTAGTCATCTAAATTCAAAAAAGAGAAGAAAAAAATATTTATACAACAATATTAGTGATAATTGTGTATTAAAAGAAGAAAATTAGCTAATGATGATGGTTATGTTATGTTCTCAAGTCTATAAAAATGATTACATTAGTGATATTAGGAACTACAGCACGTAAATCACTGATTCTTTGTTAGAGTATTTCCTCTTCTTCATCACTCAGCATCTAAGTTTTTAGACTTGAATTACAATATCCCATCGTTTTCTTCGACCCCGTCCGCTGCCACAATCGGCACAACTACGATTTTTGCTCAGAAGCTAATGATTGGAAGGTTAGAGGTTGAGAAAGAAGCAATAAGGATACAAGACGATTAGATATTGAGGGAGAAAAGCTGAGAGAAACTTAAGGCACATAGGAATTCTGTTTGTTACGGGGTTTGTTAGGACATTAGAATTATTCCATTGAAATTAATTAGTTGCAGATTTTTTTTTATATATTTTCGTTTTTGATAGAAATTAGTTACATCTTACTAGCTGTTTCCTAACTGAATGTATTTGTGATTGTGAAAAATTGAAAGCAACTCAGAGAACCACCAATGTAGTAACAATTTTTTCTTATTAGGGACACTAACAATTTGTTTTTGACCCTGTGAATCACCAACAATCAATTACCAGGACCTCTCACCAAGAAGCCAGAGGTGCCAAAGCTCGACATTCCAACTCTGCCAAAAAAAAGAATTTCCCAAGACAGAACTCCCTAAGCTTGAAGTGTCGAAAATCAAATTGCCAAAACTTGATATCCTAAGCATCATAGGTATTGTCGTCTGAAACAAACGATAAAGATAATAACATCAGCGATGTAATGACAAACAAATATGCTTTGTTATAATCATATTCAAAATGCGAAAGATGGGAGTGGGGGACAAAGGAATTTACCATCAGGATTATCATTTTCTTGGTCATTATAATCATCATCATCATCGTCAGGATTTTCAATCTGCAAAATTATGCATAGGTCACGATATCCTAATGTTGAGAACTAAATTTTGTTATTTCATAAGGAATAAAATAATAGAGAATATGCCTAGAACAATATTAGTTTAGAATTATTATTCGAGGCACATCATTAAGTACTTGACATTAAAGAAACGGATTGTTATAAAGTCTTTTGATGCATGTTAGAAAGAAGGGTTATAAGAGTTTGAAACTAATTCAATATAAGGCAGTGGGCCAGTTGTCTCAGACATTTGTTTGACTTATATAGCATCACATGCTTGTAAACATTGATATATTTATTAACAAAATCATATTAATATTGGACTCAAAAATAGCAGAGACACTGTGACACACAGATAATGTTTATAGTACGAACCTTATCATAGTCATCCTCACTCTCTTCGCTATTTTCCTCCTCTATATCCTCTTGTTCTTCATTGTCACTCTCATTCTTATTCTCTTTTTTCTTTTCGTTCTCACCTTTACTTTCTCGATCCTGAGAAATAAAAACGTTCAGATGCATTGTAGAAGATCAAACTAGAGAACAGGCAACGGAGCAACAAAAGGCAGCAAACTAAATAAATAACGAAAAGAAGACAGAATTACAACAATATGATAAGGTAAGGTTACACAGGAAATATGGCAAGCCATCATATAAGAGGAGCAAAATAAAATAATATGAGAAGACACGGGAAATAATAACAAGTCATCGTATAAGAAGTAGGCTTGATTTTAGTTAAGGAAATGGAAAATTTGGTTACCTTATACTTCCGTTCAAGATTCTCAAGAATGTCAAACTTCAATTGGTCTGGAACCACGAATGTAATACATGATTAAATTGATGAAATATACTATCTTGTATAAGCGAAAGGTTCACATTAAACTGAAACGATAAGTAACATATGGGTGTTAAGAAAATGTTTTCCAACAAAACTGATCCACCATTACCTTTGTTTTGATGCGAAAACCCTTTGCTTTGGTCGTATTCCACCTTTTTCTTACCTAACAAACAATTCACTATATCAATAGGGAGTCCGCAAAGGCTGGAGAAGTAAGATGCAACTTAAGTAAAGAAGAAATGAGATAGTCTTTTAAAAATGAACTATCAAGAATAATTTTGATGGTTCCTAATGTTGTTTAGATTATTACCTGACAACAGCTCTACAGGGAAATATTTGTCTTCAAGCTTTAGGAAATGTGCAAGAGGAAGACGTTTAGCTCGACTGTTTGGTTTGTTTCCATCAGAATATCGTTTGATATCATTCTCTTCGCTTTCTGAGAAAAAGAACTAGAAAATGAAAATATGAGAAACATTATGTCTGTAATATAAAGAATTTAACATCCGGAAATGTTCCTGCACATAGGCATGCTGAAGCAAAAAAAAATGAGAATTACCAATTACATCCACTATTTTCACTTTTTTCAATATCATTCTTCGGTAGTCGGTTTAGAAGTAGTAAAAATGCTAAAGTGTTGCTAACTAGCTTACTCTTTGTTGGCTCCTCTAGATAATAAGGAGACGATTTCCAATAAATCTGCAGTTTACTGTTAGCAACGACTAGAGTGTTTCCTCTTTGACATCATTGATATCAGGTAACACTACATCTTCCTGCAATCACATGAATTACAATTAAGTTCGGAAAAAAGCTAACCGTTTACTCTTTTTTACAGAAAAGATCCTTGCTAGTTGCGTTTTATACCCTTGACATATTGTTGAACCATAAAGCCACAAGAGTCCTGTTAGTTTCCCATTTTCACGAATAAAATAAGCATGTTATTAATGTTTTGTAAAAATGAATCATTGGATGCATGTGTGACACTACTAGAAAATAATAAGTTATTTTGAAATGACAGTTTTTTCTACAGAATAGACACAAACATATACGAAATGAAAAGAATATACATTTAATTTCTGTGATGGAGGTGGACAAACTCCGAAACTAACGGGAACTAACAAACATTTAATTTGTCATCAGCAACAACAAATATTAACGATTATCACTCGTCACAGTAATTGTGAAATATGTCCAATTTCTCATATTGCACTGCGTGAAATCTAATTTTTCAGAAGACAACTCAACTTTTTAACCATTTAGAAACAAATACAGGGTAATTTGCGTTTACTCACTGGAAAAAGGATAAAAGGCTCTGGGATTCCATAAGAACCAAACCCACCATCCCGTCCTCGTCCACGCCCTCTATATGCCATCTGTAAGATACTAAAAAAACTATAAAAACCTAAAAGAGCTACATAATTTACAGACTAAATTTACTATGACCTGCACAAAAACATTTTTTGATTTTTTACAAATAACCACATCAACAGATTATTGCCCAATTCAAAACTACTCTCAATTCAAGCACACAATTCTTGTTGTTCCAAGGTTACGAAATGCTAGAAAAATCCAGAATGAAAAAAATAATAATAATAAAAATAGACTGCTAAAATTTGTTTTAAGTTTGCATAAAACATAGGAGAAGAGATTGATTGTTAATTATATATTCTGGGGTGATGGTTTTAGAAGTGCCACTAAACAACAAAGCCCTAATTTACATATTAATTGAACCTACTTTAAAAAAAAAGATTAGCATAACAAGGGAGCAAAACCCATGTTAATGTCTCAAAGCTAGCATCATAAATAGCATCAGATAATGGTGCAACCCAATGATACGAGCTCTTCATATCCCAACTATAGATGGAAATAGTTTCTCATACAATACTAGAAGTAACCACTTGCCAGGGTCAGGAAGAGGGTCAGTTTCTCTGTCAACATTAACAAGTCCTTTGAGTTATATAATCTCTTCAAAGAAATTCCATCTCCATGTGACAAACAATTTATGATATGCCTGCACTAATTTCCTAGCACATATTATTAGGTAGTAATCACCAACACA
>JAJJMC010019642.1:2879615-2904856 GCA_023531435.1 Papaver californicum
AGTTCGAATTTCTTTGCGTTGCTTAATACACATTAAATGGAGAAATTGAGTTTCATAAAGTTGCCTCACAACTATAAAAATCATATCTTTGGAATCCTTCAGTAAAATTGAATTGAAACCGAAATCCACTTAGTAAAGTACTTAATAAATGAAATTGAGTTCAATGAAAATCTTACATATGCCAATCAAGACCAAGAACAACAGTAAAATATCTAACAGTTAACACTTCATAGAGAAGAGTAAAAAGCAAAAGAACTGATGAAGCTGCGAAGGGAATGGCAGAACGTAATTAAGTACACCAATAATTATGCACACTACATAATTTTGATAGTATCATAACAAATCTATATCAAAATCATGGTACCCGAGATACTATGGCTAAAGCTAAAACACCGAAAACCTAATTAGCATAAACTTGTAACTCATAGCACTAATTAGCATCAACACATTGTACATATCAATGATTTCAAGACAACTAGAAAAGAGATTAACTTACTAAGTATTAAAAAGAAAAAAAGTTAACTTACTAAGAAAAAGAAAAAGAAAAAGAGAAAAAAAATATTCTATGAGACGTTTTAACATACAGTTCATAGGATGTTAACAACAGTAAGCCAATACACATGCCTTTATGCAATTTTATAGCAAATAAAAACTCTACACAGAACAAAGTAATTCACCTATCCATTAACCCAATTCCCTTACTTCAATACTATTATCCAAGAGAAAAAAAGATTCATAAGGTTTTATACCTGTTGAGTAAACGAAGGCGAAGAAAAGATAAAAGAGGGTTGACGGTGAAGTGATGAAGACTACCGCGAATTCGGGTGTTCGGTGCGGAAAAAGTCGACTGAGATAACTGGCTTTGGACCAAGGTAGAGAGAAGAAAAGGGTTTTACCTTGAAACTTTTAATTGTTGGGTTTGGAAGGTCTATTTCTCTTCTTGCTGGTGCAGATTCTCGATGGCAGGTTCGTCTTTTTGCACTCTAGCCTGGATGAGCTAAGTTTTGACTTTTGATAACGCTTAGACATGAGCCAAAGTTTTTGCGAGTGTCGTGCACTAAAGTTTCAATGACTCAAAATTTGAGCTGTAACCAAGATTTACCTTGTACCTAGGATCGCTGGTGGTTTAAAATCTACCTCATGGCCTAAATTTAATTGCGATCAATAATCTACGATTGTAACCAATTTTTTTATTTATTTATGACCCAAAATGTTTCCAACCAAACACTGAAGTTTGACTTTACTAACAATTGTTGTATGGAGACCTGTACAGAGTTCGGCTAACCGCTTTCGTATCTTATAACTAGGTATCATCCCACCTACAGCCTTAGTTGCTTGCGTGGTCTCAGGTTGTTTCGCTTTCGATGGTAGTCCCCTTCGGTCGGGCTATGCATAAAAGGCGGGGCATATGATGCCGATGGCCTTAGATATTGTATAATTGCTCATCCAGCCCATACTATCCAAGAGCTAGACCGGATAGTTCAATGGATTATTTCATGTTATATGATTTGTTTTTATATCTATTCTTCATTTTATAATTTAATGAAACGGTTAATGAATTAACCTTTTCATTTTACTTATCGATTATCACTCTATATGATATAATTGCTTGCTTAGAATTCAAACATCTTTGTCGAATGTTTTTTGTTGCTATGTTAGCATAACTTTGGAAATATGCATCCTTCATGATACAAATTTTTGTTAACAGTTACAATGGATTCCCTATATTGTAAGTTTGTAACTACTGATTATATAATCTTCACACATGCGAACTTGACCTATCATTATAATCTAATGGAAAACTAAAAACACTATTGTATAGCTTTGTTTGAACGCATGTATTGGTCTAAATCATGACGTTCCAGTAAAGCATTTAATCACAGATTATATAATCAGAAGCCAAAATAGATTTATTTATTCAAGAGAGATCGTGAGATTAGAAATTATTGATCTTATTTAGTGGGCAGTCTGTACAATGATTCATCATATACACTATAATGTATCAAAGTGAGAATTTTACAATTTTTATACCTATGCTACGCACAGAATGTATTAAACTTCTTCTCACTCCTTAAATTAATGTATCACCAAGTCGTATATATTGCACTTTAACCCTTTGTATTAAGATTGATGGGTAACCCATTCCATTTGAACATTTAGACCACCTTAACCAACCAAACAGTAATATTAGCTGAAGGGGTTTTAAGCATGGAATATAATTTAGTATCATGATTAGTCACCTGAACACCAATATTAGGGCTGATGGTGGGATCAGAAATTTGCAATTCTTGTCATGCTTCTTAAACGACCGATTGAAATTTCACACTTCACTCAATGTCTTATTTGGGAAAAAAAGAAAAACATCAGAAGCAATTTGGGATCTTTCTTCCCCTCGTCACTAACTCAATAAATTCAGTGATTTACAACATGCATTTCGATTTAGCTTCTCCATTACAATTACTCTTAACTCCAGCATTTCCAAGTTTAACCATTGAGAAAACATATCTCTAAAACATGATTTTTCTTCTCTAGCAAATGACTAAACAATCCACTTTGTCCTATAATCAATTTGCTTGTAGTAATTATTATCGAACTTCGACGAAGTAGTATCCAAAAACTGGCCTGCACTTAAATTCCTATGATGCGGATAAATATTTCTTAGGCTCTCTGCTAATCCGTTGTTATCATAGGATCTATGTCGAACTTGGAAATGAATCGATACAGCCTAGATTCAAATGAGGAATAATGTGAGCACACCCGATACAGCAACCAAGTCCTTGATTCAAATGAGGTACAAAGGTTTGAATTAGTTGTGCTATGTTAAAGGTTGGAGCTGGCAAGTTTGCAGTTATCTCTGATACTCAGGAAATTTTACCATCTTTTCTTCGTTTTAGAACCTCCCGTTTTGTACCTCCAGACTTCAATCTAAAACCAAACTATATGTTAGTGGGCACACTATGAAATCCAATGGTGCAACTTCTGGCCTAGAGCCATGCTGTTTGAAGACGATTCACCAGATTCTATCTCCTGAATGACAAAGAATGTTACTTAAAATAGTATACTGCCCTATAAATGTGCCATAACATTAAATCTTAAAAATCAACCGATATACTTTATATACATCAAGAAGATGTGAACCCAATGGTTAATATTTTTACAACAAAAACGTACTCCCACCGTTTCAACAAAAATATTACTATCATTTTTTTATTTTAATCTAAAAGTATATTAAAATAAAAAAGTGATATAAAAAAATGATAATAACATTTTTGTTGAAACGGAGTAGTATGTGATATGAATTTTCAATCCAAGTTTTTAATACTTTTTTAGGGCTACTATTCCATACACTTACCTCTTTGATATTAGTTGGAGATGAGGTAATAATACCTCCATATAAGGCTCATTCAACTCCTGTGTTGCTTCGCGCTAGTCAAAGAGCTTAAAAAGCCATATACACCCATTGGATGCGCAACAACAATATATAATACCAGTTCCCCAATTCTCTTCAGTTCCCAATTCTTGACATCCTAAGCACAGAAACTTAAAAAAATAATGTTCCCTTTGCATCCAAAATCGCAGCAAACTGTAAAGAATGATATGAATAGAGGAAAAGGGTCAGTATACATTCCAATGGTCAAGCTTGTTTAAATAAACGAACTCAGATGTCAATTCAAATCTTAAATGATCAAATGCTACTTCACCCTTATTTTTAACATAGTTATTAGCTTCATTCAAATCAAATCCAGTTTCATTTTTCACTGATTCTCCAAAACCTGAAAAAAAATCGTTAAACCCATTATATGTTTGAATCCAATACAGTCTGCAATGAATTTGTCATTATTGTGAAAAAATAACAACCAAGAATCAGAACAAAAGCAAAGGTCACATGAAACACTAAATGTAGTTTTTACATTTGAGTAAAGATTTGCAGTGTCAAAACTACAATTATAGTTGTAACCGAAAATTAACGAAAAATTACATACCGGTCAAGAAGGTCTGAAAATAGATCCTTCTAAGCTAA
This sequence comes from Papaver californicum, assembly GCA_023531435.1. Lineage (NCBI taxonomy): Eukaryota > Viridiplantae > Streptophyta > Magnoliopsida > Ranunculales > Papaveraceae > Papaver > Papaver californicum. The sequence continues at coordinate 2,883,637 of JAJJMC010019642.1, forward strand.
GCCTTTGCATGTAATAGTAGTTTTGATGACCTTTTGACCTCAGCAGTTGCAAAGCAAAGGTATAAAATAAATTGCATTCTACGTTAACCTTTCATGTACATCCCTGAATATTCAATAACTCATTATTATGATATGTCAGAGAAACATTAGCGTGAATACATACATTAATATACCTTTGTAGTGGAGAAATATCTAAGACACATATAAACATTTTAAGTTAGGGGATTATAACACTAAGATGAGGACGAAGTATTAAAGAGGACTTCTGGGTCTTACACGGTAAACAAGATATCTACCACATCAACCATAAGTAAAGACGCGTGGAAAGTAAAAGAGGAGATCAACGGTCAAATTTGAAAAGGAAAACAGAACATTAAATGAGCTTACAGAGCGTGCATGGTGTGATCAGAAGCATTTAATGCACCTGACAAGAATCGACGTACACTATTCGGGTCGTGACTAACGAAAGTTCAAGAAGCCACTATCACCTTGGGTCGCATCCAGAGCAAGTCGAGACGAAGATCAACATATCGAGAGCCAGAGAAGATTCGGGACATGACATCAAGAGATTCAGGCCATACTCCCAAGCAAGCTACCGCAACTCAGATACAAGCATCCAACACTGAAGTTTGGTTGTACAATACCTTTTCCTTATAAATACTAAGCTCTACCAAGAGAGATATCAGGTTAGATTATTTGGAGAAAATGTTGTACCAAACTTGAGAGTGTGTAAAGGGAGATTAAGTCTTCTCTGTTGTAAGTTGGACCTCTGTCGAATAATATCAATCATTTCTCCTGTGGACGTAGGTAATCATACCGAACTACGTACATCTTTTGTGTGAATAGCTATTATTACATTCTTAGTTGCCATTACTTATCTTTATTGGGGATGAATAGTCTGATATAGGTTATAGGATTTTATACAACTACATTTTGGCGCTAGAAACAGGGACTGATTAACATCTTGTTGAGTACCTTTGTGGTTGAATACTTCATAAAACGGCGAGATCTATAAGCTCCAAAGTTTCACTGATCTTTGTAGAAGCTAAAAGACTCTCTTTGAAGATTATTCGAAGTATTTTTTTGTTTTTGTTTTATCAGTAACTAATCTTAAAGATTTTTTAAGCTCCAAAGTGTCACTGATCTTTGTAGAAGCTAAAAGACTCTCGTTGAAGATTATTCAAAGTGTTTTTTGTTTTTGTTTTATCAGTAATTAATCTTAAAGATTTTTTAGGCTCTAAAGCGTCACTGACCTTTGTAGAAGCTAAAAGATACATACAAGAGTTGCTCATGTTACAAAGCAGCAAAGGTTATAGGTTTACAAGTTCCAAGGTGTCAATGATACTTTGTTAGAAGCTAATGTAGACCTGGGTCTTTTAAGGCTTAGGTTTTCCCATTCTTAGAGTTATAAGCACAAGAAAACTTTTCATAAGTGGTAACAGGGATAGTTACAAGTTAATTTCTTCTTTTCCAAAACCTAAAGGGATTTAGCTATTTTATTTTTCTTATTGGCAAAATAATGGTGGAAACCTTCATAACTTGAGGTTCAGAAAACCAAAACTGAAAGGAGAAACTCAGAACATGATTTTAGAAAACAAAGTTTCTCTGCATTTTGTTTAAAAATATCGCCCAAGGAAATATTCAGTCACCGGAACCAACAAGCTTGTTAGATTCCACCTACTTAATAGCAGAAAAAGTAGTCTTGCACTAAAAGATAACTGAGAAAAACTTAGAATTTTTTGGGCTATGACGTTTTTTTCCAAAAAACCGCCTGGACCACAACAAACTTTTTCTTTGGGGGCGGAATTCTGACATTAGACAGATAACTACCACTGAACACTGATATTTTCGGTTATAAATTTTCGGATTTGGGGATTAGTACCCGACAAAAGAAATATTAAAAATACGTTACATTTTCCTTAATAGGTTATAGTGAGTATGTGTGTTTCTCTTCTGGACGTAGGTCGATATCGGGAACAAACAAGATTCGATGGATAGTTCTTCAGCACCGAAGGGACATCTACACAGTCGAACGGTAGCAGGAGCAAGTCTGCAAAAGGGAATTACAACGTCTGGGAAGGAAAACAACCAATCCAAGACATATCCTAGCTAAAGAAACTCGACCTGAGATGCCACCAGTAAAAGAAGAGATCCTCCCGGTTCGATCAGCAAATTGACAGATTCGTGAAATCGCAAGAGGTCGAGAGTATCCCCCCGATGGATTCTCCGCTTCGGACAATAAGGAGGAACATGAACAAAGAAGATCTCACGAAGAAGAGCACAGGGTGATAGCTGAGTCGGCGCAAAGAGAAGCGGTCGAGACAGAGGCAGAAAGACGGCATCAGATCATGCTAGGGAAGAGACATACGACGGAGGGAGTCAGCGTTCCAAGGAGGGACAACCCATCCAGTCATGAAAACAAAAACGCGACTCTGGCAAAGATCTTGGTGAACCAGCAAAGACAGGAAGAACTTGTTAGAGCACTAGAGAGATGGAACTTGTTGTTGGAACAAGAGAACAACTTGCTGAGGGAAAGAGGAGTGAGATATGGGAGCTTAACCAGGGAGTACCTAATAGAAGGATCCAGTGATAATATACGCTCGGAAGCTGGGGGCATGATCCGAACACCCAGTATGAGTAGAAAAACAGATCCCGCTTCTCCCTGGTACCCAAGTCCAGAACCCGAGTTATAACCAGGAAGATATTATAGGTCCAGAGAAGACTGCACCTCTTAGGAAGAGTCCAGGCAGGAGAATCGAAGGCGCACACAGACCATGCCGGAGAAGGTAAAATATCTGGAGGCAATGATCAAGAAGATGGTAGGCAAAGGAGATGATAACAAGCTGGCAGAAGTAATGATGGAAGCAGAGAAAACACCATTCACCAGGAGATTGGCAAGAACATAATTTCCTCCAAAATGCACTCTTCCAACTTTCATGACGAGATTCAATGGAACAGGTGATGCGATGGATCATATCAAGATGTACGCCATGTTGCTTTTACAATGTAGGCATAATAACACGGTGATGTGCAAATTCTTCCCAGCAAGCCTGGATGGAGACGCAAGTACTTGGTTCTACTTACTCTCCCAGGGGTCAATCTATGAGGAGCTAACTTAAATATCCTTGGAAACTTACATGTATAACAGTGTACCCCGACCCACGGTTAACAAATTGTTTACTCTAGCCATAGGTACAAAGAATCACTGCGATCACTTACAAACATGTGGAGAAATCTATGCACCGGAATTGGAAATGTACTAGTGGACCAGCAGATTCTGGGGTTTGAAAATGCTTTAGGAAAGAAAGACCCAGTCTACGTGGCTATCTACAATGAGAATCCCAGACTCTGAAGGATATCAGGAAGCTGCAGGAACATTGCATTTCCCTTGAAGAAATACAAGGAGGGGTGCAGGAAATCCAAGTCCAGGAAACCACGAAGGTGGCAGTACCGTCTCGGGCTATGCATGCATTCCTCATATAGAGTCGAGGCGAGTTGAGAAAAGAGGAGAACGACATGATAGAGGTACGACCTCAAAAATATGGATCCCAAAAAGGAAAAGGCCCAAATTTGAAGATAAAGTATATGTGCTGTTAAATTCCCCCCTCGAGGAAATTTTCAAGGAAATAGAAAAGCGAGGAGACAACAATTATCCCCTGAACCGAGGAGCACAGTTTGAGAGAAGTAAAAACCATCCTGACTACTGTGCTTACTACCAGTATAGAGGGCACTCAACTAACAACTTTTGAGACTTGAAGGAGATTGTGCAGCACTTGATTCGAGATGGCTTTTTACAGAAATATGTGAGAACTCAACCTGCACCAGTAGAAGCGCCAGTACACCAAGTAAGAATTAAAAGAGACGCTAGGTTCCTCCAATGCAACACGATTTCTCACTCAGTAACTTAAGGTTTTCAGCTAGGAGGTGGAGTTATGTTTTGAGTTTACAAGAGATACCACTCGGGAAAGGAAATCTACAGTGTAACCAAGGCTCCGTCGATGAAACCATGGATGACACATCCAATATCCTTCTCTGCGAAAGATGTGTCTTTGAATGGGGAAGCTCATGAAGACCCGTTGATAATTACACTAATGATTGAGGATTGGGCAATAAAGAAGATATTGGTAGATAGTGGAAGTTATATTCTATGACACTTTCAAAAGAATGGGCCTATCAGAAGACATCCGCATCCCTTCCACTTAAAGCATCTATGGATTTAATGGGTCAGTCACCAAACTCAAAGGCAAAGTTACTCTAAGAGTATCAGGGGGAAAGTAACTGGACACCGTTACTACATTCTGTAAAGTAGACGTTGTTTCACCCTACGAAGCCATAATCGGGAGACCATAGATAGAGGAATTAAAGGGGTAGCATCAGCATATCACCAGCGACTTAGGTTCCAGACCCCAATTGGAGTAGCAGAAGTGGTGTGAGATCCACAAGTTGCAAGGTTTTGTATCCAAGCAGACATCCATCAAAATAAGGACAAGCGAGCCAGGAACAGAAGAGAAAAAAACCGCATCCAAGGAGAGAAGCACTCGCAAGAGCTAGAGGAGATGTTGACATTAACTTAGGAGATTGGAAAAGAAAGCAAGAGTCGGCATTTATATCAATTGCAATCCGCGACCCCTATCGAGGAACCCAAGCAACTAGAGATGTAAAAGAAGTCAGAGAGAAGGCTGGTGGGTTCGGTCAGATAGAGTGAAAGATGATGGGGCATAAAAGAGTTAGATTGATTGATGGAATGAATTTGAAGGCTGAAGGTCGTACTTTTGGGGAAGTGAAAAGTGAGTGGAGGAGAGAGCTTCTGTTTTTGGTCAGAGAGAGGGAGTAGACTAAGTGACGTGGCTAAGAGGAGTTTGGGTTCTCTCGGTTGGAGTAGACGGAATGGTGAGGTAAAATAAGTGTCAGACTTCTTTTGGGAGCAAAAAGAGAAGTGATCCAAGTGAAGTTCTCATGTATGTTGAATTTCTTGTTTGACAGATGTGGATAAAGTAAAAAGGGTCATCATTACGCTAAACGTACAAGAACAGAAAGAGATGTTGACGTTGGTGCACACACAGAAGGTGGGGACAGAGAATTTGGGTTGTTAACTTTGGCGGCGGACGTGGAAAGAATGAATATAAGAGAGAAGAGAGAATTAAGCCGTGAGTTTGAGAGAAGTTAGATAGACGTGGTCGGTGTTGTTGGATAGACTTGAATTGGAGTAGGCTGGAGTGTTGACGTGACAGGAAGTGGAGCCTACCTGTGCGGGTGAGAAGCAATATAAAAAGAAGAGAGTTAGGTTTTCTGGGGGGATCAGATATTATACAGAAAAAGGAGTTCTGACTTCTGGGAGGTAGAGAGACGACTGCGTACAGAGACAAGAGGACGGATGGTGGAGTTTTTGGAGTTGGGAAACGCACCTGTATAATCTGGGTTTAATCTTTTCTACTTTCATATCTATTTTTAACGGGTTTTAAGAAACTTATAGATATGTTCTAATTACTTTGTGACTAGGGTTTTAGGTAGAAACTAATTTTAATTATGTATTCATATAAACTCCATAATAACATGTTTGAATAATTCAATGAATAGTAATTTTACTTCATAAATGCTTGGAACTTAATTGATTTATATGATTTTGTTGACTATTTATGCTTTGTGATTGATATGTCATGCTTGGGGTTAAGTTCTTTGATGATATATGATTTTGATTGATGAGTAGTGATTTAGGATTATTACATTTGAAGCGAAGAAATTGCATCGGTGAAACTAAACAATTAGGATTTTATTAAAATATTTTCTGAGATATGAGGTTGATTCCAATATTTGTCTCGAGTATTGTAGAGAATATGTTTGGAGATTGTATGAATTTTGCATGATTAAGTTGGTGGAAACCAAATTCCCTAGTTACTGACTTCCTCACTGTTTAATTTTAGTTTAATTAATTTTTTCTTTTCAGTTTAATTTCTAAAAAAATCAAAAATCATCGTTCCTGGCTAGTCAATTATGAATATTGGTTATAGTATTTTCCCGCTCCTTGTGGGTTCGACCTGTATTTGCCGCTTCTACATTATAGACGTTGTGCGATTGCGGTTATTATAAATGGGTTTCTCATAATCCTATCAATTTTTGGCGCCGCTACCGAGGAGCGGTTATGGAATATTTTAATTAGTATTTTGATTTTCTAATCGTAGTTTAGATTTTTATTTATTTTATTTTTCTATTTTATACAGTATTTTTATTTTTATTTTATCTTTAGGATTTTTAGTTCTTTTTGACTAGTTTTGTGTTTTAGAATTTTGTTTCAGGTACTTTGGGGGTTGTTCCTGGTCGTCTAGCTCAACAACATTCGTCTGCTGCAAAATACTCATGAGTTTCTTGCTTGTGAGTTATATATTGAACGATTTTGACAGGTTGGACGCTTGTTATCCTAAATTGTGAATGTTGATATGAGGTACTAGTACTGCTTTTCAAAGTGGGAAAATACTTAGTTGAGTTCTTTGAACTCTCCCGTTCCAATTATAAGGGTAGGAGCAATTTTTTCTTTATTTTCTTTTGTGGTGTGATTTATGGAGTGAATGAATTGGTGATTGCTTTTTTGTTTACTTCCTGAATTTGCATCCAACTTTATTTTGTATAAATTTTTATTTTTATTTTTATTTTTATTTGTATATGTGAAGTCTGTTTGCATGATTGATTCTCTAGTTGAGAACACTTTTATCACCAATAGTGTTAATGATCTGTTAGAGGCCTGCTTGGCCCATTTTGGAGCCTACTACGATGAGGATAGTTATTTTGAAGAAGTTAATGCAGCGTTAGATTTTGCACCAGTTTAGGATTATGAAAAATGGTAACATAATTCTGGTGATGATGGTTATGATGATGATTTAATACAGGGTCACAAACCCAGTGGAGAAGTTAATATGCCTAGAATTGTTAGCACAACTCTTCGAAAGTCAATAAAAGAGCTACAACTGTTAAAGAATCATTGTAGAAATCAATCATAAGTGATTTCGATGGAATCCTAAGTTCCAGTATCTCCAAATATTGTTAAAATATTTTACTTATTTCCTAGTTTAAATCAAAATTAGGTCTAAAACGAATCTTCACAAGTCTCCGTGAAAATATTTTATATAGACCCTTTATAGAGCCTGAACCTGAACCACAACTAGAAATAGTTGTCTTAAACAGAAAACTAGATAAGGGTGTGCTCGTTTTGTTCATTTTCTTGGCATGTTGCAGTTTCCTTTTATTTGAGATAACACTATTTGATTCAGATGACCCACAATTTTTCTGGCTATTGCTATATGATTTTATGATGTGACTAATTTTTCTTAGTCTGGATGAAGACTTTAACTTAACACTTCTTGGGAGGTAACCCATGCTCATGCAACACGGTAATATATTTCCTTAACTCCTTTCCTTCCATTGGTAATAGTTTCCCCTTGTTCATGTTTTTAATCATTCATCTTTAGAACATTGAGGACAGTGTTAGATTTAATTTTGGGGGTAAGGGAGAAACTTTTAGTGAAATATGGAACTCCAAAGTCTAGAATCTTGTGAACAATTCAGGATGACACTAACCATTTTAGGTAGATGGAAACTTAGCTCTTTTTCTATAAGAATTGGTGCGCCCAGCTAAATGGTTTATTTTTAAAACGATGCCTCGCTCAGGTGTTAGAAATAAAATGATAGTTGTCACCATATCTCAGATTCTATCTCGACCATATCACCTTTTGTTTTTATTTTTCAATTTTTGTGTTTCTCTAAGTGATTTGGTGGGGCACCAATATCGAATTGTTATCGCTGCCAGGATGGAGTAGAGTGTTTGAGGTGATGCCCCATTATTGTATTTTATTTAGACCATTATTCAAAAAAAAAAACAAAAAAAAAACGAGTATTGACACTTTGATAGCAATATGTGTGTGTTCTCCCTGCCTCAGTCGCCTAAGCAAGCGTGGAACGCAGGATCCATGAGAACTATCATGTAAGATACTGATAAAAAAACATGCGTTTGGATTCAAATGATTCAATCATGTTGTCGGTACATTTAATAATATAAAGATAATTGTTTTTTTTTCAATAAATCGACTACTGGGATCCTTATTAGTATACGGATGAAGACCAGTGGGAGCGTATCTCAATCCATCAGGATTCATCCTGGAAATGACCTTCAGACAGATATGGGAAACAATGTTCACCTTAGTCAACATGCACAAACTTCATTTTGTCTATATCCATCTTCTAAATCTATTCATGTAATTGAACTTTGATAGATTCTGAGTTTCGTGGTCCATTGTACAACTATCTAAGTAGAGTTTTGAATTCTTGTATGAATTTTAGTACGCTGAGTGCAAACTTGTGTACAACAATTAGACTCATATAGTGTAATGATTCCCATAGACGAAGAATTTAGTATGCCAACTAAATAGCTTGTTTAGTGTTTACCCTCAATCGTTCACAGGTAGCTAAGTTCTGGAGTAAAAGATTTTGTGGGTATATCACTTGTAAACCCCCACGAGACAAAACTCGTCCGATAGGGACACCTATGGGTTTAAAGGCTTGTTGCACACGGTAAGTGCAATCGCGATACCTGCAAAAGTGAGTTAGATTAGATTAGATTTGCTCCAGGACTAGCAAATAATAAGTTTGAGGGTATTTGATAGACAGATTTTTGTGTCTGATTTTTCCGCAATTATCTGTATTGTTAATGCTCGTTTGGTACTTATTGTGTGATTTTATGTGTTTGTAGGTCTTTTGGGGAAATAAATATTTGTGGAAAAAATCGGCTCAAAAGATTTTGATGATTAATTAAAGACTTGGAGTCAAAAGACAAAGCAAAAAGACCAGAAAAAGAAGACAAAAATTTTATTTAAATTTTTAGGGTTTTTATTATTTTCTTTTTAAAAAACTGTATTAGGGTTTTTATTTTTGTAATTCTTTTATTATTTTTCGTTTATCTTTGGACACTATTGGACTTTATTTTTTTGGACATTGGACATTATTTATTTTTTTAATCCCCAAGGAAGGGTAATTAAAGATAAATTGCACAGAAAAGGACGACAATTACGATATTGTCTCAACCCCTTGGGTTTGTATATTGACACAGGAGTCAGTGGCCCGAGTCAACTTCAACGATTCATCGCCCGTCTGGTACGGGAGGTAAGACTCTAACCACCCACGAATCCCCTGTCAGTGGATTTTCTGTATTCCTTTTTAATGCATATATGTTGAGGACTTGAATACGGAATTTACTTTTCTAGTAAAGGGCAAAAACTGACCATATAAGATAAGGGTTCAAATTTCATCAATGTATCCTTTCTGCTCGACTTAAGAACACGTTACCTACGCGAACCTAAGCCTAAAATTGACTAGAAAGAGACCTATAGGGTAACGAGCTTATTGGAAAATCATTTGAAAGGATTGTATTGGTTACTCTGTTAGTCTAACTCAAAGTTCAGGAAGATCATTTTAAGTAGATTCGAGACGCCTTGTAACCCAAGGAAACGTTGCCAAAGAGGCAGGGTTATCAAAGATCCTTATAGCTTATCCTATTTCTATTCGACTTAATCTAATTTGGATTGTTCTAAGAGATTGCTAAAACTGTAACTAGTTGCCTTTGGGAGGAATAGAAGATGGTCTAGAAACAATTTAAGTGGAGCCATCATGCTTTTTGTTTGTTAGGTTCAGTAGGTTAAACTTGGTTGAGTCAGCCTTGCTTGTGTTTGCGTAGAATTTCCTTCCAATTAGGATTTACTTTTAGAGTTTATTTATGTAAATATATTAGGAAGTTATCGTTAAAAATGTCGAACTGGTATTATGAAGACCAATACAATGAGTATCCGACTGAATTTCAAAATGGACATTATCCGTACTATCAACATAGTGTGGATAGTAGTTGGGACCACCACCAACCTTTTGGAGGTTATTGCTCATACCATGGTGATCCCAATTACTATTCGTGTTGGAGAATAATCATGTAACAGTGAACAAACCAAACAGAAGCTTGAAAAGAGTTAAGGGTTAGAACAGATAACACACTTCAGACAATCACACTAGCACAGAGAGATGGAGTCGCATGTTCAACAGACTGCCCTTAACTCGATATTTGTCAGGTACACCTTTGGAAAAGTGTTGCTATACCTTCAGAGATGACAAATCGAATCCAGGATAAAACCACCTGATACCAACCCAGTTAGCAAGACTCGTTGGCCCGTTGTGAACTTAACAGTAGAAGAAGATGAAAATAAACTAGTGCGCATACAAAGCAAGAAGAGGGGAAAAGTCGTCAGGTCAGTGGCTGCGACTGGGGTAAGTAAAAATCTGATTCTTGTTTTTCTTTTAAAGAAGAAGAAGACTGTTGAATTTTTCGAACGGTCAAAATTCATTTAATTAAACATATTTAATTCGAGATATTTAATTAAAAGATTTTGTTTATTAAACCTGATTTAATTTTATAAATACAAAACGGTAAAATATTTAATGTATAGAATTAAAATATAAAACCGTTGGATCTTTGATGGGAACACGTATGCACTCGCAGGCACACGCGAAGCACACGCCAATGGTCACACCAAGGCTCGCACCAATGGTCGTACCAAGGCTCGCAACAATGGTCACACCAAGGCTCGCACCAAGGCTCGCACCAATGGTCACACCAAGGATCGCACCAAGGCTCACAAAAATGGTCGCACCAAGGCTCACGCAAAATCACACGCAAGCTCCGCAAGCCCGCGGCCCGCGGTGCTTCGGTGCGAAGCACTGCACATGTGTGCATTTTCCCACTAGTCCATTTCCTAAGTCCATATCCAATCCACTAGTTCTTTTTCCTTATATAGAACGTTTGTGGTAATAAGGATAAACTTCCTCCTTGGTTTGCCCAATATGGGACAAACCAAAGGTTTCTCATTCACTAAGAAGTGAAAATGGATGGCTCAATTTTTCCACCCCAAGTTTGGACTAGTGACCCTAGGTCCCTTTAAGATATACTAAGTAACAAAATTAATTTTAAGTAAGAAATCCATTTTTAATTCTAACAATCCCCCACATGAATGAAGAAAGCGATAAATCAGAAAACCGGAAAACGAGAAATACCTCTTAAGCAATAGGTGTTCATAAGGAATTGAACCTATGCTTAGTGACAAGTACCAGAACTACTTGATGGACAGTGAACGCGATGTCTTGAACTGCCATGGTTTGGTGTAATTCATCAATAGCTCCTTACGCGAGATATCTCTCAAGAGTGTTGTTAAGTTCACGTCGTTATGTCCGTTTTGGCCCTGGACATATCCCGTTTCTCAGAATGCTCTAGAGAATCAGCTCAATTCTCATAGGAAGCGACCCACTTCCTCATTCAGATAGGTGAGTTCTATCAAGAGTGTTAACTGCTACACCCTATTTCAATCTTAAATTGAAACTATAAAACTCATTAAGACTTTATTATAAGTCATCCTCACATGCAGTCACACTATCACGTCTACACCATAGGGAAGGGACAGAGAAAATAATTCCCTGATAGTGTTTAATTTTTACTCGCCACAAATTAGTTGTCTCATTCAAAACCTTGATCTTGGGATCTCCAGTCAGCAAGGTTGAGTATCCTTCATGGCAAGTTTTAATTTATGAGCTTAAGTCCCATCACCCTCTATGCATTACTAACTATCTCCTTGGACAAGCCTTTCGTCAAAGGATCCGCGATATTCTCCTTAGACCTCACAAAGTCAACAGAAATAACGGCAGTTGAGATTAGTTGTTTTAGAGAATTGTGTCTTCTCCTAATATGAATAGATTTTCCGTTATAGTTGCTGTTTTTAGCATTAGCTATTGCAGCTTGACTATCACAATATATAGATATAGCTGGCACAGGCCTATGCCAGAGAGGAATGTCTTCTAAAAAACATCTTATCCAAGCGGCTTCCTCTCCTGCTTTATCTAACGAAATAAACTCGGATTCCATAGTGGATCGAGCGATACAGGTCTGTTTGGAACTCTTCCAAGACACTGATCCACAGCCTAGAGTGAATACGTACCCACTCGTAGACTTAGACTCCTCTGAGTCTTCTATCCAGTTTGCATCACAGTATCCTTCAAGAACAACAGGGTGTCTTTCATAACTCAAACGGTAGTTTAAAGTGTATTTAAGATACCTCAACACTCAGAAAAGTGCATCCCAATGCTCATGTCCTGGATTACAGGTATACCTACTTAGTCTACTCACAGCATAGGCAATGTCTGGTCTTGTGCAGTTCATTAAATATATCAGACTTCCTATGACTCGTGAATATTCAAGTTGCGAGACTCCATTGCCTTTGTTTTTCTTGGGTTTGCAAGAAGGGTCAAATTGAGTACTTGCAGGTTTACTATCAAACTGGTTAAATTTCTTAAGAACTGATTCAACATAATGCGATTGACTAAGACTGAATCCATTAGACTCCTTTCTAATTTTCATCCCTAGGATTACATCAGCAGGACCTAAGTCTTTCATGTCAAAGTTCTCACTCAACATGTTCTTAGTGGATTTAATGATTTCTAAGGTTGTGCTTATATAAGCATATCATCAACATACAAGCATACAATCATACAGGCATCATTTATAGATTTTTTGTACACACATTTTTGTCAGCTTCATTTATTTTAAATCCACTAGAGAACATTACATGATCATATTTTTCATGCCATCGGTGCTTGTTTCAAGCCATATAAAGACTTTTTAAGTCTACACACTTTGTTTTCATAACCCTTCACTACAAAGCCTTCGGGTTGGTCTATATAAATTTCTTCATCTAATTCACCATTTAGGAACGCATTTTTTACATCCATTTGATGTATTTCTAGGTTATGAATTGCAGCGATTGCAATTAGCATCCTAATGGAAGTAATTCTAGTGACAGGTGAATAAGTGTCAAAGAAATCTACACCTTATATTTGTTTATAGCCCTTAGCTACTAGTCTAGCTTTATACTTTTCCACAGTTCCATCTACCTTACGTTTTCTCTTGAAGACCCATTTACAGCCTATGGGTTTGCACCCTGGAGGTAAATCTACTATCTCTCAGGTTTCATTCTGAACAATAGAATCCATCTCACTAATAGTGGATTCTTTCCACCATGGAGCTTCAGACGAAGTGATGGCCTCTTTATATATTTGTGGATCAGTTTCAACTAAACAAGTTATGAAGTCTGGCCCAAAATATTTTTCTATTCTAAGTCTTTTGCCTCTTCTAGGTTCATAAACAGATTCATCTTCTTCTATCGGTAAAATATGGCTAGAAGAAGGGACATCTATGGGATCATCACATATCATGCGAGATTCAAATTTCAACGGAAACACATTTTTAAAAAATGTAGCATCCCTAGATTCCATAATGGTGTTCACACCAATTTTTTAGTTTTCAGAACTCACAACCATAAACCTATAAGCAGTGGTGTGTTCGGGATATCCTATGATGACACAATCAACTGTTTTAGGTCCTATTTTAGTCCTCTTAGGTGGAGGAATAGATACCTTGGCTAAGCACCCCCACACTTTGAGGTATCCATAAGAGGGTTGTTTGTCTTTCCATAATTCATACGGTGATTTGACTGATCCTTTAAGGGGCACTCTGTTCAGGATATAGCAAGCTGAGAGGACGGCCTCCCCCCACAAGTTCGTCGGTATTCCTGAACTGATTAACATGGCATTCATCATCTCCTTAAGGGTTCGGTTTTTCCGTTCAGCCACTCCATTAGATTTTGGTGAATAAGGAGGAGTTACCTCATGAATAATGCCATGTTTTGCACAAAAGTCTCCTATAGAGATTACATATTCACCCCCATGGTCAGATCTAATGGTTTTAATTGTGGTGTTCAATTGGTTTCTACTTCTAATTTATATAATTTAAATGCTTCTAAAGCATCATCTTTTCCTTTAAGCAAGTAAATATGACAGTATCTAGTACAGTCATCTATGAAAGTGACAAACCATTTTTTACCACCTCTGGTTTGGATTGATTTCATATCAACTAAGTTTGAGTGAATTAACTTTAAGGGATTAGAATTTCTGTGGACATTTTTCTTAAAGGGATTCTTTGCATATTTTGATCTACACAAACTTCACATTTATGTTCATATTCCAAATTTAATTTTGGAATGCAGCCAGAGTTTGCCAATTTTTTCATTGATTTATAATTTACATGACCAAGTCTACCATGCCAGATATTCAATGAGACAACAACATAAGAAGAATCAATTTTATTAACTTCAATAGAGGTTACAGATAATTTGTATAGGCCTTCAGCCTTATATCCCTTTCCCACAAAATCCTTTCCCTTAGTGATAATCACTTTCCCAGACTCAAATACAATCTTAAATCCCTTATCATCTAGCACACCACTTGAAACGAGATTCTTGCAGATGTCTGGTACATGTAAAACTTCATTCAATGTGAGGATTTTCCCAGAGGAGAGCTTCAGCGAAACTTTTCCTTTTCCTGCAACCTGTGCTGCAGATGAATTACCCATATAGAGTTTTTCTCCTTCTCCTACCGTCTGATAGGAGGTGAACATGTCTTTACTTCCGCAGACATGTTTGGTAGCTCCAGAGTCTACCCACCAGTCTCTCACATTGGTAACTAAGTTAACCTCAGACACCGTGCCAGAAAACTCATTTTTACTACTTTCAACTAAATTTACATTTGTTTTCTTAAAATTTGCATCTTTGCGTTTTCTACAATGAATTGCCATATGGCCAGACACACCACAAACATAACATGCTCCCTTAATTTTACCAATAACAGATTTTGGTTTTTCAAAGGTACCTTTTCTTTGCGGGCCAGGATTGCGCTTGTTGTGGTCCAGACTTAGATTAGCAAATTTGTGTTCGATAACGTGAGCTTTGTTTGACATGTCTCTTGCAGAAGAAACATTCTTGTCCTTTGAACACAGCAATTCTTCAACTTGGATTTTCTTACCCAATTCTACCATGCAAATTTCACCAGTTTCATGCCTTAGTCTTCTCTTGTATTCAGCCCAGGAATTTGGCAATTTTTCAATAACAGCAGAAACTTGAAATGTTTCGTCAATAAACATTCCTTCAGCAATTATTTCATTAATAATTTTTTGCAGCTCCAGAAACTGATCAACCACTGATTTATCATTCATCATTTTATATTCCAGAAAACGTGCAACCAGGAATTTTTTACTTCCTGCTGTTTCTGCTTCATATTTATCTTGTAGTGCAGTCCATAAATTGTAAGCATTGAAATTATCCTTAGCATTGTAAAAATCATATAAAGCATCTTCTAAGCAGTTTAAGATATGATTTTTGGCCATATAATTACTTCTCTTCCAACTTTCTAAGTCCTGTAATTTTTCAGGTTCATTCAGAGACTCATCAAACGACTTCAGAACCATCTCATCTAGCATGTGGAAACTCAGGAAAAATAACATTTTTGACTGCCATATCTTGAAGTCCTTTCCAGAAAACTTCTGAGGTTTGTCAACATCAGTCTTCACCATTGTTACAAGAAGTAAAATTTTCAAATTAAACAAGTATCGAGTTAAGAATGTTAGAGAATAATCCTGTAACAGTGAACAAACCAAACAGAAGCTTGAAAAGAGTTAAGGGTTAGAAAAGATAACACACTTCAGACAATCACACCAGCACAGAGAGATGGAGTCGCATGTTCAACAGACTGCCCTTAACTCGATATTTGTCAGGTACACCTTTGGAAAAGTGTTGCTATACCTTTAGAGATGACAAATCGAATCCTAGATAAAACCACATGATATCAACCCAGTTAGCAAGACTCGTTGGCCCGTTGTGAACTTAACAGTAGAAGAAGATGAAAATAAACTAGTGCGCATACAAAGCAAGAAGAGGGGAAAAGTCGTCAGGTCAGTGGCTGCGACTGGGGGTAAGTAAAAATCTGATTTTTGTTTTTCTTTTAAAGAAGAAGAAGACTGTTGAATTTTTCAAACGGTCAAAATTCATTTAATTAAACATATTTAATTCGAGATATTTAATTGAAAGATTTTGTTTTTTAAACCTGATTTAATTTTATAAATACAAAACGGTAAAATATTTAATGTATAGAATTAAAATATAAAACCGTTGGATCTTTGATGGGTACACGTATGCACACAGAAGGCACACGCAAAGCTCACGCAAAAGCACACGCAAGCTCCGCAAGCCCGCGGTGCTTCGGTGCGAAGCACCGCACATGTGTGCATTTGCCCACTAGTCCATTTCCTAAGTCCATATCCAATCCACTAGTTCTTTTTCCTTATATAGAACGTTTGTGGTAATAAGGATAAACTTCCTCCTTGGTTTGCCCAATATGGGACAAACCAAAGGTTTCTCATTCACTAAGAAGTGAAAATGGATAGCTCAATTTTTCCACCCCAAGTTTGGACTAGTGACCCTAGGTCCCTTTAAGATATATTAAGTAACAAAATTAATTTTAAGTAAGAAATCCATTTTTTATTCTAACAATTCGTACTCACACCATTCATATGAACAGGAAAATGAGGAAAATTTGAGTTATTTGTCTTTTAAGGATGCCCTCAAGCAGTTAACTGAGAATACTAATAGGTTTTTCTTAAGTGTGAAGGGAACAAATAGTAGTCCAACTCTTACTAAAAAAGAATCCCTCAAACAGTTAATTGAGATGACACATAAGTTTGAATTAAATATGAAGGAGAATGTTGCAACGATGACTATTGGTCAAAATATTCTTAATTACCAATACAATATTTCTGATATTATCCCTAAAAATGAGGATAGTTATTCACATAATCGAGATGGCGAGATTAGGATTGATAACACTATTTGTTTGGATGAGTTTCGACCATCTTCATATTATTATGATGATAAAATAGTATTGTTGAAAAATCTAAAATATATAGGTATAGTGATCAAAAAATTTTACTCCAATTGTATTTCATGATAATATTAATACCCTTTATGTCTAACGTTAGAATTTTTATATTCTTAAATTCCAAATTTCTTATCCAATAAATACAAACTTAAGTTCTTGTATTTCTATAAACATTATTAATAGAATTCTACCTTCTTCTTCTATTCTTTTTTTTTTCCTTTCGTTTTCGTAATACTAATAATATATACAATATAATACTAAAATATAAAATATACCGTGAATTAGATATCAGCTGGTTGAGTACTAGAGTAAATTTAACCTTTTTCGTCACAACAATTACAAAATTAAGAAGATAAAAATTACTCCACCAAAACATTAAAAAATTAAAAAGAAGACAGCAAAAAGGTATCATGGGCCCCACCGAAACCATATGCCGCCCCAGCTCAGGCACATTGTTTTTTCAATACACAGGCGCATGGCCAAACGATCCTAGTCATCTAGCATCCAACACATGTCATCTATAACCGCACCCAAAATACAAAGAGTACCACTTCCCATGTGTTTTAGGAAGATTAATCTTTCTTCTTCTTCTGTGTTCTCTAAAATCATCTTATTTTCTCTCTTACTCTTTCCTTTGGAGGAAGGTCAAACAACTGGATATCAGCTACGAGAAATTTGGAAATTCGAAGTAATGATTAAAAAGAAATACAAAGTAACCATCATTGGTAGTGGTAATTGGGGTAGTGTTGCTGCAAAACTTATTGCATCCAATACCTTAAACCTCTCTTCTTTCCACGGTTAGTCACTCTTAAACTAATTTTTCTCTTTGATTTCTTGTGAAAAAGTTAGTAAACATTTCAAGTACTTGTGTTGCAGATGAAGTTAGAATGTGGGTGTTTGAGGAAACCTTACCCAATGGTGAGAAACTCACAGACGTCATTAATAAAACCAATGTAAGTATCCCCATTCTCTCTGTTTGATAAATTTACATCTTTTTTCTTCATTCTATTTACAAGTTTTGATTTTTGATGTAACAGGAAAATGTCAAGTATTTGCCTGGAATAAAGCTTGGCAACAATGTTGTGGCAGACCCAGACTTGGAACATGCAGGTAAGAAACATATGACAAAAATTTAATGCTGAGAGAATTGGAAGTAATGCAAATTTTGATTTTGTTATCATTGTTATGCTGTTATAGTGGAGGATGCAAACATGTTGGTATTTGTAACACCGCATCAATTCATAGAGGGTATATGTAAGAGACTTATTGGAAAGATCAAAGGAGATGTTGAAGCAATTTCTCTTATTAAGGGTATGGAAGTGAAATTGGAAGGACCATGTATGATCTCTAGTCTTATCAATAAACAACTGGGTATTAATTGTTGTGTTCTCATGGGTGCTAACATTGGAAATGAGGTATTGAAAAATGGGTTCAACTTCAAAACCATTTGTTTTACATGTCAAAGCAAGTTACATTCATTACCGAACCCCGTAGTATAAAAAAGTAGTTTTGCTTATGCAGATTGCTATGGAGAAATTCAGTGAAGCAACAATTGGATACAGAGAAGATAAAGAGGTTGCACAAAGATGGGTTCAAATTTTTGGGACTCCTTATTTTCAAGTATCAGCTGTGAGTTCTCCAAATTCATTTACTTTCTAGTCAAGCCAAATTGTTCAAACAGAATGTATTAAACGAAAGAAATTTTGAATGCTTCAAAGAAAAAAGAAGAAATTTTGAGCTCATAGCATAACCTGTTTATAACATATGCAGCATTACTCTAGTCATGAGTATATTCATCTAAAAATGCAGATAGTACTGTAAACATTTGATAGATCCAATAAATAAACTATCAAAATTATGCAATGAAATTTTAGTATCCTGTTATATATGTAATGCCAATTCTGTAACCAATTTGGATCTATGTAAATAACAGGTCAGGGATGTAGAAGGTGTGGAACTATGTGGGACATTAAAAAATGTTGTGGCCATTGCAGCAGGTTTTGTTGACGGCTTGGAGATGGGAAATAACGCTAAGGTGCCAGGCTTATGTTGAGTTGCAATTCAGTACGGTTGATACCAGTTACAAACATATCTAATCCTACATATGAATTTACCAGGCTGCAATAATGAGAATTGGTTTGAATGAGATGAAAGCATTCTCGAAGTTGATGTTCCCATCTGTATGCGACAACACCTTTTTGGAGAGCTGTGGGATAGCTGATCTCATCACTACATGCTGTACGGAATCAAATATAGATATTTTCCCATTTGGTTCTTTCTATTCGACAGATACCATTAAAATTCTAAAAAAAAAAATTGTGTGTGCGTGTGTGCCAGTGGGAGGTAGAAACAGGAAAGTGGCAGATGCTTTTGCAAGGAGTGGTGGAAAGAGGTTATTATTTTCTTCAAAGATTCAATACGAAATGTACGTTTATCATTCACTAAACTACTGTTAATTATCTCAGGTCTTTCCACGACCTCGAAACAGAGCTGTTGCAAGGGCAAAAACTACAGGTACATATAGTAAATGCCAAACAATTTTATGTAACGTAATGTAAGTTTATAACGTAATGTAAGAACCTTCCACTGAACTCAAAAGTTGCATGTTGCAACAATTTCTTCGTTTTTATTCTGATAAATATGTTAGGTGTACAATGTTATCACCGCATACTCCTCAAGATGAATCCATGACTTAATCTGAACGAGAAAAATAGCAGCACAGTCTAATCAAACTGGATACCATGTGTGTTTACTTTTTGAAGGGCGTAAAAACAGCAGGAGAAGTCTATGAGGTTTTATGCCAACGTGGATGGCAAGAGTCATTCCCGTTGTTCAGGACAGTTCATGTGATCTGCATTGGTCATCTCTCTCCTTCGGCAATAATTCAACAGAGTCTTAATGCTACCAAAATGTCCGTCTGTTGAAGGCTTTAAGCAGCACTCTCAAAACCTTTCTAAAGAGTTGTAAATCAACGGAACAGGCAAATTTTACAGGGAAAATAGCTGAAAATGTTTCAGCCTGAATTCCATTCTATCATTTTGAGTCGAAGCAAATACAAACTTCCAATATGATTATGTTGTTGTGGATGTCACTGTAGTATATAACTACATGAAGTGTGTGCTGGTGAGTTTGTGTGAAATGTGAGTGTGTGTATGTGCC
Source organism: Papaver californicum (assembly GCA_023531435.1). NCBI lineage: Eukaryota > Viridiplantae > Streptophyta > Magnoliopsida > Ranunculales > Papaveraceae > Papaver > Papaver californicum. The sequence continues at coordinate 2,903,635 of JAJJMC010019642.1, forward strand.
AAGAGCACGTGAGAAGTGCAACTGAGAATTGAGTAGAGAGAGAGAGCTATATAAACAGAGTCTGTCCTGTAACTCAGATTAAATCTTTTTATTAATCAATCAATTGGTAAATTAGTAAACAATGTAGAATGAGATCTGTCCTGTAACTCAGATTAAATCTTTTTATTAATCAATCATTTGGTAAATTAGTAAACAATGTAGAATGAGATTTCTCAATGTTTATAAGGTATTGTCGAGGGGAAAGCTTAACAACGTCGATTCTCGGCGACTTTTGATATTTCATCACTACCACTATTAAATTCATCTTCTACCGCTGCCATTGTTCTTTATTTATTGAAATTCATCTCAGCCATTGTTCTTTATTTATTGAAAATCGGATGATTTTCTGACATTCATCTCAGAATTAGGTGGAACTGAGATTCGCTCTCTTAAAAGACGATCCATTTTCATTTAAGATTTACGTGTCTATTTCAAGTTTATTTCTATTTCGCTCTCTTAAAAGACTGATTCATCTTCATTTAAGATTTATGTGTCTATCTCAAGTTTGATTCTATTTGTTTATGAAGTTTTGAGTGAAAATTCATGGAGTTTTTGGTTTGGAGTTAATTATTGGAAGTTCTGGTAGAAATTAGGGTTTCCGTTTTCATACCTGCTACGTTTTCAAACAGAATCAAGCATGATTCTTAGATATGAAATTTGGGTTTCACACTTGTGTTCATGGATTCATGAATTCCTTCTGATTTTGGTATGAATCTTGATTCTTCAACCCCAACTGTTAAAAGCGAATCTTTGTTGGTAATCTCTATTCAGTCTTTTGATTACTTCATACTTGATTTCATATGTTTAATTTTTGATTCACTACTTCAATGGTATTCAATTTCATCTTCAACCTAAGTTTTCTGTCATAGTTAGCTTGTTTTATAACTAATTTATTTATCAAGATCTGTTGTTCTTGATTCCTGATGCCAATTGAGTCTGAGCATGTTCGAGTCTCCTATATTGTGTTAGTAAGATGACAACTTAAAGTTGTTCCACTTATAGAATTCAGCAGAAGGTTGAGAGTTTGTGGGTGAAAATGTTACTGCACATAGTGCTTTTTGGCACATTTTTATACTTTTATTCTCAATTTTTATTTCAAGTCAGTCCTCACTGCCAATTTTTATTCTAGGATGCCAAATAACACTTGTCCTTGGGTGCCTTTATCACTTTTTGAGCCAATTTT